>CM048750.1:207053548-207371048 GCA_026315105.1 Locusta migratoria
AAGTTCGCGAACGTCGTGTCGACCTCTTTTCGGTAGTTTTAGAAGGAGAGTGGAGGCACCTGCACCATGGTAGCGGCGCAAGTTGGAGGAGACGTCACACTACAGGACTGAGGACCTGCAACCCACTGAACAACTGTGTGTTCTTTGAAATGATCGCTTATGGCAGAATCATCATAACCATACCTGTTAGGCCAAAACGTTAAAGAAAGTTTATGTGACGCTGGTAAATATGACCAGAGGAAGTTTGGACGTCATACAGAGTCCTCATTTACATTGCAACAATAGTTCTCCGTGTCCTGCTGTTATCGTGTCTGTATATATGGAAGGATATACACTTGGAGAGAAAAAAACTTGGTATGATAACGGTGCAGAAACTGCTTGGTACAAGATTACAACAACGTGATAACAGTTATTGTACCATGAGAATGTCCATGTAAAATTTCGGCTGAAGGCTTGTTAAAAGGCATTTAACGATAAGAACTGAGGATTAAAAGAAAAGGATTTTCTCTGGATTGTTCTTATTATCATCTGATTTTTAATGTATGTAGTAAACATACAGCTATTCAACTGAACTGAGGCGAATGCTGAGTAAATGTGTATGTAATAATCTCATGATCAAAATTGTGCTTGTATAATCGTTTAAGAACTGTCCTACATTCATCGAGTAGTGATAAGCAGTTGTACAGTATAGTTGGAACCGAGTTTAGGCTTAGTCTGTTGTGCTGTTACCAGGAATGGAGTGTTGGGGTATCAGAACAGTAAGAAGCGAATGTCTATTTTAATTTCATTTAATTTAATTTTCTATTATTATTATTAAAAAAAGGAGAGAGAAAATTATTATTAATAATAACAATAATAGACAATTATTAATTAATGTTGTGAAAAAAAATTCATCGGTGGAACTAAAAGAAAAAAAAGTAGAAGAGCAGTATCTTTGCTTTTTAATTAGCAGTCAGTCTTGTTTTGACTTCTCGAGCAGTTAGAAGTGATGAGCTGTCTAATTTTTTTCTTCTGTGTAAATTTTCAGTTGAGATGTAAATGTTTTTACAAAAATACAAATCCTTTTCAAGAGTGAAAAGTTTCGTTTTAGTTCATTACTTCGGCCTTAAAGTGAACCACTTAATGACCCTGAGATGTGATGAAGCAATCAACAATAAGAACGTGGGGCCAAGTATGGTATTAATTACTAATCGATGTAAATTTTTTTACTTTTCCATGTATCGTACTTTATGGAGCCAGAAAAAAAAGGATATAAGGATGAGATCGACTCAGGTAACGGGAAAGGAATACACAAATAACAACGCAAAGCGGTATTAAGAATACAACAAAAGGTAGGAGAAGATAATCTATTATATATATACTGGTGCTTCCATGGTGGAAGAGGTGTCCTATCTATACTCCAACTCGAAAGAAATTTTCATTAACAATCTTTCTGGTAGTAAAAAAAAAACTAACAACTTTTTGAAATTTCTGTTTCCACCTAGCTTCAATAGTTACTCAGAATTAACGTAGTTTGATGGTGTAACATCACGTAGTTGCTGATGTAGCTTGAGTGTTAATCTAAATTTATCCAAAAATTAACTTCTTGTGGGATATAAGGCATGAAATTGGTTTTAAGTGTTCAATTGTGATTGTTGAAGCGTTTTTTTTTTTTTTTTAAATAGTGGTTTGAGGAAGGGAATGGTCATTGTTGCCGAGGCCTTAAGTGAAAGTTTGCCAAAATGTCCAATAAACGTGAACAGTGTGAAGTATCAGGAAAATCTTCTAGCAGTGATGGCGAAGTTAGTTTTGATAATCAGTTAGTCCAAAATCCCGAATTACAGATCCCAGCCTTAAATTATGAATCCAATGGTGATAACAATACACCTTTCATATCAAACAATGACTCAATGATGAATCCTCTGTTAGATTCAAATATATCGATAAGTATAGAATCTTCTGGAGTATCAGAGCAATTGTGTGGGGCTGATGATGAAGCTTCACAAAACGCCCACACAATTGAATTTAATAACTGGCAGACCCCCACTTCTTCAAAGGCACAAACCGTGCACCCGGCAGAGATAAAAATTTCAGATAACACCCGAGTAGAGACGGAAAATAAATCATCGTCAGAAATGTACACTCTTTTTAACCGAATAATGGAACTAATAGACAAACAGTCACAAAGTTTGCAAATGAAAATGGACAAACAATCGGACAAACAATTAGAACAAATGCAACATTTGCAAACTGAAGTACAGGCTACCAGGGAGTCTGTTAAAAATTTACAAACACACGTCACGCAAATGCGAGCTGACATACAACAGGAAGTAAATGAAATCAATGTTAAATTTGAGGCTTTAAATGTTAGGCAAACCCGTTTGAGCACTCAAGTAGATCACATTTCCAAGGATTGTGAAAGTTTAAAAGCAGCAAAACAAATGGTCGAAGGATCCATAAGCTCAATTGAGCAGAGAGTAGACGAGCTGAGCGAGGGTTACAATCCGTTAGCCAATAAAATGGAACAGCTAACACGTGAAGTAGGCTCTTTAAAGGTAGAACAAAAGAATTCCAACATAGAATTACAAGAGATAAAAAAGCAAATGCAAGACGATGAATGCGACAGTAGCACTTCAGGGCATCGGAATTGTAGAGAGGAAGTGGAAAAATGGGTAAGTGAAAAAGGGGAACAAATACTGCGGGAAATAAAAAGGGAAGTTGGCAGTATGACCCGTCAGATTTACGGAGAAAACACACCGGCTCAATCATCCACATTAACAAGTAATACCGTGCCATCGGGACATAATTTAGTAAATGAGCATAGGGAGTCTGTATCGTTTACAAAGTCGCAAACGACGCCGCCAATTTTCCAACACATTACTATGCAGCAAAGTCATGGATCACCTCTGGAACGTTTAACTATGCTAACACAATCAAATGGGCCGCGTATAAATACGGTACCCGGTTTGTCCACAGTTGTAACCCACACCCAATCAGCAAAAAACGGGGACCAGGTCATCAATATTGTTATTGAAGACGGTTTAGGTGGATCGAGAAAATTTCCCACATTTTCGGAAGAAAACAAAAGGAGTCATCCAATCATATTTTTGCAAACATTTCGGAATGTATTGCCACATTCTTGGTCGGATGCTCGGAAAATTCAAGAAATAGTTAGTCACATCGAAGGCAATGCTTCTGCTTGGGCTGCAAGCGCCATAAATAGGTGCCAAACCTATGCTCAATTTGAGCAGGAGTTCATTGCAAGATTTTGGTCACAGTCTGTACAAGAACGTCTACGACGGCAAGTTTTTAGTCCGGAGCCGTATAACAGACGCTCGGGCAGCCTACGTAAATATTTCGAAAAATATCTGAATAAAACCTTGTATTGGACGACACCAATGTCACACGTGGATTAATTAGGATACTCAAATCAAAATTACCCGCTGATATTGCTGAAAAAATTATGTGGGTGCCTGAGTATAATTTGCCAATTTTTTTGGATGCTTTAGACGATTACGACCTGATCCATGAAGGGGAGAGAAGTTTTGTTCGCAATTCTAACAGGGATAATTTTGGTGACAATGTGAACCATGGGAATTCTGATCGGAACTCACCGCCTAGGCAAAATGGAACGAGTTCTAGCCGAAACGGTAATTACAACGGTGGTAGTAACAATAATAATAACAGTTACCGAATGCGGAACGACAATAGGAGGAGGAATGATAATAGGTATAACCCGGTCTACCAGAATGGGCAACGGCGTAATAATTTTCGGAATGGACAAAACCAGAATGTATTGAATGAGGAGGCACAAGAAGAAAGCGTACGTATGGCAACAAGCTAGGTCGTATTCACAAATTTAAAAAGGGAAATCTGGTAGTTATCTGTTAGCATATCCCGGATCGGAAAAAAAAGGACTGCATCCGCATAAGGATCTAAAACCATATATCCAATAACACTCAGACAAGATACATTCACCTAATTTGATAAAGATGTTTATATGACAGTGTTAAGTATGCGTACGCCCACCGCTATGCACGCGAAAAATTCGTGCCACTAAGTTGAATTCTACTTTACGTGGCTATCATAAACACTGGCGGATAGCGCTAAGACAGCTGATGATCAACACCCGCCAGCTGTCAAAGTTGATTTATACAGGGGAGTGTCAAACAGATGTAGGGGCGTGCTCAGTTTGAACCGATTCATATAAACAGGATAAACACCAAGATAGATATAAAGATATATATACACGGAAATAAAATATGCTATGTACACGAGAGAAAACGAACTATGCACACGCGAAATTAAATACAAAATATATATATATATATATATATATATATATATATATATATATATATATATATATATATATACAAACGAAATTTAAAACTGTTTAAAAACAACGATACTTCACAGCTAGCCGGATATATACAAATCTAAACTACACTACTAACTACTGTTTAAATACTCTAACTACACTAACGACAGCCTAATTCCTCTAACTAAAATTTAACCAAATCAAAACAAAAATAAAAGAATCAACTATACTGCTTACTAACAATTAAAAACTCTGCGAAAATTTTCTAAAGATAATAAGGAAAGCTGCGATAAGTATTAGAGTATATGTAAATGAGAAATTCAATAGGCATAGGTTACATTTTACGCGCTTCATGTCAATAATAATAATAATGAGAATGTATTTGTGGAAGGCGTATTGCCTGACAAAAAATTAGTGGCTACATTGTACTTTGAGATAGGGATTATTGAATTGTTTTGTGCCAAGGCACGTGGCGCTTATGTGCGCTTTCGGTCGGATATTTGCGCGATGGTATCTAAAATGAATAATTGTGGCCTCCGCAACTCCGACTTATCTTTTCTCTTAACCCTATGCTACGAAGACGAATGTGGAAGAATGAATGTCATGATGAATGAATTCGAAGTGTCTTAAAACGAACTTCATGCCTATTAATTTACATTATGCTGAATTATTAAATATTGATTGAGAAAAACAAGAAATAACTGAGTAACATATTGAAGCAGGGGTTACAATGATACAGATACAGAAGGCATGTAACACACTTGCAATTCTTATTCATCAAACTTAATGGTTAACAGGTCAAACCATCAATATATAAATCAGTAGGTAAATGAATTTTGGGTTCCGAATCATATTCCATTTATACAAGAAAGTGGAGATTAATATTGCTATAAAGTTCTTCCGAACACGGACTTAGGCTCACACGGTTAGTGTTAATGAACAGGATGAATATTTTATGGCAGTTCAGTCAACTGAAGTCTAGAAAGTCTATATACTATATAAACAGAGAATTCTTTCCCAATTATGATCTACGCATATAGTAATTGCTTATCCATTGAAACACGAGTAGACAAAGTTCTCACAGCTATTCTCTACTACACAACTAACCACAATACACACGATAAATGATGTAGGATTATTTCCTTCTATCGTGGTTGGAGGATAGTGTGGGCCGATTTCTTGTTTCCTTGGAGGATGTGTTTATATATATATATGTCTTTATACCTTCATGAGACGTTTACGAGTCTGAAAAAAAAGGAAAAAAAATTTCAATAAAAGCGAGACCAGAAACCTGGCCTGATCTCATATTTATATCCGAATAAATAGGTCTGAACATAAATAGATTAAGTAAATCCATGGATGGCGTATAAATGTATAAGGAAAGATTTTCTACGAACAGTATTAAAAAAAGTTAGAATACTATAGATAGTAAAAGAGTGGAATGCATGTTTTCTTCTGGTTATGTATAATTTCTGATGAAAAAAAAAGGAGTAATATATTGTTTTAAGGATGAAATATATGTAAAATTCATAATTTAACAATTGTGAACATAAAAAAACCATGAAGACTATTAAATGTAGGAAGTATAAACCAAGGTCGACAGGACGATATGTATTGTTGAACAAATGTCTTGGTAAAATACTAATTATAACGAAAACTATAGTGCCAAGATGACAAAACGAGCAGATGAGGATTTAAATTCATTAGTGAAAATGGGTGATTCGTGTGACTGTGAGGGGATAGCAGATCGATGTTGTGCCAAGTGTGCAGTCGAAAAGGTGAAGTGATTCAATGTAAAGTACTTACTGCAAATCAGCAGCACGGCGTACACGGGCGGTGGTCGTGATGATATCCCAATAGACGCTTTAGCATAAACGGCGAGAGCGGGATGTAACAATGACACCAGCAGCATCTGGATCCTCCCTCACACAAGAGCACGAACTACAATATGCTCTCAACAGTGCAAGCTACTGAACTGAGCGCCAAGCTATCGAGCAAGATAACAAAGACTAAGGTACAGGTATTGTTAACTGCCGAGCAGAGAAGTAACTGATCGCATTCTCTTTGCATGACAATGCAATATCTCTGGACATTTGTTGTGCGTAGCGGGACATTCGAGTGGAAAAAATGGACGATCACAAGTGACGATAAATAATTTAAACATACGATGGACCTGAAAAGGAAAAGAAAGAGACTAAGAGGTTACAATGCCCCGTGGCATGGAAAATTTGTAATTTTTTTGCTTGTAAACAATTCTTTGTATAGGTATTGATCTATGTAATTTATGTGTAGATGTATATTTCTGTGTAAATTTCTTATATGTATGCTTTGATGATTTTTTTCTTACCAGATTCTAAAATATGTCAATGAAAAGGTAGATAAACGGCCTCTCAATTAGATTAGCAGCTAGCGAGCCAATCCATGGACAAATATTTCTTATTCAAGGTTAATCTTTTGCCAACAAGGAAAGCTATCTTACTATTCTGATATATAACATACTTCTGCCTCATGTAACGGAGTACATTCGCCAAAAGTTTGGGGGCGGATGTGCTGTTACCAGGAATGGAGTGTTGGGGTATCAGAACAGTAAGAAGCGAATTTCTATTTTAATTTCATTTAATTTAATTTTCTATTATTATTATTAAAAAAAAGGAGAGAGAAAATTATTATTAATAATAACAATAATAGACAATTATTAATTAATGTTGTGAAAAAAAATTCATCGGTGGAACTAAAAGAAAAAAAGTAGAAGAGCAGTATCTTTGCTTTTTAATTAGCAGTCAGTCTTGTTTTGACTTCTCGAGCAGTTAGAAGTGATGAGCTGTCTCATTTTTTTCTTCTGTGTAATTTTTCAGTTGAGATGTAAATGTTTTTACAAAAATACAAATCCTTTTCAAGAGTGAAAAGTTTCGTTTTAGTTCATTACTTCGGCCTTAAAGTGAACCACTTAATGACCCTGAGATGTGATGAAGCAATCAACAATAAGAAGACATTTTGAAAACTATTGGTATTTTTTACATGAGTTTATTCTACGGTTTCTCTGAAGTTTATTAATATTGGCTGCAGTTCTTCTTTGCTAAGTTTCATTAACAATTTATATATATATATATATATATATATATATATATATATATATATATATATATATATATATAATGATATTTCACAATATGAAGATGTTCCACTGTGGATCTGTGTTACACATTCGTCGACAGTCCGTGAGCGTTCATTGATGTTGTGAACGCTCTGCTGTGACGAAACAACTTTAATCTCATACAGTGGCGATAGGTCTGCCATGTTTGAGGAAAACTGAACTGACGTCCGCCTTGCTATTTGGGATACTGGCTGACTCGTGCGCTGATATCTCAAGCAAAAGAATCTTTCCTAGAGATACTACCTGTTGGCATTAGGCAAGGATCTAAAACGTTCATGCTAGCAGATGACGTTATTCTGAGTACGCCATACACAAGATTTTACTGCAAAATAAAGTACAAGTTCAGTTTCGCCACCGCGGTGATTCTGTTAGCCTCTTTATGAGGAACCGTTAATGCTCTCTCAAACCACTTCTTATCACCTTTGATGACTTGCCCCTCTGCAGAAAGGAACAATAAATGTATCCCTCGTTCCAAGAACAGGTGGTGAGAACAGTGCAAGTAGCACCAACGCTAAACCAGCACGTCTGATGCAAGAAATAGGCGTAAAAGTAGATGATGCTGAAATTCTTCGAGAAGAATCCTCCACTGAAATAAGAGTGGCTGTTCATCTTCCTACCATTGAAACTCAGAGAACCAAAAAACGACCCTTGGAATCGGAGACCTTGGATTCAGAAGATGGTGACTATGATGGTAATTCAATACACACACCGAGGAAACAGAAGCCAGAGTAGGTACTGCCCAAACTGCCGCTCACACTTAAGATGGTGGCTGTGGAAGTTGCTGCGGTATATCAGACACCGACAGCAGACATACCTGCCCCCTTGACTGACATCGCTTGTGAAAGTGAACAGCAGGCTACGGAGGAAGAGAGATAGTAGACCACGGTGCAATGACAACAGCACGAGGTCCTAGAGCACACACAGGGAAGCAGAGTGCAGCACGTCTCAGCATCGTGTCACTCCTGCTGACCTCCCAGCTGAGGGCACCACTATATATTTGTGCGATAAGTAGTGATAAAAAGATTAAAATTTTGGTGAAATTTATCAGAACTATTCATACATATATATAACTAGCTTAAACCCGTGGCTCCGCTCATGTGTTGGTTGATTATGATAGATAATGCGCGAAACGCAAATAGATTTTTTTTAAAGAGATGTATTGAAAGATATTTCTTTTTTAGTGCTTTATTTATTTGTTCTTATATTTCCTTATTCGTATGCCTATCCTTACAGAGAAAGAGGTAGCACGCATAGACCAAAGATATGGTCTATGGCATCACGTTTCGCTGTATGTAACCTCCTTGCTATAGAGTCGCAAACGTCATCGCTGGCCTTCAGTTCGATTTTTTTTTTTTTTTTTTTTTTATATAATTTGACGACTTGCAACCACGATATATTCCACCCCCTTATAGCTATCGGCATGGAACTGCTACGGTGTACAACAGAAGACTTCGAACAAAAGTTACACATAGACCATTCATTTGCGATCTGTAGTTTTCGCTGCAGAGCGAAATATTAACACACACACACAAGTAGAATTTTATACTGATAACTTCCCATCCCAATATACTCTACCCTTTTATCATTATCAACCCTCAAGCAACAATGCAACCTATAAAACCTTTTTGAAAGAGTAAATATAATTTTCGAAGAGTAATTATTGTTCCACGTTTCACGTTATATTCTTCAAATTACTAAATATCTATCAGATCGCTATAAAATCGTGCCTAAAACCTTCCTCAGGTATAAATTAGTAACTGTACAAATATTTAAGTCTCTGCGTCTTGTCGTTCGGACGTGATAAGCGTACACCGAGCAGACATTCACATTAATATATATAGATAATTTACTATCCGATCGCCATAAAACCGTGCCTAAAGCCTTCCCCGGGTATACTTTAGTAACTGTACAGATTTTTATCTCTTTATGTCTTGTGGTTCAGACGTGATAAACGTACACCGAACAGACATTCACACTTATAGATATAGACTTTTGAAATTTTACCATTGATTTGGACAAAAAAAACGTTCCCAAATGGGAACACCAGGAATGAGAGAGGGTCCGGAAGTTTGGAAACATAAAAACATATGTTTTCTAATAGTACTGATTTATTTAGCAAAACAAAAAGTTCAGTACAAATATTGATTACATACCTCCAACCAACAGTCAATTTTTAAATAATAACCCTTGAAACAATGCTCAATGTAATATTAGATTTTTCACGTGCCTTTCTGTTTTTTTCCGTGAAAAGCACATCTTCCCTGCTTTGGCGCATTTGAAATCCAGTGACCACTGTTGTCAAAGCGTACTGTATCAATACTTCTCTTCAGTAATTCTTTCGATGTCTTCAGTCTTCCACCTGATGATGGTGGTGTGCTATATTCTTAACTTGTGTCTGGGGATAGCAAAACTTGGGGTCGTTCGGGTGAGCTGATCGGTTACACTCAGCAAACTTCGTATTTGCAGCTTGTAACGCTTCCTGGTGGCAGGGAGTAAAAGCTTACTAAACAACACGATACTTGTGAAAAATCAACACTCAGTTGTGAAGTTCACACGTGTATTACTGTAGTCTCTGGTTTCGTTTACATTGTGTGTCTGTAGGATCTATAGTTTATGGTAATTAAGGACTTTAAAAAAATCTTCGAAAATAGATCCCTGAAATAAAAATATAGGTAACTTCATATTCTTCCCAAAGTAATGTCACGAGACAAATTCTTCAGTTCTTATGGTGGTAACAAAACATTTCTGTTCGATTCTGAGTGCAGAAGACAACACAAACAAAGTGAACGGAATCTCGAGCTTATCTCGAAAATATATACAGAAACGTCATGGGCACCAGTTTATTTCATTAACCTAGAGCTGAGTTTGATTTTTAAACAGCGGAGATTTTTGTATGCAATCTTGAACAGCCTTATTCGAATTGCAGTGTAATATTAGAGCAAGAAATGCACAAGACCATTATTAAATGAGTTTTGTTAGTGTGCGAAATATTTTTAAGAGGTGTTCAGATCGAGAACTTCCCTGTAGTTTAAACTTACGTTGCTAGTTAGGCAATATTTCTAATTATTACCATTACATTACTACAGCATTGTGAGTTCAGAATAATATATGCCTGTGCCACTCCTGTGCTATATACTGCCCCATGACTTTGCTATTAAATAAGAAGCGAGTGAAAATTTTTACTAATAATGGTAGATGCTAAGATGAAGAAGTAAAACTGTCAAAGGTAGGCTACAATCTGTTATGATGAGAATCATGATGTAGTATATGGCTGAGTTCCTTTGACAGGCCCTACTGTTTGTGCACTTACGAATGGTCAGAAGTAACTTTTCTTTATTTGCACATGAAGCGATGTAAATTTTCCACACATTTATCTTGTATTAGCATGTTTTGCACAAAATGGAATGTATTTTCTCTAACCATACCATCACAAATATAAAACTGTATTAATCTGATGGATAATGAAAATATCTACAGGTATATTTTACACATCCGTAGATTTTAAGAGAGAGTGTATGATAAAGTTTGCATACTTTTTTTCTCCTATGTGTAAATGCTCTTAATGTTTGACTAATCATAACATATGCCAACACGTTTTTAAGAATAAAGATGGGAGTGACAAAGTTCTTGCTTACGTTTTGTACATATTTAATTTATGTGATAACATATCTATCCACCAATTTCTGTTCATTGTGCTACAAGTACAGGTTCTGATGGTTATAATTATGGAGTAATACTTCTGCCTTTGAATTAACACATTGTAATAAAGAGGTCCTATAGTAGCAGCTGTGCAGTTTCCTGTCGAATGTTTAAATTACATTAAGTATTAATCTACATCGCCAACTAGATTCTTGCAACGAATATGGCCTTTGTTATTGGCGTATGTTGTGGGGCACAAATTGCAACTATATTTCTTCCATAACTACACAGTTTGACATCAGAAATTTATATATGCATGAGGTTCAAAACCACCTATACTCGGGCCACTGAAACTTTGCACTTGACGTTTACAAATAACAAGTGAAGAGCAAGAAGCGTGAGGCGCTAGTCGCTAGGAAGGATCCAATCACAGCACTGTAAACACTTCCACTGGGCACGTGCCATGAAGTCACAGTTTCCGTGTTGCCGGCTTTGTTCAGTGCTACCATAAAGGACCTCACACACGAGTGATGGATCGCAGCGATCCGTCGCATGTGGGATCGATTGCTTTATAAATCGCTCATGCATGGGGAAATTGCAGTGATCGATCGCACATCGCATTGAAATACCATGTGATCTGTGAGCATTGCACATGCGATTTCAATATGGCTTCCTTTTGTTTATATTCTGCCTCTGTCTATTCTCATTGGCTTCCACCATAGTGTAGAAATATCTCTGGAGTGAGTATTCAGATGTGCAGAAGAGATCTTTTGTCGTCAACATCTATTGCCGTTATGGTCACGTGATCTCGGGACGACATATGTTTGTCTGTAATAGGAATTACCTAAACAGTGACGGTCCGATAACAGTGACATGTGAATGCTACTTTTCGGTAGCTGTGACAATACTTGTGATTTGTCACAGTTTAAATCAGAAGTTTGCGAATTCACAGCTTATCCTTCCAAAAATTTACCAATTACGATTTCTCCAATTTCTGTGAATCTACGATGAATTACCTTATATGCTACTTCAAGGTGACAAGGTAGAAAATGGCAGTCAATGTCTACATGCTAACTGGTAATTCTGAGTAAAATTTTATTTACAACTTTGGTGGCGTAGTGTGCTGATGTTGGTAATAACCATCTAATGGTGTTTGAAAACTCAATCACATAGAGTAAGAGGGAATCATTTTTTGTGTTGACCATGAAATAAATAATTAATGATGTTCCTGCTCTATGATCAACAGATTCTTGTATGTACTCATCTGTGGCCAGCAGATTTATTATCCTCGTATTGTTAACATTTTGTTGCCAACATTACTACATTAAGTGGCCGAGGCCATATGTAAAATTTAACAGTATCTCTGTTCATGTGTCAGCGATATGTTCTTGCCTGTAAAGTGTGAAAAATGAAAATTTGAACAGCATATTTTTAATTAAGCAATTTAAAACGTTGAAAAGTCCAGTCTCTTGTCAAAGCCATCCCATATTTTGCAGTTTACTATCATTATTCATAGGCATTGATTATTTATTTTACAGCAGCTAATATGCAAATTATAAAAGTGCTAATTTGGTAAAGTGTTTCCGACTTTGTCGTGAACATAGACTATGCTATATATTAATTTCTTGCAACAAACTTGATTCAACATTCAGATTTGCTGTCTTCAGCAATTCTCAAATGAGTTATCCCATTTCACACTCCTATAATGGAACACAACCAAAATTCCAGGGTGTTGCAAAATGACATGATAGTAAACCTTGGCCTTCAACAGGTCTGGAAAAATTACAAATGGAATTGATTCATCATTACTTTTTTCGTTTTTTTTTATTTTATTTATTGGAAGCTGGCACTCAGATTTACTTGCTGGTAACACTCCTACCTATATACATTGCGCATTCTATGTACAGTCCCTTAGTAATTAACAGATGATATCTCAAGCAAGAGAAAATCTGACAATTGGATGAATGGGTTAAAAAAATCTGTAACACATATAACAACAAATGTAATTCACCTCTATTATTATGAGTAAACAAATGGATCACACGCAACATAACCTTTGAACATAAGCAAAAGGCTAATTCACAATGGTCACCATGTTGCGTTGTATGTTACGTCACGTCAACTTGCTTAGCTCTGTACCGAGCAATGGAAGTGGAGCTATAACTACTACCCATGATAAAATATTTTGAGTATAGTGTCAAATCTGAGAAAATAACAATTATCAAATTAGTTAATGACCATAGTAAAGGTCGTGTCCTTGATCAGTTGTATGTGGGAAAGTTTTGAGAAGGAAAACATCAGTTCAGATTATCGACATGAATTTTATAGCGAAATCATTGATCATATTCAAACACATAAATCAAAAAGTCAAAACTCAGCTTTGTTCCCCTCAGTGAGTTTTCATTTTGAGATGTCTGACATTCCGACACTCAATGAAAAAAAAATGCAATTCGTAATGTTACATTTGCAAATCACAGTCATAAACTGAAATTAAGAAACAACAAAATCACAAAATCAACTAGAGAGTGCGGCGAAAATAAATTTCCAAGTCACCAGAAGACGATGTTGTTAAGACTTTGCTACCGAGAAACCCTAACATGACATGACGTGATACTTAGTGTGAATTAATGAACAGTGTCGTCCCCAGATCACGTGATGATTCCAGCTTAATGTTGAGAACATGCGCAGAATGCAATGCTCACTCCAGAGATATTTCTACTCTATGGCTCCCACGTGTGTGTGTATTAATTGATCCGAAAGAATGGCCACATGGAGCAAGGATTTAGCAATTCAGCTCATTGAACTATTTAGGGAGCAGGAATGTTTGTGTCAAGTGACGAATAAGGCTTACCACGATAAAATAAAGTTTGAGAAATGTCTACAGGTTCTGCTAGAAAAAGTAAGACAAGTGCAACCATGGACGTAATTAGACGAAAGATACATAATTTAAGAAGAGTTTTTAAGAAAGAACATCGCAAAGTAATAGATTCATTTTCCTCTGGAAAGGGGACTGATGAAATATATAAGCCACATCTGTAGTATTACCACTACCTCTTGTTTTTGAAAGATGATGCAGAACCGTATGCATCAACAGCCTCTTCTATGAGTGAGGCGAGTAAAGGCCAATAGACATTGTCCATCACGTCTTGGGAAGAAAGTTTTGAAGGAACGGTCGCCTGTTATCATAAGAAGTTTAGTTATTTTCGTCACGCTCACTCCTGCTATAGCAGAGGATTACACAAAACACATACAGCTGTTATGAATGATATATTTTAATAAATTTCAAATGTATTGTATATTTTTCTATTGGAACGACTATTTAAGCCGTGGTTGGTAAATATTCTAACCCCAGTTTCATTTTTCGTTCATGGGCAAAGCGAACTGACGTGAGGAAAGTGCAATTAGTCCTTGACAAACAGTGAGAATTGGCCTTAAATAACAACTTAATTGGTATTTGAAATTTATGTGTTTATTTATCAGTGTGTTTATAATGGAGTTGATGTCAGTTGAGCTTCAATTTTACTTATGGCAGCAGTGTAGTTTTCGCTAATTCAGAGTGTATATACACTATAATGGCATAAAAAATTACTGGTTCAATCCGTAAGCATTCTTTCATCCAAAACTGCTTTATGGTATACTCTTAAGGAAAAATTTACCATATTCCAACTGCCTTATGAAAATACAAAAAAAAAGTTGTTAGATGTTAAATTTTACTCACGGTGGCAGTAAAATTTTTGCTAATGTTGGTTTTACAACAATAATTTCCTGAGATTTCAGGGGTACTTACAAGAACCTGTCAATCATAGAGCAGCAAAAAAAAGAAGCTTAGAGCTTAATGTCTTGTTGACAGCTTGGTTGTTAGAGATGGCATAGAGCAGGATTTTATTGACTGTGCCGAGTAATTTGGCGCTTGGATTCTTTTTTTATTTAATATCCATTGCTTTGTCCATGTTGTTCTTTTTCGTTTTTTAGTATTACACTGACGATACACAAGGACAGCAGCAGCTAAACATAGCAGTTCACATTCCATTGCTCAAGTTTAACCACAACATGACGCTCGATAGACTGGTTGAGATCGCATGGCAAATCGCACGTGTGTGGCACGGTCGAAACGAGCGATCGATTGCAGCGATATCGCATGCGGCGGATCGCTGTGATCGATCGCTCGTGTGTGGGGCCCTTAACAGCCAGGCACTAGAATTTTTGCAGCGAACTCGTGACTTTTACGAGCCCGAGAAGACGTTTGTGAATGTTCATGGACAGCCATCCATTCCTGCGGATAAAGTTGTTGAACGAACAGCCAAAACTCTTGGACTTAGTGCAAGAACAGTGGTGAGAAAGGGAGTGTTGCAAAACATGCATGATTCAGATGAGAACATCGACGATCCCGAGCTGTCTGCATCACAGGACATATTTTTAGGGACACAAGGAAAGAAGAGGAAGAAGCCTCGCCCTGTCACGCAGTTGGATAATTTCCAGACAGATGCTATACGTAGTCATATTTAAATCCAATTCACACTGTCCGTCACGTCACGTCAGGTCACCGTCCATCAGAACATTCCACATGTATTTCTAATGGCGGCGTTCACACTGTCCGTCACCGGACCGTCACGTCACGTCAACGTCACGTCAAGCTTTCTCGCGAAGAATGTTTTGACGGAACGGCCGTCTGCTAACATTGGAAGTTAACCTATTTTCATCACGTGAATTAAATGTTGCAGTCGATGATTGCACTGTTCATATGCAAATAAGTCTTATTCACCTTCATTTTGTTTTTATACTTCGTTTTAAGGGTAAATCTCAAATGTTTCATGACGACTTAAATATTTTTGTCAATTGGCTGCTTCTCCCCTAAAATCGAGGTCGGATATCTGAAACCAAAAAATGGTTAATGTTACTTAACATTGTAACAGAAAAGACTGAAGCAAACTGTTTATTTGAATAAGATTGTAATTTGATTACGCATTTCTCATTAAATAACATTTTAAATGAAAAAGTCAGTTCTAATGAAAGACAAAAGTTCAGTTGTTTATGACGGTGTTAACAATGTCAGCCAGCAAATCGTAATGGATAAAGTAATCAGGCGCTAATTATGCTCTTATAAGTATTGTTTGATGTTTTCATATGTTTACTTTTTCGCTTGAAAATAGATGTCGATGTTTTGAAATGTTGTTCCAGTTCCCAGTAAGTTTTATTTGGCCGTTAATAACATTTAGCGTTGTTCTGTAGCACACGGTTCATTAAACATTAAATTTAACACTTATTTTTCCATACATTTATTTACTTCTATCTTGCACATCACCCATCATGGAAGCGTAATACAGTGACAAGAGAAGAACAGTTTTTTGTACTCGTTTTTGTTAACGATCAAAGATAATAGCAGAGAATACCAATTACCTTAATACAGCTCAGAAAATACAAATAGTAATTTGTCGTGTCCCCACATCACCCCCATCTCAGTCATATAGTCACTTAACACTGCAGTTCTTCAACTAATCTTGCAGGAAATCGAACTTCACGACCAGATCTTGTTCTTCTTGATTTTCCACTGTAGGTTGTGTCTGGTTGTTTGACCTGGGCTGACCGTTCAGTTGAAGTGTCTTCAGGCTGCTTCTCATTATGATTCATAGGTACGCAGGTTTCAGTCGATCAATGGAGATATTCTTGACTTGGTCTTTTATTTTAACACCAAAAAATTTTGGGGTTCTTTCTATTACTTCATATGGGCCTTCATATGGAGGTTCTAATGCTTTTTTGACTCGGTCAATTCGCACAAATACATGTGTTGACTCATTGAGATCCCTGTGTATGAAAGGTCTTTCTTTTGCTTTGTGGGAGTATTGTACAGGCTTCAGAAGATTCATGCACTGCTTCAGTTGTGAAAGGAATTGAGGTAAGTCTGCATCCAATTTTGTTGCATACTCTTGAAAAAAATCACCTGGTATTCTGATGGGTGAGCCATAAACCATTTCTGCAATTGTAGCATTACTGTTCTCTCTGATGGAGCATCGCAGGCCAAGGAGGATTACAGGTATTACTTGAGTCCATTTGGCAGTTGCATGGGCACGGATAGCTGCTTTAAGTGTGCGATGAAATCTTTCAATTTTTCCATTTGATTGAGGATGGTATGCTGTAGTTTGTGTTTGGTTACAACCACATAGTTTTGACAGTGTTCGGAATAGCTCAGAGTTAAACTGCCTGCCTTGATCAGTCACTATCTGATATGGTGTTCCAAAACTAGTGATCCAACAATTGAAAAATGCTTGTGCTACTGCCTCTGCTTATATGTCCCGAAGAGGTACTACTTCTGTCCAGTTTGTAACTCTGTCAGTGCATGTTAAACAATAAATATATTCTTCAGATGGAGGCACTGGTCCTATCAAATCAAGTAGAACAATTTTGAAACGTTCATCGTTACTAGGAAAGTGTCCTACTGGTGTTTGAATGTGCCATGATATTTTATTTTTCTGGCATGCAATACATGTTTTTCCCCAGTTTTGGACATCCTTTTTTAAATTGATCCAGATAAATCTTGATGAGATCATTTTTACTGTTGTCTTAATGCCTGGATGAGCCACATTATGATAGTGTTGGAAAATAGAGTATCTAAATGGTTTAGGAATATAAGGACGAATGATTTGTGTTGACACATCACACCATAGCTGTTTTCCTCCATGTGTCAGATGGTGTTTTAATTTCAGTGATGTATGAGGGCTGGTCTGTAGTTGACGAAGCTCTTCATCATCTTCTTGTGCTTGGGCTATCTCATCATAGTTAACTGGAACTAGTTCTTCAAGCCTTGATAGACCATCAGCAACAACATTTTCTTTACCAGATATATGACGTAGGTCAGTGGTAAATTGCGAAATGTACTGGAGATAACGTAATTGAATTGGTGTTGCTTTTTCATTCTTTTGATTAAATGCATATGTTAGAGGCGCATGGTCAGTATAAATAATGAAATATCTTCCTTCCAACAGATATTTGAAATATTTGACAGCCATATAGATTCTAAGCAGCTCTCTATCATACGTGGAATACTTCTTCTGTGCTGTTATCAATTTTTTTGAAAAAAATCCAATTGGTCTCCACTGTTCATCTTGCCATTGTTGCAATGCAGCACCTGCTGCAAAATCTGATGCATCCATAAATAATGCAAGTTGATTGTTAAAACCAGGAAATGTCAAAAGTGCAGCATTTGCTAGATCTTCTTTGCATTTTTCAAATTGAGCAATTGCTTCTTCTGTCCATTTAATATGTCGTCGGTCCTTTTTTGTTGTTCCTTTTAGGAAATCATTCAGCAAGGCTTGGTTTTCAGCTGCATGTTCCAAATGTCGACGATAAAAATTGATGATCCCTAAGAATTTTCTAAGTACACGGACTGTTTTGGGACGTTTGTAGTTTATTATTGCTGCAACTCTCTCTGGATCTGGCTTTGTTCCAGCAGGTGTAATTAAATTTCCTAAAAATGTTAACTGTTGTACACCAAATACTGATTTGGAAACATTTATGACAAGACCATACTTATTCAACTGCTCAAAAAGTAAATTTAGATGCTCAACATGTTGTTCTGGTGATTCAGATGCTATTAGAATGTCATCCAAATATGGAAAAAAAAATTCTAGTTCTCTCACAACTTCATGTATAAACCTTTGGAATGTGCTAGGTGCATTGCGAAGTCCAAATGGCATATTATTAAATTCATAGAGACCAAATGGTGTTATAACGGCTGATTTTGGCTTATCTTCTTCGGCTAGTGGAATCTGGTAATAGGCTTTGAGTAGGTCTACCTCTGAGAAAATATTTTTATTTTGAAGCATAAAATTTACATCATCAATTCGTGGAATTGGATACCGGTCTGGGAGAGTCCTGTCATTCAAACGGCGATAATCTCCACAGACTCACCATTGACCACTTGGCTTCTTAGCAAGGTGTAGTGGACTAGCCCATTGTGATTTTGATGGACGTATAATACCATTATTAAGCAGAAATTGAAATTCTTGTTTAGCAATTTTCAAAGTTACGGAAATCTCGTCGAAAATTACGCCGAAAAATTTCGTCGCAACTGTCGTCTTGTCGATCACGTGGGGTCACCAATTTTGTAGCACACGGTTCATTAAGCATTAAATTTAACACTTATTTTTCCATACATTTATTTACTTCTTTCTTGCACATCACCCATCATGGAAGCGTAATACAGTGACAAGAGAAGAACAGTTTTTTTGTACTCTTTTTTGTTAATGATCAAAGATAATAGCAGAGAATACCAATTAGCTTAATACAGCTCAAAAAATACAAATAGTAATTTGTCGTGTCCCCACAGTTCCCTCAATTCTAGTATTAAACTATGACTTTCTGCATAACAGATCGCTACTCATAACCTCAATTTCAACATCGCGTATTGAGATGAGTGAATTGACATGACAGAAACTGACAGACAGTGTGAATACAACTTGTCGTGACGGTGCCGTGACGTGACGTGACGTTGACGCGACGGACAGTGTGAATTGGCCTTTATGCATACTACAGCATGAAGGAATACTCTACTGTAGCAAAGTTGTTAATTTCACTGAAAGAAAGCGAACTTAAAGTTGTGCTTAAAAATATCGGTTTCCAATACAAAAAAACTAGATGGACACACAGTCCTGTTAGAAAAGGCGCATATTGTTACGGCTCGAAGCTTTTTCTAACATAAAATAGTCAGAAACGATATTCATTCCTTAGTATGGCTAGACGAGACATGCATTAAAGCCGGGGTTCCGTGAGGAAATGCTGGTTGGATGACACTCCTAGCAGTAGTGGTCATCAGCCGATGGGATGAGGGGCTATATTAATTGTGGTCCAAGCAGGCTCATCTAGTGGTTTTGTCATGTATGCACTTCTTGTTTTCCGATCGAAAAAGACGGGCGATTATCATGAAGACATGGACCACACACGATTTGTTGAGTGGTTCAGGAACGTGTTAAAAGCATATACAGCCCCTACCACGATTGTAATGGACAATGGTCCGTATCAGTCAGTGATATTGAACAAGGCCCCAACTTCAAACGATCAGAAAGAAGTTATGGTGCAGTGGCTACAACAAAGAACTATTGATGCAGATATGTCAATGACAAAACTTATTCTATATTTGCTCGTAAAACAAAATAAGCCTGTTACACCCACGTATGTAGTTGACGAAGGAACAGGGCCACAATGTAATAAGGCTTCCCCCATATCACTGCCATTTAACCTCATAGAATTAGTGTGGAGTGACGTAAAGAATTACATCAGGAACAATGATAAGTCCTTCACGATAGCAGAGGTGGAAAGCCTGTTGCGTGAAGTAGTTGCCAATGTGGATGCTGCATCTTGGAGAAAAAAGGTCGAGCACGTAGAAAAACTGATTCGGGCAGCGCAGACAATGGAAGGAATTATCAGTGATCATGAACAACTAAAGATTTGTCCTGGCGATGACGACGATGAAGACGATTTTGGCAGTGACAACAGTGAAGATGCGAGCTGGATGGAATTGCACCATTGTCGCCGTAAATTGGTGAGTGAAAATCATTGTGATTATAAAACAGGGAAGTTACTGTCTTGATTATTGTTTATTTCGTATCTGTCATGATCAAATGCTTATTTTCTATATTTCTCTGCTCCATTACTGAAAGCGTACCGGTTGGTTGTGCTCTTGATTACATTACTGTGCCGTTACTTAATTGTTGCTTTGTGGCAGCCCAAGAACGAATTGTTATATGCGCTTTTATTGTTCAATAGCATACATTTACGAGATGCTACTGAAAACTGTTTCGTCTGTTGTGTTTATAGAGTATAGTATTGCAATGCCGCTATAGCAGTGTAGCCAACTTAACTTCCCGTAACACTAAAAATCAAGTGCAATGTTTCAGCGGCCCGAGTATAGGCGCGAACAGAACTACAGGCCGCGGTGGAGTAGCCGAGCGGTCTAAAGCGTCTTGCTGCGGAACGCGCGGTTACTCGCCGTGGAGGTTCGAGTCCTCCCCGGGGCATGGGTGTGTGTGTTTGTCCTTAGGTTAGTTTACCTAGGTTTAAGTAGTTTGTAAGCTACGGACTGATGACCACGCAGTTTGGTCCGATAGATTTACAAACATTTGAACATTTTTTAGAACTACAGGGCACAGGAAGACAGACGAAAATTAGCGCGCGAACAGCTTTTGTTGTCTGTCACCACATGGCACTGTATGAACTGTAGATCCAAAGTTAGCCAAGCATACCTGATCAGCTCACCCGAACAGCCCCAAGTTTTGCTATCCCCAGACACAAGTATATTTTTACAAATACGTTTGTATGATGTTCCTTCTAAACGATAGACTGTCCACATTCTGATTATTTTTGTTTTTCTTCTACAGTTGCCATGCGCTTTGTATTGAAACATCAATACAGAAAATAAATATCGGCCACCACTATTTCTTCGATCCTACAGAAATGCGATACCGCAAAATATTTTCGTCCATTCTGTCTACACCACCCATGAAACGGTTGTACGCATGGACTATGTTCGGCTGTTGAGATACTATTTTTTTCTTTTCAGCCTGGTATTATCTACATGCCTCTGTGATTGGGTGAACAGGGTCACACGTTGATATGATGTGTACTGGTTGGTTGTCATTCCAAACAGTTATCACTGATGCAGAATATAGATTTTTTCCTCTCTCTTCTATAGTCGAAGCTTCTGCGAGAGGACTTCGCAATTGTTTTGGATCGTCTATTCTGTTTCTCATTATTGTACCTGTGAATCCCATTCCTCTTTCTCTCAGTGTTTTGACCAAATAAGTTGAGTAAAAAAAGCGATCTGCATAAATTCTGTATGCATTTGGTGGCAGGTCTTTGAGTAGTTTCAGAACCATATGCTCACCTAAGTTAACGATTTCAGCCGATCAATAACTTTTCCACTGATGGAAAAAAATTGTACCAGGTACCCAAGTGGTTCACAGAGGCACCAAATCTTGAAGCCAAATCTTATGGGCTTATCCCTTAGGAATTGTTTTGGTCCACGCCTGCCGTAATAAGGCAACATACTCTCATCAATTGAAAGATGTTCCACTAATTGAGCATGAGACAAAAATCGATCATTGAGAAGCTTTATAAGGGGTAATAGCTTTCCAAATCTGTCATCTGAAGATATTTTTGTGTTATCAGCACAGTCAACAAACCATTATATTGTTTCAAATCAGTTGCGCCTCATTGCTGAACTAACAAATGCATTGTAGGTCTCTGTGTTGACTTCCTACAGCATTCTCCACCTAGGAACGGTTAGGTAGCCTGAAAGAATCAAAATTGACAAGTTAGTCACACGAAACTGAAAAACTGTGATCACCTTTCTGTGAAGCATATACGCTAGATTAGTCATTTCCTGAAGGTAACTCAAAACATCTTTGTCAAAAAAGAGTTCAAAGCACTCAACAAGACAAGAAGGGATGTCTTTTTCTTGCAGTGGAGTAAACTGGGAGTAATGTCAACTTTCTCCCAATCGTAAGAAGATGAGCGATCCCCAGAGCTTCGTTGAGTCTGCTTTCAAGATTGCTAGAATGATATTCTAATTCAGGCGAATCACTTCTGCCCATATACTCTGTTCTCTCCCATCCGATTACTTTTGTTTCAGCTACAGCTGAAAGTTGCCGACTCGACAAATTGTCAACCGCACTGCATTTTTCTTCATTTTCTTCTGTCTCCTATCCATTGTCCGGAGCATCAATGTACATATCTGCCTCTGCAAAGTCTTCAACTTCCTTTATAATGGCTAGAATTTCACCAGCAGTCAGAGATCTGAAATAGATAAATATATATGATCAATTTTGTGAATGGTTGACTAACAAAAGGTCATAAGTGGCAGGTGTTGCCATTTGGGAACAAGCAATTTTTTACGATGCTTATTAATATACAAATAATGTTATTATAATTAATTTTGTATGGGACACTAACTTACAGTACTAAGTTACGAAAAACAACACAAAAATTAGGAAGAAACTATATTACTGTACAGTACTTACTTTTTGGTAGACATGTTGCGAAGTGAAGTGACTGCTAACTTTGTCAACACACAACAATGACCTGACAACAATGATGTTCAAGCCAAAGCACTTAGAAAGAACGTAGACTTCACACCAACGATCTAAAACGAAATTGACACTTTAATAACCATTGCACAACTTGTAATAGATAAACAAAAACTTTAAAAATATTGTTCCTATTTGGGAACACCAGAAAAAATGAAAAAATGCGATATACAAGAAGTTGTTTCTAAAGACATAGGTTCGTTTTCATCATCCAACGCATACAACCATGTTGGCTCGGTCGGAAGTATTTCTGTATTTTAACTAGGCACAGACTGGAGTTGCAGGATGTAGAAAAAGAGCCTGAAGGACGTATGGTCAAAGGTGTTCTGAAAGGGGTGACCAATTTAAATCTGTCGCTTCTTCCAGCATGGCTACAAGGACAAGGTTTTTTTTTTACCTTAGATGTTCCATATTTTCTTCGGCAAGTGAAAAGTGACATTATCATGGCAGGAGTCTTCAGTTGCATATTGAGGCAACAGACTCGACAGGAGAAACACACTTATGTGGTACCATGCAAAACTGATTGAGGCAATGAGTTTGAAAAATGTTGTTGAACTGCTTGGTATCATGCATACACATTACACCTACGAGTATGTTTTGGCTGTCGCATCATCACTGATTAACAGAATTTACATAACAAAGGCGATTTCCATGCAAGATTATGACATAATCCCTGTAACCTTTTCCGACCATCAAGCCAGGATTCTTCGAATAAAGGATCTACCTCGTCCTAAAAAATTTGGAAGAGGATACTGGAAGTTAAACTGCAACCTGCTACACATACCACATGTACCGACACCGTGGGTTAACTGTAAACGCTTCTTTCGAAAATCGACTGAGTGGTGGGAGAAATTCGTAAATCCAGACATTTGAAAACTATTTAAGAAGGCTGGATACAGGATAAACGAAACCAGGAGGAAAAACTTATAGTATTATTACCTTATCGTTCACGAATTGCAAACAAAAATCTACAATGGGGAAGATCGAGTAATTGATATTTTTTATTTATTTATTTATTTTTAATTAATTAATTTATTTATTTATTTTTAGAACTGCATGAAAGAGAATTGGATGGGAAAATCACCACCTGCAACGACCAAGGGCATATTCCAGATGAGAAGTGGAGTATTTTTCATACTACAAGAGAAAGAAGAAAGGGTCAATGGAGATATGTAAGTACCATACTGTTTGTAAATGGTTCTTAATATATTAACCAGAAAGGCATTAAAGAACATATCGAAAGATTGTACAGATCACATCTGATGCTATTAAAACAGCCGAAATTCTGCAAAATTGTGTCACATTTAACACACGAAAGTGTCAATATGATGATTGATCCAGTATCTGAGGAAGAAAGTGAAGATGTCATCCAAATGTTGTCAAAACATAAAAGTTCAATAGTAGACGGTATCCCCTGTGAATTTTGTAAACCCTTCTGGTTAGTCATTAAGAAAGAGTTTGTGGAGGTTATGAACGAGAATCAAGGACATGCATGTCTACAGTCTAATACTTAATCTGAAATCATTGTACTCATTCCAAAGAAAACAGTGCCACGTAGAATTGCGGATTTCTGGTCAATAACTTTGTTAGGTATCAACTCGAAAATAATCTCTCAAGTCATGGAAACAAGACTAAAGCGAACATTTTCATAGATCATAGGATAGGAACAGATATGAGCTTAACTAAGAAAAGAATTATAGATGGAATATGTTCGCTAAAGGAAACAACCTTCTACACATGGAAGAATCGAGAACAAACAGTTGGGCTTCTGAACATTAACTTAGAGGGAGCTTTTGATAACGTCAGTAACCAGTATTTAAGGAATGTGCTACAGCATTTCCAATTTCCACAGGTAACAAAAGACTTACTGTTACCAACACGATACCAAATGTTTACCAAAGTGAAAATCAACTGAAACTTTATGGAAACATTCCCATTACAACATTCTGTTAGACAGGGCTGCCTGTTAGTTATGATTTTGTTTGTCATATCCTTGGAGCCACTAATCCACACAGTTAGCACCTCCATATCAGGGTTGCAATTTGGCGCCCAACGATTTACACTGAATGCCTGTGCTGATCATGTTAAAATTATAATTATAGAACCCTATGAGTTTATAAAAGTAGCAGCAATAATGAGAGATAATTTTTTTTTAAAAATCTGCAGAGGCAACGATAAATATTGGTAAAACTTATCTCCTGTGGCTAAATGTAGATGTTCAACCTATAGCACATACTTTCACTGAATGTGTTGAAAATGAAGTGCTAGGACTGAAATTCCATAAGAACATAGATGTGTGTTGATAATTCTAAAATCATTGTGTACAATGTACAGGAACCTGTTATTGTAAAATGCACAAGACAACGCAACATCATTCGGTGGTTCAAATGTGTAAAGACACTGACTCTTTCTAAAATGTGGTATGTACACAAGTCATACCATTGACAGACAATGAACTGCACAAATAAAGCAGTATGTAGGTTGGTTTGTGTGGAAAGCTAAACTATTCCAGGTCACCAGGGTCAGCTGACCCCATTTTCTGAAGAAGACTTATATTTATATGACTGTGAGGCAAAATGTCCAGCCCTGTTTCAGAAAAATTACTTGCCAATCAGTCAGATTTGCTAAAAGCTGGGTGGGGTATCATACAGGGGTGGATCCAGGACGGTCTGCTTGGGGGGGGGCCTTTTTACCCTACACCCAATCCAACAAAAGTCTCACAGTTTTGAAGACTCAGTGCATTGATAGTGTGCTAGCTTCGAATTCTAATAATAATAATAAAATGATAAAATAATAAAAAATATTTGTAAGTTATTAATGACACAAGGATCCCCTTGAATCCGCCAATGGGGAATAGAGATGACACAAGGCTGCCAGCAACATACTTAGTCCATTGCAAACTGCAACATATTTCTAGAGAAGACTTCCAACATACCATTCTATACAAAAAAGAAAAGAATCGAATCCATTGGTGTGAAAGCTCCATGTCATACAGCAATACAGATGAAATATAAAGACTTAAATTGGAAAACAACGTTTCGTCAAATTTTTGCAGATAAATCATTATGTTGAATGTTGCGCTTGTCAGCGTATAATTATGTTCATCAACGATATAATCCCAACTACTGCCCACCGCCACACAACAAAGCTTACCAGTTACCCATACTGCCATCACTGCAGAATGGTCGAGACTGCCATCTTCCATGTAGTAGGATGCTCTGAAATATCGGATCTGTGGAAAAAGATAAAGTTTAAATGAACAGTATTTCTGTCAATGAGTGTCACTGAAATCAACTCAAAGCAACTGGTGTACATGAGTGTCAAGGTTTTTCCAGCACACAAGATGAGAACCCTCACATGGTTCATATATTCGTTCATAAACTATGTCCATGAAGGAGGTGGATCTGTAACTGACTTTAAACAATACATCCAAAAGAGAAATTCTCACGATGGAAACTAGAAAACTGTTCACTATTCATTAATTTTTGTAAGATAACTTGTTTTAAAAATTGTAATGATTTGTAAATAAAGTTATTAATAAAAAAAGTGGTAAGGTATACGTTTCCAGTGTGAAAATCATGGGTTTGATTCCTGTCATAGCTGATTATTTTAATTTCAAACTCAAAATTACTTTGCTTGTCATTTTTTACGAAATAAACTTGATTAATACAGTTTTTCAAGTTCTAATACCATATTATGCCTTTTCATATCATTTACTTTTTTGCTCACTCTTATTTTTCATCATATGACTCTCCTTTTCGACTGGAATTTCATTGTGTCGTTAATAACTTACAATTAAGTTCCAAGCAGGGCTGCTGTTAGTTCATAAAAAAGCAGCTCCTGTAAGTACTAGCCAGTGTGAGGATATTTTCACGTAACCAATGATAATGAGAAATTACATTTGATATTAGCACTGTATCTGAAATTTTTCTTTCTGAACTTGCTCATAGAGCTAAATGTTAAACACCGCGAACAAAGCAATCATGACTTTAGTTCTGCTGGAGATGGCTGACCTCCGTTTTCTCGGATATTTAGTACATCACTTGAGCTTTAGTTACAATATGGAATTAAACCAAGGACTGCAAAACGCGTCTTCTGCTGCAGTTCACTCATTGATCACGTAAAATTAGCTATTGAGAGAGATTTTTGCATTGCTGTCATTAACTTTTGGCGGTATTTTCCAACACAGCTCCATATTATAAAATATATTAACAACATTTTCGAAGTGACCCACCATATTTCTGTGTTGCTTGTAGCTGAGCTGTAGCCAGTTGCCTAGGCCTATGTGGCAACACTGTAGCATCACATGAAAAATGTCAACTAGCAAGCAATTTTCATCAGACTATATTATCGATATGCTCACTCATATTACAGTAAAAGATTTCATTTATTATATAAAACTGTGACATCTTAATTTTTATTGTCATTTCTTTTAGCAGTAACTTGAAAATATTTCATGACAACTTAGGTGGTATTTAATTTCTGCTGAAAATCATTCTAAAAGCGAGATTGTATGTCTGAAACCGAAAAATTGTTTATGTTTTATAATAGCATAACACAAATACTGAAACAAACATTTTATATGAATAACATTGTAAGTTGATTAAGCAATTTCCATTAAATAACATATTACGTTAAATAGTCAGCTATAATGAAGGAAAACAGCCAAATGTTTATGATATTATTAACAAAGTAAGCTGAAAATCGTAATGGGTCTACTTATTCTCTTGTAAATATTGTTTCATGTGTTTATATGTTCATACTTTCACTTGAAAGTAGATGTCAACGTTTTGAAATGTTGTATAATTCCCAGCACTGTATCACACAATGTTGACCAAAATATATACTGTACTAGCTATAAACCTGGTGTTGCCCCGGTGTTTATTTATCCTACACTTCACATCCCCTTCCCCCTCTCTCTGCATCCACCTCTTTCTCTCCCATATTTTTGTTCGTTTCCACTTTTCCCTCTCATGGCAAAGTTTTCTTCAAGGTACCATCTGCCGTGTACCACACAAACATTTATGTACCCAGTGATCTTCCTCTTTGTTTAAAGAACATATGCGCAAAAATTCATAAAGATTGGAGCAAAACTATGTATTTTGTAAAATTCCGTAAGTTAAGGACCCTCCACCATGCACTAAACGAAAGGTAGAGTTAGCAAAATTTCATCAGTATTGGAACAAAACTATAGATTTCTATGCAATAGACATGCACGGTTTCATTGAAAAACGCACTTTGTTGTCCTTAAATAATCCAGTTTTATTTCATACAACCCTTTATTTCTGAGAATAAAGAAAACAACAAAAAAAGGATCTGTGAAATGGGTTGAGCCATTCTTAAGTTCTGGTGCGAACAAGGTATTTAGGGATCCATTTTTATGTTGCAAAGCACCCTTCCCCATGTTCCGTATGAAACTTAAGGTAGACTGTGACCTTCCTCTTGTTTTGAAGGTCAAGTGGGCGAAATTTCATGAAGATTGGAATGAAACTGTAGATTTCGTGAGTCTGTATGAGAAGTATGCTCTGCCATGCACCTATCACAAAATACTTTCTTAGCTGACATTTTCTACCTATAGATTCCTGCTAAATTTCAGGTTCACAAGTGAAGTAGTTTTCGAGATTTCGTGTTTAGTCAGTCAGTGAGTGATTGTCCTTTCGCTTTTATGTAGATAGAGATTAAGAAAAAAATTGCTTAATTTTTGATTCAAGAGAATTAATGGAAATTTGCAGACAAAAATAAATAGTACCATGCAAATATGTAATGCTAATTTTGATACAAGGTCATGCCTGATGCTACAGTTTTACGCCATATGCAGTGAAACTGTTGTGAGCAGTAGACTTCTTTTCATCATTTTGTGTGGATGGTAGACGGACGGGGTGGGGGGTCAGTTACAAAACGCCTCATAAACGTCCGAAATTACATGCAAACTTTGTTGCAAGTCCCTAACTACTCCCATTTTCCAATAAATTACGCATAAATCCGGGTATTCTCATGCGGTGGCCTCTCATTATTTATGATGTCATATCTCCTTAGCTATGTGTCATGTTCTTTTGTTTTTAGGTCAGGAATCTTCATCAGCGTTTGGTGAACAGTTCACCAAAATTTCATTGCAATCAAAAGAGTGGTTCATAAACACATAGAGGACATAGAGACAAACATTCATTTATACACATACATAGATAGATTATTTTGACATTGGGTATTGGGCTAAGCAAACTGATCTGATGGACAGTATGAATACACCTTGACATGATGGTCCCATGAGGTGATGGACAGTTTGAATTGGCCTTCATGCTATCACAAAAGTCTTTGGTCACTTACCAAGTCTTTAGTCCCTATCAGAATCAATCCAACCACCCATCACTTACCAAATCATATCATATGTCTATCAGATACCTAACCAGTATTTTAAGAAAATTGAAAGACTTTCTAATGAAAACTACTTCTACTCTGTAGACAAATTTTTACCTAGAAATTGGTAATCTTACAAAAAAAATGTATCTCATGTAATGTTATCTTTTACTAAGCTAAGCATGCTCCACATTATTACGAAATCTCGTACTCATGATCTATGGAACAAGTATCAACCTAATCTAAACATTCATTGTAACAATAGTTATATTACACACGACAAGATGCTGTTACATTACATTCGCGAGTTGTTTAGTAACTGTAAATACCTTTTGACACATGTAACACACAAAGAAACGACATTCACTGTTGTGAAGTTGTTACTGGCTGACAGATGTAACTACACAAACGCCCCTAATGGTCTGTAAACTTCTTTAAGTATAATGCTTATTATTAAATATTTCCCTAAATAACTAATGAAATATTTGTTATAATATCTCGTTCCACCAATTAGTTAGTTATTAAGGGTCATGAAATATATATATATATATATATATATATATATATATATATATATATATATATATGAAAACAGTGCGAATCTTGTAAACTACAACCTATTCATGAAGGAATACTTACAAATAGGCGGAATTAGCAGCACACCAACTGCTGTGATGGAAACCATGCTGGATATGCCCCCATTACACCTTTGGGTCAAGTTGGAGGCAGCGGCTGGTGCATACAGACTCAAATCTGGCAACAACTGAAACTCTTTGGGATATCCAGAATCACACACTAAAATAGTGAGTGAGTTAAAAATAGGAAAGGTTGGGGAAATGCCAGACGACTACATTATAACCCCATACTGCTTCAACAAGCCTTTCAATATAACAATTGGAAGTAGGGAGCAGTGTGATAAAATAGTTCGACACTGTACGGGGGATATTGTCTGGTTCTCTGACGGGTCAAAATCAGACCACGGTGTTGGAGCCGAGGTATATGGGGTGCAGCCAAGTCTGGAGGGCGTCATCTCTCTAGGAAAACTGGCCTCAGTATTCCAGGCCGAAATTACTGCCATCAGGGCGTGTGTGGAGGAGAATTTGCGTAGGTGCTACAAAGATCGTAGCATCCATATTCAGACAGCCAGGCAGCCCTGAGATCACTGGCAGCTCCTGCAACAAGGTCTAAATTGTTGCAGAATGTCACAGGGTTCTGGTGGAGCTAGGGGAAAGCAGTAGAGTAAACCTATTGTGGGTCCCTGGCCACTCGGGGATCAGTGGCAACGAAGATGCCGACAGATTAGCCAGGATGGGGGCAGAGACTCCATTTATTGGACCGGAACCTGTCCTGACAATCACCAAGGCAATGATCAAATTGGTGCTACGTAACTGGCTCAGAAGACAGCACGTAGAATATTGGGCCAGACTCCATCAACAAAAACATGGCAAGGTAATGATGCCAAAGCCATGTTTTAAAATAATCTCTGCAATCCTAGGTCTGAACAGGAGAGAGATTAGACTCATGGTTTGATTGCTGACAGGCCATGGGAATTTCAAAAAAACACCTACGTACAATGGGAATAACAGAAGAGGACCCTAAATGTAAGATCTGTGATGACGGTGATGAAACTGCATCACAGCTAATCTTCGAATGCATTGCATTGGAGAATAAAATGCACAGAATATTTGGGACAACCAGACCCAAAGAAATTGTGTCTAATAAAGAACTGGTAAAGGGACTCCTTGCACTGTTCAAGGGCATTGGTTGGCTTTATTAGATATAGAGGGAGCGATACCACACAATAAATTTAGTTTTGGTGCGGGCAGTGGTGGGTTGGACCAAGACTGTTTTGGCTTCCCTGGAAAAAATCAATCAATCAGTCAATAGGCTATAGGTATATCTCCACTGAAAATAATAGAATGTGAACATATGAGAAAAATATATTTCTGTTATGATCTGTTTTTATTGTGATAGCCAATTCATTTCATGAGTAATAATTCAGTATGGAGTTGGATTATTTGCACATTCTAACACTTCATTCAGCTTTCTTATACACACATATATTTGTAAGTGTAATTACATTTGCTTCAAAAGAGAATAGACTAAAATTCTTGTTCTTCATTACTCTGATGTGGCAACAATATTGTTGATAGAATGAAACTTTTCACTCTGCAGCGGAGTGTCCGCTGATATGAAACTTTCTGGCAGATTAAATAGTGTGCCGGAACCGGGAGTCGAACCTGGGACCTATACCTTTCGCGGCCAAGCGCTCTACCGACTGAGCTATCCCAACACGACTCACAATGCCGCCTCACAACTTCACTTCCGCCAGGACCTCGCCTCCTATTTCCAAACTTCACACAAGCACTCCTGCGAAACATGCAAGACTAGCACTCCTGGAAGAAAGGATATTGTGGAGACATGGCTAAGCCATAGCCTAAAGGATGTTACCAGAATGAAACTTGTCACTCTGCAGCGGAGTGTGTACTGATAAGAAACTATCTGGCAGATTGAAATTGTGTGCCAGATCCGGGACTCGAACCTGGGACCTTTGCCTTTCGTGGGCAAGCGCTCTATCGACTGAGCTATCCTGACATGGCTCACAATGCATCCTCACAACTTCACTTCCGCCAGTACCTCGCCTCCTACTTTCCAAACTTCACAGAAGCTTTCCTGCGAAACATGCAAGACTAGGATTCAGGGAAGAAAGGATATGGTGGAGATATGGCTTAGCCCCAGGCTAAGGGATGTTTCCAGAATGAAGCTTTTCACTCTGCAGCATGTTTCGCAGGAGAGCTTCTGTGAAGTTTGGAAAGTAGGAGTCGAGGTACTGGCGGAAGTGAAGTTGTGAGGCAGCATCATGAGTCGTGTCGGGATAGCTCAGTCGGTAGAGCGCTTGCCTGCAAAAGGCAAAGGCCGCAGGTTCGAGTCCCAGTTCCGGCACACAATTTTAATCTGCCATGAAGTTTAATATTGTTGATTTTGGATGTCTGTGTGAATTTCTTTCAGGTATAGTTATAGTGAAATGTTGGTTATGTTTAATATTTTGGCATTACATTCTATACATGCTGCCTTCAATCTGCCACTCTTCACTGGATATGAGACGTCTTTGTCCAGAAGTTCAGATTTTCCACGGTTTTTTTATTTTTGTTCTGAAAAGAAACTGACATTCTTAAGTAAATACTTAAACTACGATAATACAAATATGGTGGATTAATGAAAGGGATAGGAGTGCCGGGCAGCCTGGACGTGGTTTTTGGCGGTTTTCCACATCCCCCTAGGGGAACACCATGCTGGTCCGCAAGTCCAGCATCAGTTATACGATTTGCAAACATTTTGTAACATTTTACACTTTCACGCACAATAACACTATACACAGACATTTGGGGTACACATTTCCTCCTGGGAGAGCGGGCATGTGGTGGTGGCAGGAAGGGCATCCGGCCATCCTGTAAATATTAACACATGTCAAATCCGCGTCTTTTGCAGTGCCAATCCTGCATGTGCAGTAAAAGGCCAAAGAGATAGAGAGATAGCTAGTAGTGAAGAAGTGTTGAGGCTGTTACGAGCATGCTAGTGGGCTACGCCGTGAAATGTTGTTCACATGATGGACAGTGTGAATTAGTCCTTATTGTTTAAGATATTGACGATTTTTATACTCCTATAAACACTCCACAGTGTAAAAACTGTGTTGCAAATTTATATTCGAAAATAGTCTTATTATCCACTATCGTAATAAGAAAAGTAGCTTGCCCACCATTTGGAGCGTTGCTGATGCAGTTTATTAAAAAAATATAGCAGGAGTGTCATGACTGTATATGTTAAACTTTGCCATTGGTTCCTCATAGCGAGGAATTTTCTCTATCTCTAAGGCGCACAGAGATATGGTTTATGTAGGAAACATTATTTACGATTTACGTACTTAAACCATAGACTTACTAAATAAAAACTAGACCGCTCACTGGCGCTAGTGTCGCGTCCCCACATTGAACATGACAGAAGCCGCCATTTGCAGGGAAACACTGCGTAAATGTGGTGCGTTCCTGTGCTGATTTTAATTGTAACAGTGACAGCGGAAGCAAAGACGAAGATGGAAACAATGTTACATTTCACACATCAGCCATTACTTGTGTACCGTATAGTATTTTCATGCAGAAATAAGAAATCACGAGTGTTTGTTTTTGTTTAGATTTCCTCTTACAAATGATTCTCTAAAACTGAGAAACGTACTTTGGTGCATGTCAAGTACTTACATTTCATTTGAATACAAATTACTAAAAATACTAATTTGAGCTGAATGTATAACTAGGCGTATAATAGGTATTTATCACATATAAGTATAATGCAGAAGTAGGTCCAATAATTGTTTTTAGACACTTAACAGGTGGTAATTGTACTTCGTAAATGGTCATTACTTGATCGAATGTTGCATATTCAACCACTTTGAGAAGTACTATCTCTGGTAAAAAGTAATGTGCGAATGAAATGCGTATTTAAAATTTTATGAGTTAATACAATTATTCATACTCAAATGCAAGGAAGTTAAAAGCAAATTTATATGTAATAGGGAAAGGAAAGCAGACAAAAATATGATGTACAAAAATAAGCGTGCAAAACGTACAGATTAGTCGGCGAAAAGTAAACAGGACCTGGCAGTAAATTACGTGAATTAAAAAATAATCGCACTGTCTGCTACTTTACAAGTTTCTTAGAATCATCTTATGGAAATATCTCGATGAAAATTCGCTCCACCTTATCAGAAAAGAGCCTTACATTCTTAAATTTCGTGTCTCTATGCAGACGTTATTTCGAAAATAAGGAAACTTCATTCATTTAAGAACACTTTTTAAACCGACTACAATAATAAATAATTTTTTTAAACAAACATGTGTTTATTTTGGGCTTTATTTTGCTGTTGTTGCGTCTCATACATTTCAAATCACTACCCTAGAACTAGGATTCTTCCCTGCAAATGGCGACCGAAGGTAGAGAACCTACTGCCGTAAAGGCCTCAGGTGATGGATCTCACAAAGTTTGTCCCCCAACGTCCCGTCTTCCTTATCCTCTCCCAGTCCTTTCCCAACCCAAGGTGTGATGCAATCCGTGCCGAGGGGTGCGTGGCACATGGATGGATGTGTCTCGAACGGAGCCTCAGGGATACCGGGCGACCTCCCTGAGTAAGTAGCCTTGCACCACGCGGGGTTATCGTGGTGTGGACCATATAAATCCCCAAATCTCGTGGGACTAAGATGAACACAGAGAAAGAAAGTATTTTAAAAGAATCTGAGGGGCAATCTGAGACCTCAGATACTCAGAGATCGGGATCAGCACCGGAAAATTTAGTTTCTGTGCGGCCAGTGGTGGGATGGACCAACACTGTTTTGGCTTCCCTGAAAAAATCAAATCAATTCAAAAAAGATACCTCAGAGCGACTTATAACTTTAAATGGCAGAAATAGCATTCTGTATTAGTGTGTTCTTTCTTTGAATAGAATGCCCTACGGTCTTAATAAATGTTCAAAATTGGTTACGTTCATCCTAAAATGATTTTCAGAGGACGCTTCGTCCTCGTTTTCCAGTTTCCTGATTACCACTGTAGACGCCCCAACTCATTTCTCATCGCAATCCGCTTGCATATCCAACAGCTGCGTTTTCTCTTTATTCTGTTTCAACATTCTGTGTTTTTCTGAATGGCAAATAAAGCCACTACTCGGAAGTCTGCACGTAGTACATCAGTTGGCGCCATGTTAAAAAGCTACATTGGACTTGCTTGGACTCAAAATTTCCGCTCTCGTGTGAACGGTCACTTACGCAAGTAGATTTTCATTTGCAAATGTAAACATGATCGTCTCAACTCTCCTTTAGTAAACTTTGGAACTATGCGCATATCGATATTTACGAAGTTTGGTTGAGTGAAATATCTTACGCCGGCGTCGTATGATGGCGGAATGCGCGAGTTTCTGTGACAACAGTTCACAAATATTGTTTATTGAGCTGTGTTCAAATTGTGATTTGTGTACATAAAAAAGTTTATACTCGGGTTGTGAAGGGGACAAGTTGTTGGTACCGCATAATAGCAGTTAATAGATATTTGGATGTAGTTACTGTAGAAAGTGAACTTTCTGCAAACTAACGAGCATCACCAAACCTAGGTATGTGTAGTATATCTTTTAAGTACATTTATCCGTCAACATAAACATTTTACTGTAGTGCTTTTGTTTTTGTGTTATCTACGATTCTTCCGTAATAAATTATTGAAAACTAAGGTTAAGTTCAAGTTTTTATACCAGTATCCAGCATATAGTGTCCATTGCCAGATAACAAGTGTCAATTTATATAGGCGATTGAGTCCATAGGAATGGATTTCCCCGACGTGCTGTTGCATTAGACGAACCGCATTTCTAGCGTGAATTGCATCTGGTTGCACAGTAATCTGCCATATTTATATGTTACCGTGTTAGAAACCCAAGTAGAATTTTGCATTTATAATGGAATTAAAAAAAATGCTCGTTAGTGTTTCTATTATAGCCAGTACTGGTATTTATTGTTGAAACCTAATTTGGGTGTAAGAATATCGGCACGAAAAAGTTGTTTAAAGATAATGTTACTAGTGTACACACATCAAGAAGTACTGGTATTTCTTAGCAGTTAAAATTTACAAACTTGCCTTTGGAGGCCGTCTGTTAAATTATTCAAAGGTGAAATTAATTGACAAACGATTATTAGGCCTTGTCGTTTTCTGCATTAAATGTCATTGGTACGGTATTTGTAACTTCACCAAACAATGTGGCACAGTCGTTTCGTTATTTCTTTTGCAGCATAACCTAATCTTCAGCTGTACTTCCATTTCAAAACACTTTTTTGCTGGCAAGGATGTTGAACCTCCCTTTCTTCTTCAGCAATAAACTCATGTTTCCGGAACACAATACTTGAGAGTAGCTATTTCGAATGGCTGTCTGTTTGGCAGCCTCGTGTGGTAAAGTTTGGCAATCGTCACATTAGCATAGCCAAACAGGTGATAACCCTAATATTTTCTCAGTAAAACTTCTTTCTGCTAGGACAGTGGTAATTTCCAAAAATGCTTGCAATCGAAGTATCTCATCCCGAAATAATATATATCGAACATGCGACTCTTAATCGATTACGCGGGAGATGATAAATTATGAATGTTTACACACTAATTATTTTGTCGTGTTTCTGGCGTGTTGTGTGCATGCGTGTTTGTAGGTGGCATGAGTAATTATGTGGTGGCTGAGTTAAAGATGATAGTTTGTTTACTAGCGCAATATGCAATCTAGATTAAGATTTTGTGTTTAAAAAAGTGATCTGTAGACTGATAGTGAGGTTAGGTTAACAGAAAGGTTTTTATTTTAATAAGTGAGCGCCGAAGACAAATTTTTGACCTGAGCTCTGTGATCGATGGTACATTGTGTGTTGTAATTTAAGAGGATAACCACACATTATTTATTATCTGAGTCACTAAATGAGTGCGATTGTTTTACTTTACTATAAGTCGCGCGTGAATAGCGGCGTAATCTATTTAGAGTTAAATGTTCGATATATATTGTTTCAGACCGAGATGCTTCGATTGCAAACATTATTGGAAATTACCGGACAGTTACTTTTACTCAGTGGACAAGGGTACATAAAAGGACTCAATTCAAGATCGCAATATTACCCGTCACCTTTGACCAATGACGTCACGTCTGAGTTAATGACGGTAGTTTGTTTACAAGCAAAACATGGATTGTGATTTCGTATTTAAAAAGTGATCTGTAGCTTCACATTGATAGTTAGGTATAGTTTAACAGAGAGGGTCACGTCACCCTTCTCCCCGCCCCCGTAAGTTAGGGCTGAAGCCGTGAATTTTTGGGCTGAGACCTTTGATCAATGGTACACCCTGTTGTTTATCTGCAATTTATGAGGGTAATCGTAGGTTATTTATTATCTACAATACATAAGCATTATGTTGTTATCTCGTATGTTTATATTTGCTGATGGTGATCGTTTTGTTAGTTTGTATATTTACATACAGCATATTTTATAAGGCCCAGGTATGACGTGATTGGTCAAAGCCAACGGGTTGCTTCACGGTCTTAAGTTATGCCCATAAAACATGATGTCAACCATAGAGCAGGAACAAAATTATTTATTTACTTCATATGGTCTGTACGAAACACTAATCAAGTCAGTCTTGATTTCTAAGAATATTATTAACATCCGGGCAAATATTTTCTACAGCGTTGTTGCTCTTGACAACATAATTGCGCACGGCTGCCCAAATGGTAGGGAAAATTTTACCCAGCAATTGCCTGGAGTGATTTGAGTAAATCACGGAAAACCTAAATCTGCAAGGCTGGAGGTGATTTAAACCATCATCCTCCTGAATATAACCTTCAGGAGTCCCCCAGTTCAATGGCGTCTACATTTTGCAATGACGAAGTGGTATTATTGAGTGTATCGAGGATTGTATCTGGAAGAGGGTGGTGGCAGTTCATTTTAGTTTCATATTGAATGCCAAAAAGAGAGAGATTACATGAAGAATTCCTCTGGATATGCTTGTAACTAATAATTATCCATTACATTTTAGGTTTTACTTTTAACTGATGAATTGAGAAGACAGAATGACTGACTAACTGCTTGTCGAGATTCCAACCATTACGATTTAATCATAATTGTTTAAAATTATGAGTTTATGATTGGAGTGGCTAGAATTCCGATTTTCAGGTTTAAAAAACAAATTTGATTTCCGTCAATGAAATTCCGTTCCTTTGGAGTTCGTTTGTGTGATGTCATCGACAAAAATAAGCTGATTATGAGAAACTCCTTTTAGAATGTCCTTGTGGAAATCACCACTATTGTGAGTAACTTCTACAAACTCGAGAACTGCATAATATGTCATACAAAATGGATCCACGAAGACACAATGTTGTGGAACCTAGCTGCAGATGCGTGCTGAGATAGCTGATATTTCCAAAAGGAAGATAAAGAACTTCCTACCAATGGAATACTTCTTGGCTCAGTGTCTTGCCTTTGGTCTGCCATATTGATATTTACAATATTTGTAGTAACATACCTTTTGTGTAACCTTTAATTTTTTTTTTTTTTTCCCAGAAAATTTGAAGGCGGGGTGTTTTTAGATATTCAAGGTCACTGACCTTTAGAATAAAAATATTCAGATAATGTCGTGTGGCATATCAGTGCAAAGGTATATTCATTAGATTTCCAATTGTACCATTTTCATTGCTGTAACTTGATTAGAACCAGAATTACAGCATTTTATGTTGAGGTGGACGTATGTAAATTTCGCACAAATTTCAAACTTTCCAGACCTGTAACTTTCCTTTGCAGTTGTAATACAGCCCTGCAAATTGGTATGGTATTGGTAAAACTCTTATCTGGGTCATTGAATGCACCAAATTTGAAAGAAATCTGAGAAGGTCAGGTTGAGAGGTGTGTTGGATTGACATGGAATGACCTGTAAATAAATAATGCTGTTACCGCTTTATGGTTGAAAGGTTCTTGTGTATACCCTTGTCCATTCAGTAAAAGTAATTGCTTTTGTAAAACAGAGATTTGATGACAAAACATTTGGGTTTTTCATGTGATTGCCTAATGCCAACATTATGTATTGAGAAATTTCATGAGCTCATTTGTTACTTTTGAAGGCTGTACTATAGGTGAACGTTATGTGTAGAATTTCTTCGACTAAAATGTCTGATGACAGGATGTTAAACCCTTAGCTTCATTCCTTGAGGCAACTGAATCTTCTAATGATGCTTTGAAATAAGATCAGTAGTTTTCAATTTCAGTACATCCTTTTCTAGTGCAATGAGAGCCACAGATCTAGTTCTCAAATCTATCACGACGATGAAATCCAAAACAGGAAGGTCAACAGAAGATTGGGATTCCCTGATTCCAGCAGAGTCATTAAGTGGTCTTCTCATCTGCTTTTGCTTTCCTTTTGTTTACCAACTCTGGTCAAATGCCAACAGCTGCTTTTGTTTACTGAAAATGGTTTCCTGTGACTTTGTGTAGTTAGTTTTTTTGCATGAGGGAAATTTCTGTACTCAGCAGTAATGATGTTTTTGTTATCAGTGTAGCTTAACATATTGTACCATATGTCATCAAGAGTTCTTTGAAATATGTAAAGCACTTTTTCAGTCCTAATACAGTTACGAACTTCATATAATTACATACCGTATTTAACACAGGAGCATTATAGTCACTTTATCGTGATGACAATATATTAATTTTTTAGATGTATAAGAATAAGGAAAAAAATCATATTACAGATTCATAGGAGAGGAATTTAATCCAGAAGGAAGGAGATTTTAAGAAAAGTACTTCGAGAACCAGTCACTGTATGGATGTACCGGTGGGTTGTTGTTTTCTCTCTCTCTCTCTCTCTCTCTCTCTCTCTCTCTCTCTCTCTCTCTCTCTCTCTCTCTCTCTCTCTCAACTAGGCAGCTTTCTCTGCAAATACGGTACTTGTTGGAATGATAACCACTAAAAGTTATTGCTGAATGGTGTGCACTGTTGTTGTTGTTGTTGTTGTTGTTGTGGTCTTCAGTCCTGAGGCTGGTTTGATGCAGCTCTCCATAATACCCTATCCTGAGCAAGCCTCTTCATCTCCACATAAGAACGGCAACCTACATCTGTCTGAATCTGTTTACTGTATCCATCTTTTGGTCTTCCTCTGCGGTTTTTACCTCACACACTTCCCTCCAACGCTAAATTCACAATTCATTGACGTCAAGAATGTGCCCTACCAATCTATCCCTTCTTTTAGTCATGGTATGCCAGAAATTTCTTTTATCCCCAATTCTGTTCAGTACCTCCTCATTAGTTATGCAATCCACCCACCTAATCTTCAGCATTCTTCTGTAGCACCACATTTCAAAAGCCTCAATCCTCTTCCGGTCCGCACTGTTTATCGTTCCATATTTCACTCCCATACAAGGCAACACTCCATACAAATGCCTTCAGAAAGGACTGCCTTAGGCTTAACTCAATATTCGATGTTAACAAATTTCTCTTTTTCAAGAACGCTTTTCTACCCATTCCCATTCTGCATTTTATATCCTCTGTACTGCGACCATCATTTGTTATTTTACTGCCCAAGTAACAAAACTCGTCTACCTCCTTTATTGCTTCGTTACCTAATCTAATTCCTTTTGCATCACCTGATTTTCTTAGACTGCACTCCATTACCCTAGTTTTGCTCTTGTTAATGTTCATCTTATATGCACCTTTCAGCACACTGTCCATTCCGTTCAATTGCTCTTCCAGGTCTTTTGCTGTATCTGACAGAATTACTACGTTGTCAGCAAAACGCAATGTTTTTAATTCTTCCCCCTGAACTTTAATTCCTTCACCAAATTTCTCCTTGCTATCCTTTATAGCTTGCTCAATGTACAAATTGAATAACATTGGAGAAAGGCTGCAACCCTGTCTTACTTCCTTTCCAACCACTGCCCATCAACGCTGACAACCGCTGTCTGGTTTTTGTACAAGTTGTAAATAACCTTACATTCCCTATATTTTACTCCTGCTTGCTTCAGAACTTGAAAGAGTTTATTCTAATCCACATTGTCAAAAGCCTTTTCTTAATCTATTTTCTAGGATAAGCCATAAACTGAGTATTGCTTCTCGTGTTCCTACATTTCTCCTGAACCCAAACTGATCTTCCCCGAGGTCAGCATCTACCAGCTTTTCCATCCTTTTCGTGTTAATATTTTGCAACCATCACTTATTAAACTGATGGTTCTGTAGTTTTCACACCTGACTGCACCTGCTTCTTTTTGGGATGGGGATTCTAACATTTTTCTTAAAGTCTGAGGGTACTTCACCTGTCTCATACATCTTACACACCAGGTGAAACAGGTTTGTCATGGCTGGTTCTCCCAGAGACTTCAGTAGCTCTGAGGGAATATCATCTACTCCAGGGGCCTTGTTTCGACTTAGGTCTTTCAGTGCTCTGTCAAATTCATCTCTCAGTATAGTATATCCTATTTCATCCTCATCTACTTCTCCCTTTTCTACAATATTGCCGCTAAGTTCATTTCCTTCATAGAGCCTCTCTATATACTCTTTCCACCTTTCAGCTTTCCCTTCTTTGCTGAGAACTGGTTTTCCATCAGAGTGGGCTACTTGCGAAACTCCAATTGCCAACATTCTCCTCCGAATTCGAAAATCTATTGTTGACTCCCACTTACATAGGTAGAAATGATAATCAGAATAAGGTACGAGAAATCAGAGCTCGAACAGAGAGATTCAGGTGTTCTTTCTTCCCGCGCGCTATTCAGGAATGGACTGGGAGATAAATAGTATAATTGTGGTTCGATGAACCCTCTGCCAGGCACTTAAATGTAATTTGCAGAGTATCAGATGTAGATGTAGTCCTTGATATTCATAGAGCTGTTTTTCTTATCTCCAAATGTTTCTTTTATTTTCCTGTAGGCTGTATCTATTTTCCCCTATTTATACATTCTTCTACATCCTTGCATTTGCCTTCTAGCCACTCCTGCTTAGCCATTTTGCACTTCCTGTCAATCTCATTTCTTAGTCGTCTGTAGGTGCACCTTGGTTGCACAGTGGTAGAGTGCCAGATTATCAATCCAAAGGTCTCAAGTTCGATCCCCGCCAGGTTCTAGGATTTTTATGTGTCACTTTCCACTTCTTTCACCTCTGGCAGTATTGCTCATGTGAAAAATATCGAGTAGCACTGTGGTTCGGAACCCACGTTAATCTATAGGTCCGCCTATAACTGGCTGGGTAAGTCAGTTCGAAGGTCGGAGGAAGGCAACGGCATACCACCTCCAAACAGGACCATGCCTGGTAAAGTACTGTGGTGTTCAAACCAATCTTCGGATTGTTGATTGCTTTACCTTTTAGTCGTCTGTACTCCATTTTGCCTGTTTAATTTACTGCATTTTTATATTTTCTCCTTTCATCGATTAAATTTAGTATATCCTGTGATATCCAAGGATTTTTTGTAGGTCTTGCCTTCCTACCTATTTTGTCCTCTGCTGCACTCACTATTTCATCTCTCAATTTTACCCATTCCTCCTCTACTGTTTTATTTTCCGCTGTTTCTGTTAATTGTTGCCTAAAGCTCCCTCTTAAATTCTTAAGAACTTCAGATTCCTTCAATTTATTCAGGTCCCATCTCCTCATTTTCCTACCTTTTTGTAGTTTCTTCAGTTTCAGCCTACAGTTCATAACCAACAAGTTATGGTCAGAGTCTATATCTGCCCCTGGGTATGTCTTACAGTTTAAAACCTGGTTCCGAAATCTATGTCTTACCATTATAAAATCTATCTGGTATCTCCCATTGTCTCTTGGTCTCTTCCACGTATACAACCTTCTTTTGTGATTCTTAAACCAGGTGTTTGTTCCGTGCAAAATTCTACCAGGCAGCTTCCTCTTTCATTCCTTTTGCCCAGACCATATTCACCCACTATCTTCCCTTACCTTCCTTGTCCTCCTACCGAATTCCAGTCTCCCATAACAATTAAGTTTTCCTCTCCCTTAATTGTCTGAATAATTTCCTTTAGCTCCTCATATATTTCTTCAATCTCCTCATCATCGGCAGAGCTAGTTGGTGGTCGGTGTTGGCTTCGTATCTATTTGACTATGATAATGCAATCACTGTGTTGCTCATAGTACTTTACCCGCAGTCCTGTTTTCTTATTCATTATCAGACCTACTCCTGTAATACCCCCAACTGATTTTGTATTTATAATCCTGTACTTGCCTGACTAGAAATCCTGTTCCTCTTTCCACCGAACTTCACTAATCCCCACTATATCTAACTTCAATCTTTCCATTTCCCTTTTTAAATTTTCTAGCTTCCCTACCTGATTAAGGGATCTAACATTCCACGCTCCGATCCGTAGAATGCCAGTGTTGTCTTTCCTGATGATCACATGCTCCTGAGTAGTCCCCGCTCGGAGATCCGAATGGGGGACTATTTTACCTCCGGAATATTTTACCCAAGAGGATGCCATCATCATATGTTCATACAGTAGAGCTGCATGTCCTCGGGGAAAAGTAACTGCTGTAGTTTCGCCTTGCTTTCAGCCGTTCGCAGTAACTACATGGCAAAGCCATGTTAGCTGATGTTACAAGGCCAGCTCAGTCAATCATCCAGACTGTTGCCCCTTTAACTACTGAAAAGGCTGCTGCCCCTCTTCAGGAACCACACATTTGTCTGGCCTCTCCACAGATACCCCCCGCTGTGGTTGCACCTACGGTACGGCTAACTGTATCGTTGAGGCACACAAGCCACCCCACCTCGGCAATGTCTGTGGTTCATGGGAGTGGTATGCACTACAGTTGCATTAATTTAAAAAAAAAAAAATACTGTTACACTCATGTAGTGACTAATTTTCGATGGTTTTTTCTTTAGATCTCCAGTAATTTTCATTGTTTTTGTCAACATGGTAAATAGTAAGCACATCTTTTATTAACATACCAAACAATACTCATGTGTTTCATATATATTTCCAGGGTGTGAAATTTCAGTTCCGAAGCTACTAGCCAGTCTAACAACTGTCATTGTCACAAACCCCTTTATCTGAATATGAAAAAATACCCATGCTGCCTACCCCCCCCCCCCCCCCCCCAAACTGTCTCTATTTATAGAGTTAGTTTGACAAACAAACTAATTGAACACTATCTTTACACACAACACAATACCAAATTGTTTAATATAATAGTAAGCTTCAACATAAGCACAGGAAATATAAACATATACCAATACCACAGTCGAGCGGTCTAACATTTCATATATCAGCCAAGTCTTCCTTTACCCAATTTTTAGTCTGTTATGACTGCTGTAGTCTGTCTCACATGAAGCTGTGCTCAGTGATAGAACAACACCAAAAGTGAGAACCTGAAGCAGATTAGGGGATCTTGTAGAAAAAATTTCACTGTGATCTTCTGAAGGGCCTGATTCAATGTCAGTGAGGGACACAAAAGTTTGTATTCTGCCCACTCTGCTAGAAGAATATCAAATTTGTTGCTATAGGATTAAATAAAATACTTCCCTTACAACTGACAATAAAATATGAACATGGAAAAGTTGAACACTGTATCTCTAACACCTTCCAAAACTCTAAAGAATCTGCCACAATAAAAGCATGTCTACCTCCAAGAGCTACCAAGTCCATATATTCACGCAATTACTCAGCAACTATACACATGACCACCGTGTCCGGCCACACCAGCACCACAAGAACCTGAAGGCCATGACCCAAAATTTAAGTTGTGTGAATGTGCTCTATGGTTGACAGGTTCTTGTGTGTCCTCGTCTGGTCAGTGAATTAATCATCCTCTCAAAGCAAACATTTTCTTTTTGACACTACACTGACATAAGTAACAATTAACCATTTTGTGAGTACCATGAAAAACAGCGAGTTTGACCTATCATGCTTTTGTTCTTAATAAAAGTGTGTCCAGAATTCTTTGTAATATACCTTTTCATTTTATTGCTTCGGAGTTATGTTCTTTCAATGACATTTGAAAAGTTTTGATGCATCAATAAAAACCTGTAAAAATTTTTGAAACTTTTTGTAGAGAAAAATATTTTGAAGTTGGGTTTGATTTTAAAATGCTGAAAGCTACACAAATATTATTGTGTGTGTGGGGGGGGGGGGTTCAGAAGGAAAATTTTGCTCACCACAGAGGTGTCTAGATGGGCCGCAGAAAGCCACATATAAAAGATTATAAATTTATACGAAAAAAATAGATGAAGTACACTTACCAGGCGAAGGGGCACAAGCAGTAATAGCAACAAATAACACACACACACACACACACACACACACACACACACACACACACACACACACACACACACACACACACATTCTAGCTTTCGCAGCCTAGCTGCTTCATCAGGCAGAAGGGAAGGAGAGGGAAAAGGAAATGATGAGGGTTTTAAGGAAGGGGGTAAGGAGCCATTCCAATCTACAGTTCTACAATATGTCTGCCTAAGTGTACTTGTGTCTGTGTAAATGTGTGGGTGTATGTGCATTTATTTACCCTCCATTTTTCCCCCAAGGTAAGTCTTTCCTGTCCCGGGATTGGAGTGGCTCCTTACCCCCTTCCTTAAAACCCTCATCATTTCCTTTTCCCTCTCCTTCCCTTCTGCCTGATGAAGCAGCTAGGCTGCGAAAGCTAGCATTTGTGTGTGTGTGTGTGTGTGTGTGTGTGTGTGTGTGTGTGTGTTTATTTGTTGCTATTACTGCCTGTGCCCCTTCGCCTGGTAAGAGTACTTCATCTATTTTTTTCGTATATTTTTCCTGTTAGGAATTTTTCCTCTATAATATCAGATTATAAATTTAAAGAGATTTCGACCTTTACGACCTTCATCGGTCAGAGACACAAGTGCGCACTCGCATGTCCGGCCGCTGTGGCCACTCTGTGGGACTCATTACGGCCAAGGAAAATGCAACCACTGGTGGGGGTGAGAAAGTGTCATGGAGAAGGGAGAGGCGGGATGCGCGGCGGAAGGGGGGGGGGGTGGTGCTCTCTGACAGACAGGGAGGCAGGAGAGGGCTGGAGATTGTAGCGGAATGGGAGATATATGTGAGGCTAGAGTGTGGGCAAGGAATGGGAGGGGAGTGTAATGAAGAGCTAGTGAATGTTTAGGACTGGTGGATTGTGTGAGTGTGGGATATATTCATACAAACAGATGTTTTTGGAGAGGTTCCATATGGTACAGGCTGTGTAGCACTTTGAAGTAAGCCACATCATGCAGGTCTGCATGCTCTGCAACAGGATGGTCGAATTGTCTCTTGGCCACAGTTTTACGATGGCCAGTCATTCAGACAGACAGTTTGTTGCTCGTCATGTCCATGTAGCAAGCTGCAGCTGGTTGCAGCTCAGTTAGTAGATAACATTTCTGATTTCACAGGTTGCCCTGTCTTTTATGGGATAGGAAATGCCTATAATAGGACTGGAGTAGGTGGTGGTGGGTAGGGCATGTTTTGCATCTACGGTAGGTTAATTGCAGGGATTTGAGTCACTGGGCAAGGGGTTAGGAGCAGGGGTGGACAAGGATATTACATAGGTTTTGTGGGCAGCAGAATATCACTGTATGGTCAGTGGTGAGGATATTGGTAGGGTATTTCTCATTTCAGGGCAGGATGATAGTGTAAACCCTGAGAGCAGAACATGGTTTAACTGCTCCAGTCCTGGGTGGTACTGGGTCACAAGAGGAATGCTCCTTTGTGACCAGATGGTGGGTGTGAGGGAGGTGGTGAGTGACTGGACAGACAAGGCCCATGAGATCTATTTGTAGACCAAATTTGAGGGTAATTGTGGTCAGTGAGGGCTAAGTGAGGCATTTGTCATATTTGGAAAGGAACTGCTCTTCACTGTAAATGAGATGACCACCGCTGGTTAGGCTGATGAAAGATACTTTTTGGTGTGGAATGGGTGGCAGCTGTCAAAATGGAGGTACTTTTGACGGTTGGTTGGTTCTATGTGAACGGAGTTACTGATGTCAGCCTTGATGTGAATGTCAACATTGAGGAAGGTGGTTTGATGGGTTGAGTGGGACCAGGTGAAGTAAAATGGAACAGAAGTTGTAGAGGTTCTGGAGGAATGTGGGTAGTGTGTCCTCACCTTCAGTCCAGATTATGAAGACATCATCAATGAATCTTAACCAGATGGGGGGGAGGGGGGGTGTTTCGGATTCTGGCTAGTCAAGAAGGATGCCTCTCAATGGGCATAGGAAGTTGCCATACAGGTGCCCTTAGCTCCTCCATTCCTGCTCCCAATCCCTTGTCCCATGCCTCCCTACTCCAGTTGTGTTGCATACATTTCCCATCCCATAAAAAGCAGGGCAACCTGTGAAAGCAGGTATGTTATCTACAAACTGTGCTGCAACCACTGTGCAGCTTTGTATGTGGGCATGGCCAGCAACAAGCTGTCTGTCCAAATGAATGGCGATGATCAAATTGAGTACATTTTATGCCCCCGAAATCCCAAAGGCCTAAACCTTCACTGTTTAATGCCCCCACCACACTCACTACCCCTAACTTGCCCACACTCTAGCCTCACCGTATGCCTCCATTCTGCAACACAGTCCAGTCCCTTCCCTTCCTTCCTGTCTGTAAGACAGCTCTGGCAGATTCCCCCATCCCCGCTGTGCATCCATATCCTTCCTGCATCCCTTCCCTCCCTTCCTACTTCTCTCTCAATGCCAGTTACTCAATCCTACCACTGGTTGCTCTAGCCTTGGTTGTGCTGAGTCCTGCAGACACCACAATGGTTGTGTGTGTGTGTGTGCTTGTGTTAAAGTTGTAATCTTATATGTGTGCCTTTCTACAGCTTGTCGAGATGTCTTTTGTGGTGAGTAGTAACCTATCCTCGAAAATATTGTTGAATCCATCTTGGAATTTCTGCTATTTATCGCCCTTCGTATGTTAGCCATTCATGTGAAAACTGTTTTCTTGTTCTTTTTGATGTTGTCATGCACAGCAGTCAGTGTCTCATGAAAGCATTTCTCTGGATAGTTGGTTGGAAAAGACTGATCTATGATTTACAGTATTCGTAATCATCAATATTATTTTAAGTTTATTATTAGCTGTAGCATATTTAATAGTTTCATTGGATAAACAATATTTAAAATAATTATTCTAATTTGTATTACATTATAATAATTAAACATTTAAATTGTGTTGTCCTGTGCTCGGGCCCACTTCAGACATAGGCCTGGACCCATGGTTCTACCCAGCCCCACCCTTGTGGGAGCCATGATACATAGGACTGTACCACATGTTGCCTGTGAGAAAGATATGACATATAACAGTTGTTGGCAACACCACAGATGCCACATTAGTATAATTTACTAAGCATTGGATGAAGACCTACCAAATCAAATGCCATAGGTAGGGGAAACAACCTACATTTTAAGTATGGTAGTTTGGTTTTGTAGCATTCACGATTTGGTCAAGAAGTCTCACAACTATTTCTGTGCAAGTGTTTTTCCTTAAGCCATTTGGAACATTAACTGATTTTTCATGATTTAACAAATTATTGCCTTTCATGAATGACACTTTCAAATATTTTTAAAAGGCTAGATTATAGTAGTCCTCATTTCCAGTTTTATTACTAGAGAAAATATGAAATTGAGATGCAAAGGCTGTCAACATAAACAGGTAGAGGAATTTGTTTCTGGAGGAGAAGAGACACACATGGTGGGGAAGGTTAAGAAAGAAGGGTTGGTCACTCTGACCCCAGAATGATCATCTCCTAATGCCCAAGTGCAGCATGTTTACGTATCTGCAAACTTATTTTGAACAGACTAAAATAGTAAGGTACTTAGTGTGGAATGACCCATAACAAGGATTCAGGTGCTTTTTATGACAATTTCATACTAGGATTTTAAGAAATAAAACCTGTAAATAACAGCAATAAAATAAATGTATCATCACTTTGTACATTAAGTTGCTTACAGTTTACAAAGATTAGTAGGCAGTAGATTCTAGATGTAAACAGAAAATTGACTTTTTATTGATTTTGTGTGTTTGTTCTCCCTGTTTCTGAGAATGTGTGTTTGTGACATTGTCTTGTTGAAAAATAGACTGTGTGTTGGCGAGTCAGTAACTAAGAGAAGAATGAAGGAATACATGTTGAATGTACACAGCTTTTGTGATAGGTTTTCTGTCTTTGGTCGAGTGATGTGTGCGTCTATTCAACATTAATCCCACTTCATAGCTTAAAGAGCTTTATGAGAAATATTTTAAAAATATATTTAATAACTGTTTTTCGTTTCCTGTAACAATGAAGGATGGAGGTAGATGTCAAAGAAACATCTGCAGCTGGAGATACCAGTGATGGAGCTGGCAATGCACACGAAGAGAAGGGAGGCGAGAATGATGTAAATGATACTGTGATGAAAATCACAACTGAGAATATTTCAGGTGATAATATAGCTATTCTTATTTTTGCATAGACATACTGAATTGGAATATGTGGGACACTAATACTAATCCAATGCAGACTGAAACAAGAAAAAACAAGACATGTCAGTCTCTTGATTAACTCATAATATTTTTGACAGAACAAAGATTACCTCACATTTCCTGCAGTTTTGTTCATAATTGTTTGTACATGACCGAAGTATACAGAATTTAGCATACAGTGAATGCAACATTGTGTCAGTAACATTTTCCAAAACTTATTTCATTTCTTCCTGTAGTGTACTGTCAGGTACAGTTCTGTTTGGTTTCACTAAAATGCTCAGTTCCAACAAGGTGCTATAGAAAACTATTCTTGGAACAGCTGCAGTGTAACCTGACTTAATTTGACAAAATAAAGATGTTATCTATTAATTTATAATAGCTAACCCTTGTATTTTGCATCCTAATTAATTTTCAATTGATGTTTTGTAAAATATCTGTGAAACAATGCTGTTCACAGAATTTATATTTATCACTCAGTTTGCTCATAGTCAGATATCTTCCATTTGCCGGACAATTCATTGTCTATGTCTGTGTAGTGGCATACTTTCACTCTTAACTGATGAAGTGGAGAACACACTTTTCACAGTAATTGTTTAAGGGTTCATTATTAGTCCACAGTGGAGGACATAAAATACACCAAATAAATTTCAGGTTCAAAGACATCCTCATAATTGAATAAATTTAGTCGTATCATCTGGCAAAAATAAACTGAAGACTTAACCATGGTTTAAACACCACCATCTTTACAGGATTCATGGACAAGAGGTAGTAACAGTATCCATACAAGTGGCGTAAGTTGAGACGATACGCTTGTGTTTCCTAATACCTTGCACATTTCATTTTTTAATAACTTTCCCACGTTGCACAGTTTTCGACAATACTTCTTGGTCACTTTCTCTGTAGCAACATTTTTTTAACTGCAGATCTCTGTGTGGCTTTGTCTTTTCCTAAAAAGTCACTGTCAGTTTTTTGGAAATGCATCACACGTACTTTACATTTTTGTAGTAGTTTTCACACAAACTACTTACTTAACTGTGACATTTTTCTTGCATGTTGTGTCATGTTTTCTGTCAACATTGTCACTCAATCCTACTCATCATCAGTAAATTTATGTTAACATCATATCATCAGGCATGCTCTAAGGTATCAGTGCCGGGGAGCAGGAAGGTCATATGCTGCAATACTCATTACTGCATTAAAGATGGGAACCAAAAAACATGTAGAAGACAACAGTTAATTTGAAACTTTTTATTTCATAGGTACAGCTATTTTTATGATATAATTATTAATACCCACATCTGTTTTATTTATTTACTTAGCCCTTGTGGTTTTTCCTGCCCTCCTTTCAAATAGTCACACACAATTCTGTTATCTCTGCTAGCTTTAACCCCATATAACAGAATCAAAAATCTGCATGGACACATTAATGTAACCTTTCGTTAATGAACTAAATATTTTTCCAAATTTATCAAAAGATCTGTAAAAGCAGGTGGCAAACCGGTCGTTTTAAGGTCGATGGCCAATTTCGGTTTATTGGAAGAATTTTGGGAAGTTCTGGTTCATCTGTGTAGGAGATCGTGAATAAAAAGTTTTGAACTTATTTTCGGTGTATCTTGGACTGGCTACAGTAGAATGAAATACAGTGCAATCATACCATAGATGGAAGTGATCCTTTGGGCACATGTTTTCTCATATACTTTAACATTGTTTTAAAAACATGTGCCCTTTCTTTTCGTGTGCTTTCCGTATTTCATATTAATGATTTTTCAAATGTGCCATTTAACTCTCACTTTTTTTACTATTGCTTCAGTCACTTAGAAGCACTTCTTGGTGGCACTTCAACTGGTGAAGCATTAGTTTAAATGGGCACCTTCAAACATGCAGTGATACTGCACTTTTGTAGCACTCTGTGGTTTACTTAAGCCACCAATGGAGGAACATTGCTTCTTGTGACAGACTCCTCATGACTCAACTCAGTGACGCTGCTGACTGGCTAAGCTGACATGTGATGTCAACATAGCAGTACTGTTAGCCACTATATCGGAGCAGTTCACAGCAACAACTGTGCCTGTTCTCGCAGTATTGGTAAAACAATAGTTATTTTAGAAATTTACACACAAAAAAAGCTTGAAAAACTTGGCCATTAATTGTATCAATGCTGTAAGTTGCTGAAGTCTTGAACTAATGCAGTCAGATCTTGAAACTGTGTGAATTTTTTTTAATTGTGACACTGTTTATCAGGTATTTATGTAGTTAAACTTTGGACCCAAAATAAAAGTAGCAATATGTGGGGAAATAGTAGTCTCAATCTTAAAATAATTGGCATACTGAAGTGAAAATTGGTGGGAATTTGTTGCTGTGCTGCAGGAGAGACCAAATAAACTAAACTGTCCAGAAACACCTAGTTGGATAGTTTACTCAAGGATTTGAATTCCCACTAGGTTTTATTACAGGGAGTCATAGAAGTAATTCATAGGCAGGCTGCTAGATTTGTTACAGGTAGGTTTGATCAAATGCAACTGCTACAGAGATCCTTGTGAAACGCAAATTGCAGGAGGGAAGGAGAGTTCCTCCTCCCCTCGAGGAACATTATTGAGGAAATTTGAGGTTCGGCATTGGAAGCCATCGGCAGAACGATTCTACTACCAACAATTTAGATTTCAAGTAAGAACCAGAAATTAGGACTCATAAGCAGACATATAGGCCTGGACAGTTGCTTTCCCTCACTCTGTTTGGGAATGAAACAGGAGTGAAAATTACTAGTATTTCTTCCAGGTACCCTTTCACGCACTACTTGTCGACTTGCAGAGTGTGTAGAGGTAGAGGTACCTACACTCAATCATCTTACAACATCATAACTCTTACATCACCGATGTATTCCTATTAATCACTAATAGAAACTGAAATTCGTTTGTGTGTGTGTGAGGGGGTTTTTTTTTTTTTTTTTTTTTTTTTTTTTTTTTTTTTTTTTTTTTTTTTTTTTTTTTTTTTTGGCATTTTAATTGATCACTGCCTCCTGTATTCATGACACATCTTGCAGACAGTTTGCACATATATCACTAAATACACCTGCAAAACTTTAAAACACACTCATTCCAAGAGATGTGATGTCATAAACTCTTGAGATGCCTAAAAAAATTACTAATTTTATACTGCCTTGCTACTTGCTCTATTCACAACAAATTTTGCAGCTATCAACCCATACTGCTGAATGTACATACAAAATTATATTATTTTGCGACACACAATTCAGGAGATATGGCGTCATAAACCGGAGGTACGGAAATAATGACTGTATCACATTTGACATTTTTTTATGTCATTACACTAGCGCTAGTCAGAACAAATATTGTACTGAAAGGACCTGCAAAATTATATCATTGTACGAAACTCTGTTCATTTGATGTCATGATCACTGAACTGTGTGAAAACAAAACTGCTGGATGAAATTTGCTACAGATACAAGTGACGTATGTGTACAAATTCTGTGGAATGATTTAAATTAAATTTCATATACACATTACTTAATATCTAGATAGAAAATTATGTGAGTAAGAACTAGCGATATTCTCATATTAGTATGGTATAGTAATGTGGAGAGAGGAGAGAGGAAATGGAAATAGGCAGAGAGTGGGAAGAAAGAGATACAGACAGGGGAAATGTCAGATGCAAAGGGAAGGAGGGACAGAGAAAGGGGAGAGAAGAAGATTGACCAAAGGGTCTAGACACACGCAGAGATGAATATGGGTGGAAAAAGGTAAGGACAAAGTGACTTAAAGGGTTTCAGGAAATGATCTTAGAGGAGTTAGGATGGCATGGTCCTAAAGGATTGGGGGGGGGGGGGGGGAGCAGACAGACAAAGAGGAGGGACGATTAGATGGATAGGGAGAGAAGGACAGAGAGTGTGAGGTGTACATGGAAGACTACAGTAAATACATTTCCAGTCCAATCACTTTGCATTTGAGGCAGTGCTGGATGTTGCAGCTAATACAGAATAAAGTTAAGGTTGTATATTAAATGAAAATGTGATTAAACACATTAAATGAATATTACTGTGATAATAAACCAATTGTCTGAACATACTTCTCACATTACTGAAGGTATCAAACTATTACATATTCAGAAATGCATATTATTGAACCCAAGTGATCAAGTTATTTCAGTTTCTTTCCTGTTATGGTTTCATAACTTTCTTATTTTTGTAAAATATATTTTAACTTTGGAAATAGTTTTTTGAAAAACAGAAATCAACAAAATGAGCTTAAAAAGACACTTTACACCTCTGTATCGCAAACATAAATATTAATTCTTACCTTCTTTGTATAAATATTAATTCTTACCTTCTTTGTGTGGTGACATGTCTCATTATCCAAAGAGGCAGGAAAATAATGAAGATATGACCATGCTATTGGTGGATAATACTTGTTGATAAACATTGATAGTTGATGTAATACAAGCTGATCTGTCAGTTCATCAGTGTAGGTCATTGACTTGGTGCAACTCGCTCCTTTGAAGAAGGGGCAGTCTTGTTATGCATCTGTTCAGGTTATTTGTCCTTGCCACCACCTCATTAGTTTTTCCAAATGCAAATTTATTTCTTTACTTTTTGGCATTATTTTACTGCATTCCTAAATTCTTTTCATTGCAAATCTCTTTTAGAAGGCTAACTATCCAACTGCAGGCAACACACACATCTGGGTTCACTTTTTAATAAAAGGTCCTGCTGTTATTGCATTAGACACCCATTTCTAGTCAGTTTTTTTTATGTCTGAAGTCCTTATTGTCACAGTGCATCATTTTTGTTCTAGAATGTCTAACGTCACCGTTTACACATGCCCAAGTCACACACACACACACACAGGTGTGACAGCAGCACAAATAAATAGAATACACACACACAAATGCTAGCTTTCGCAGCCTAGCTGCTTCATCAGGCAGAAGGGAAGGAGAGGGATAAACAAATATAAAATATAGAAAATGGATGACTTACCCAAAGAACAGGCTCGTCGACAGACACAAATAAAATCACACACATACAAACTTTCGCAACCGTTGGTCGCTTCTTCAGGAAAAGAGGAATAAACGAGAGAAGAAAGGGAAGGATATGGGTTTTAAGGAAGTGGAAAAGGAGTCATTCCAATGCCAGGAGTGGAAGGACTTACCTTTGGGGAAAAAAGGAAGGTAAACAAATACACACACACTCACATATATCCAAACGCAAACACACCTAGACAAACATCTTTAAAAAGCAAAGAAGTTGGACAAAGATACCACTTGAGGCAGAGGCTCTGTCCACAGAACCGTGGTAAAGATGCTAAAGATGGTGGTTGGGAATTTGAATTTAGCGGAGGTTGAGACCAGGTGGGCAATGGGAGGAGAGAATAAGCTGAAGCGCAAGTTCCCATCTCCGGAGTTCTGAAAGGTTGGTGTCAGTGGGAAGTATCCAGATAACCCGGACGGTGTAACACTGCACCAAGGCATGTTTAGCCACAGGGTGATCTTCATTACCAACAAACACTGTCTGCCTGTGACCGTTCATGCGAATGGACAGTTTGTTGCTTGTCATTCCCACATAGAACGCTTCACAGTGCAGGCATGTCAGTTGGTAAATCATGTGGGTGCTATCGCACATGGCTCTGCCCTTGATCGTGTACACATTCCGGGTTACTGGTCTGGAGTAAGTGGTGGTGGAAGGGTGCATAGGGCAGGTTTTACAATGGGGGCGGTTGCATGGGTAGGAGCCAGAGGGTAAGGAAGGTGGTTTGGGGCTTTCATAGAGATGGACTAGGAGGTTACGAAGGTTAGGTGGGCAGTGGAAAGACACTATTGGTGGAGTGGGAAGGATGCCATTAAGGATGGATCTCATTTCAGGGCAGGATTTAAGGAAGTCGTATCCTTGCTGGAGAGCCACATTCAGAGTCCGCTCCAGTTCCGGAAAGTATCCGGTGACAAAAGGGGCACTTCTGGGGTTCTTCGGTGGAATGTTCTGGATTTGGGGGGATGAGGAGGTGGCTCTGGTAATTTGCTTCTGAACCAGATCAGGAAGATAGCTGCGGGATGTGAAAGCTGTTATTAGGTTATTGGTGTACTGGTTCAGGGATTCGGGACTGGAGCAGACTCTTTTGCCATGAAGACCTAAGCTGTAGGGAAGGGAACGTTTGATGTGGAATGGATGGCAGCTGTCATAATGGAGGTACTACTGTTTGTTGTTGGTTGGTTTGATGTGGACGTTGGCCATTGGACAGATGGTGGTAGACATCGAGGAAAGTGGCATGGGATTTGGAATAGGACCAGGTGAATTTGATGGGACCAAGTGAGTTGAGGTTGGAGAGGAAATTCTGGAGTTCTTCTTCACTGTTAGTCCAGATCATGAAGATGTCATCAATGAATCTGTACCAAACTTTGGGTTGACAGGTTTGGGTATCCAGGAAGGCTTCCTCTGAGCGTCCCATGAATAAGTTTATGTTAGAGGGGCCATCCTGGTTCCCATGGCGGTTCCCTTTAGTTGTTGGTATGTCTGGCCCTTCTTCACCTTTGAGGGCCAAACACACATACAAGCTTTCGCCACTGCTGGCAGCTTCTTCAGGAAAAAGAGGAAGGAAGGGGAGGAGAAAGGGAAGGATACGGGTTTTAAGGAAGTGGAAAAGGAGTCATTCCAATCCCAGGAGCCTGTGCTTTGGGTAAGTCAAACAATTTTATTTTATACATATTTTTCCCACAAGGAAAGTCTCCTTCTATAATATATATATATAGAGGGGAGGGGGGAAACAATCCTATTTGGGAAAATTTTATAGAAAGTAAAGAAAGTTGGACGTACCAGGCGAAAAGGCACCGGGGGTTGATTCACACACACACACACACACACACACACAGCTTTCGCAACCTAAGGTTTCTTCTTTAGAAAGAGCATGGAAGGAGAGGGAAAAGGAAAGGATGAGGGTTTTAAGGGAGTGGGTAAGGAGTCATTCCAATTCCAGGAGCGGAAGGACTTGCCTTAGGGGAAAAAGGATAGGTAAACAAAAACATACACACACACACACAAGGCAGACATACGCAAAATACAAAGAGGTTGGACAGAGATGCCAGTTGGGGCAGAGGTTCTGTGGTGTAGAAAAGCTACAAACAATGTGCATACTGTTACAGACCTAAGGATGATACTGGACCCTTGAGAAGAAAATGCAAAGACAGCTGAGATAAATGATTGGAGAAGTTTTCTTCCATAAACTATTCTAAGAATGATTAGAAATCAAGAAAATAAAATTGTATCATTTACAACTACTGCACGCTTTTCTCCCCAGGGCATATCATTTGTATCATGGTATCATTTATGAATGAATATGATCTTTGCCGTTATTGTTTCAGTAGTCATGGTAAAGTGTAGTTGTTTATTGATGAAACAAGTGTGGTCTTTTATTGATGTCAATTCTTGTTGTATTTAGCTGTTTTCTTGAAGAAATTTAAAGGTGGTATCAGAACTATATTGATATTGTTTGTATTAGAAGTGATTTTTATTAAGAAGAATGTTTCGAAAAAGGTGTTGGCCCTATCTTTTTCAGTACCAAAAACAAGTAAAAAAGACATACATGCGACTCATAACAAAATAAATATTATGTAACATACACTTCCACAACCACTGAGACATTTCTGAATATCTGTTTTAATTAAGCTTTATGAAGATAATTTTGTTTTATTATATTATATGATCTGAAATATTATTTTAATGCTGCAATGCAAATTTTGGCTCACTTCAAAACATACCGGTATCAGGTATTGTAGGCCCACCCCTTCTCCTGTATTTCCTGTAAATTTTGGTTTTGACTATATACTGATATTGTTCCTTCACTAGCAGCTTTTATTATTTACCAAAACTTAATATAACCGTAAAAATTCTACCTCATCTCTTTGGCAGCTCTTGGCAACATCACTAAATAATTGGTAATGCTAAATATTTAGCATTTCACTGTAGTAAACGTTAAAGAGAAGCAGGTAGTTTACTGTGGTTTATAAATCGAATAGATAAAATTCACTGGTTATGATGATTAGACAGAAATGGAAATCATCTTACCTTTAAAATACACCAGCTTCTTCTCAAGATGATTCACATGCTCCAAAAATAATCAACTCATCTTAAACTTGCTTAAAAAGCGTACTCTTACCCTAAAAGGTTTCGAAATTGTACTAATAATGTATCAGGTTACCCCCTAAAATGTTATCAGTTGTCCTAATATCAGACAGGTATGTAGAAAAAACAATCGTTCACATAAATTTCCGATGATTGGTCGAATGGTTCCAAAGTCTTGTTGTAAGCAACCCTCTGTCATGCACTGTCCAGTGACTTTTAAAAGCTAGCCTGGGTATTAATTCAGGGTGCAAGCTATTTCCATTCCAAATTTCATCCAAATCTATCTAGTAATTTCAGTGTAAAACATTGAACATTGCTCACGTCTGTAGGTATTACATTAATTTACCCTACACAAGACCCCCCAGGTGGTGCTAATCGAGCAACAGTGTTAAAGGTGACATACAATATATTCAGAAACGTAACAGGTAATGGTTCATCTCAAACTACAGGTGAGAAACACCACTTAATATTGAAGGGGTAAGTTCTACTAAATGCCAGTATCTGCAAAAACAACTGCATGACTTTAACATTGATGTTGTTAATATTCAAGAAACCCATACCAAAGGTGAACAGGACCTTCAGTGTAGAGGACGAATACCCGGTTATACACTTTTCGAAGCTATCCACCATCCACATTACGAGATAGCCACTTACATGAAGTCAGGTTTAAATGGAGTGCAAGTAATAGGTTGTACAGAAGTTGGCTACATTTATATAATAGCAATTCAGATAAATGATTTAAAAATGTGTCAGTCTGTTCAAGCCTCCGGGTGTGAACTGGGCTCTTACAGTACTGGCAATTTTGACCACCCTTGTATATATACTGGAGATTTCAACAGCCATCACACAGATTGGAGCTTTCACACTACCGATGTAAATGGAGAGAGCCCAGTTCAATGGGCAGAAATTACCAATATGCATTTGGTTTTTGATGAAAAGATAAGGAAACCTTCCACTCTGCACACTGGAATAAGGATTACAACCCAGACTTGATATTTGTGTCTAAAGATAGGCTTGACCAACCACTCAGTATCACTCGTATTGTTCTGCCCAACATCCCTGTCAACACAGACCTTTTCTGGTGGAAATTGGTTTGAAACTTCCCTTTGTAAACTCAATGCGTTTACCAAGATGGAACTTCCAACGAGCCAATTGGGATGGATTCACAAAAGACCTTGAATTCAGTTTAGCTGCGGAGAACCTTCAACTGACAGCAACTAACTACAACAAATTTCCTGAATGAACCTTTGACTCTGCATCGGAGTGTGCGCTGATATAAAACTTCCTGCCAGAATAAAATTGTGTGCCGGAACCGGCGATATGAGGTACTGTCGGAAGTAAAGTTGTGGGGTGGCATCGTGAGTCGTGTCAGGATAGCTCAGTCGGTAGAGCTCTTGCCCGCAGAAGGCAAAGGTCCCAGGTTCGTGTCCCGGTTCCGGCACACAAGTTTAATCTGCCAGGAAGTTTTTTACAATAAATTTGTTAAACTAGTTATCAAAGCTGTGAAGGCCAACTTTCCTAGGTGTTATAGAAAGGAACATGTACCTGAATGGAATGAAGAAAGCTAGGCCATATACCAAGAATACCAAAGTTCTGAAAATCAAGCAGTGGGCTCACAGCTACTCCACTCCTTAAACGAGAACAGATGAGAGAAATGGGAAGCAACACTCAAAGAATTGAACTTCTAAAAGTCAAGCACTTCGAAGTGCGGCAGCCGGAAGTGATGGTTGTATGTTGCGTGATTGCGTGAGTGTTCTATTTTCTGAAGAAGGCCATGGCCGATAGCTGAAAGTGTTGTATGTGTGTGTCTTTTCTTTTGCTATGTGCCTGTTGCCACGTCTTTGCAGTGAGTTGTAAACTGTCCTTATTACTATATTGTTAATTCCAACCTGGACTTTACATTATTATAAATTAAAACATCGATAGATGCGAAGGAATGTCGTTATGTTTTAAATTCAAATGGTACTAAAAATTATTTTTTGTGTCATACCTGAGTTAAATTTTACATGTAGTGGCAGCAATTTAGTATGTTTACGTTGGCAATGAAATATTCACTTTAGGGGATCATTAATTTATTGCTCGGAACAACATTAACTATTTATTTCATTATCAACATAAAGAATTATTCCCCTCATTGTGCGTGACTGATTTTTCAAAAAGGATTCTAATGCAGCATCGCCATCTATTAATTATTTGGTATGCTATGTACCAGTGCCTCTATCGGATCTTTGCTATACTACGCTGCAATTAAAGCGTAGCATACACCAGGAACTACAAATTATCTTATCTTTTCTTCCACTAGTCCGATTTTGATGAAATGAAGCCTATCTTACTCTCCAAACTATTTAAATTTACCTATGGAAAGCCATAAAAGTTTGTGTAGTACTTTTGGAGATTACCCTCAACAAATAAACATACACGGTGGATTTTAAACAAATGATTACATTATGATATCTTTAGTTTATCTGATCTGATTTTAATTATTGAAGCCTTTATGTAACCGTACAATATGCTAAAATTACATATGAAAACCGCATCAAATTTCGTCAAATAGTTTAGGAGATAAACATGATCAAAGAGAGAGACAGACATGATGGTAATTGATAATTTGAAATATTTTAAGTTATTCTTTTTTCCGTGATCCAAATTTTATGAAACGAAGTCTATATGTTGTCCAGAGTTACACTCAAGTTACCTGTGAAAACCCCATGCAAATCTGTGAAGTAGTTTTGGAGATTAGTGGTTTTTAATAGTTGAACAAACAGACACGGCGGTTATTGAAAATAATTAAAATTACGATATCTTTTGTTTCCGTGATCCAATTTTGATAAAATTATGCCTATATGTTGACCCAAACTTTTCTCTTGTTTCCTGTGAAAACCGCATGAAGATTTGTCCATTAATTTTGAAGATTGAAGTGAACAGCGAGAGGCCTATATTTACAGATTTATTATTAGTATAGACTAGCTGTACCCTGCGCACATTGTTATGATACCAACTAAATTAAATTTGAAGGAAAGACATTACACAAATATTCAAACCATTTTTAGTAATTTTATTGATTTTGTTCATTTCGAAAAAATTGTGACATTGCAGTGTTTTGTTTCAATTCGGTATTCATTGAAGTGCTCTGGGATACACAATATATCTTGTTTTTTCATCTGGTGTGTAAATAAATAAATAAATAGGAAGGTTTTCCAATGTGTGAGCAGGCCACATAGATCTGCCATGTTAGAAGCATGGATTCTCCAAAGTTAATCGACACACTCAGAATGATTCTCCTTCTGCTTCGGTGATAGTCTATTGCAAAAGCGAGTCGCACGGGAACTGCAAACTTTTGAATTTGAATGGCATATCTGTCGGGATCATTGGGATACGTGGCAACAGTACGTCTTCACCTTTGAATTTTCCAGTCAAAATTGTTGCCTCGATAAGATTGTTCATCATTTTCTTGACCAAGAGTCTGGTTCCGTTGTAAAGTCGTGGTGGATTTATGTTTCGAAGAAGAATGATGAGTAAGTCAATTTTCGATGTAAGAACGTGCAGTGGTATGCCTGGCAAATCAAGCTGAATTCAAGAATTCAGTTGGATAGTTGACAACTTCATCTTGATTCACCACAGTGTTGATGGACTTATATGTTGTCGTTTCTGTAAACTGATGATTTGAGACAGCGGCTGTTTAATGTGGCATAACCGGCAATGTTTGTTGAAAATCAACAGACAATAAAATCAGTGTGCCACCGAAGATCGATATGTTTTCTCTAAAATTTCGCAGTGTACGATCGAGCGCTTCCAATGCTTTCTTGTGTGACATTGTACATTCGTCGCATATGATAATTTGACACGTCTGGAGTACTTTGCCCATTCCACAGTTTTGCTGATGTTGCATGTTGGTGCCTCAGTATTTTGCAAATTCAACAGCAGTTTCAATGCTGAATGTGCTGTTCAGCCACCATCCAAAAAGAGTTGCCGCAATTCCAGATGATGCGATGGCCAGTGCAATATTATTTTGTGAACGTATGGTTGCCAAAATGAATGAAAGAAGAAGAAAAGTCTTGCCTGTGCCACTGGGCGCATCTATGAAAAACAGCCCAACGCTGTGTTTTGTGATGCAGGCATAATTCTTTCATACCAACTGCGGAAGATTTTTCTGAACTAATGTCCCCAGTTCGTCATAATCAAAGAGTGTTTCTCGTTGCAAATTGTGATCAAAAAGGTAGTTCGCTGGTCTGTTCGAAACAGGCATTCCTAGTGGCACCAGTGCCTTCTTAGCGATTACCAAACATCTCTCTTCAATCAAAATCAGTGCCTCATAATACACATGTGGTGTGAATTAAATGTCCAGATTTTGATTCATAGCATGCAAATGATATAGAATATCTTCACTCATATAGTCATTGTTTTTCCCCAAACATCTTTTGGATTAGATGGGAAGCAGGTTGTCAATATGATGGCGGATAACGTGCTTATTTTTTGTGGTCGAGCAGTATTTGATGCATCAGGGAATGCAGTGTCCCAATGTGCATCACTTTCAAGAAGATATAGTTTCTGGAAAGCTTGGCGATAAGTGGTGCACAGCTGACTGTTCTCTGTTCTTAAATCTTGGAAGGATGTCGGTCCACATTCGTTGATTAACAGTAATCATGGGTAGAAGCATTCCGTATTGTTCGGGTGAATGGTGTACAGGTGATCCAATGTGTCACTGGAATAAAAATTGGGATGTCCTTCAACTGCTTTACCTTGTTACTGACATTGAATCTTTTTAGCCAATGCATTCCATGTGTAGAATTTTGATACCTCAGAATAAAGTAGAGTCTTTTCAAAAAGATCATCTTGGCACAATGAGTAAAACGAAGTTGTAGTTGTTGCCGGTGAAACCAATGCTCTTGCACGAACATTATCTGCTGTGAAGTATACGTGCTGTCCATTCTCCAGATGCACCGCCATTTGTACTGCTGTTGGATGTCGTTCATGGATTGGAAATGATAAGATGCACCATTACGCTTCATTGCTGTTAATGTAGCGTCCAAGTTGGTATTGGTTCATTTCAACGAGCGGTGTGGCCACATTCCCTACTCCGAAGACTGCCATGTTGCTTCCTTTGTTGACATATTTGCAAATGTATCTGATCAACTTCACTGAATTGCAATACTGTACATTAATGTGTGCTTTGAAGGTATTTGAGAGCAACGGTGAATATGGCACAACTGAACAATTATTGACTTCAACATCAACGTTTTGCACTCTCAGAAAGATGGATTTGCCGCCATCCTCAACTGATCATCAACGATGCAGTGAGTATCCGTCATTGCAAGTGATGGTATCAGATACAAAGTTTCTTGTGTATCGTTTCATGCATTTCCCATCAGACATGCATGTTTAATTGTTGTTGAATGCAGCACATGGACCATGAATAATATTTTTGTTAACGGCGTCGAATACGTCTGGGCCAGTGTTCTTATCTGGTATTTCTGTTGAGGTGATTTGGTCAATTTGATCTTTCGTAATTTTGTCGATAAGCTAAACCAAATTATGTGCATGTGGCAATCCTCTTTTTTGCCATTCAGTGGAATACATCCAGCAGCGTGTCTCTCCAAAAACGTGATGCTTGATAATAAAATCCATCAAAGATTTCAATTTTTGTTTAAATACGTGTGAGGTACTGTCATGGCGCTCTGAAGATGATTGTCCAGCTAACAGAAGTTGTTTAATTTCATCCCATGTTGCATTGCATGTAAATGTGATGAACAAATCTGGACGACCATATGCGTGAACGTATGTCATCGCATCTTGTGCGTATTCATGCATGTGCCGTGGACCCCTCGTGAATGTAGATGGCAATATGACCATTCTTACCAATTCGTTTGGATTCACGTTACCATCATTAACGATTGCATCTCGTAAATGGATGTACTCTTCAGAACACAACTTGGTTTGATTCAGTCAAATATATAGAAGTTGTTCGGTTTTGATCTTCGTGTACATGTTGACGATATATTGATGGAACAATTGTCAACATTTCAGAATGTGGTTCTCGGCGTCTTGAGGAATCATCAATCGATACAAATAGTAATAATAATTCATGGCACTGACTTTCTTATCGTTTCCTTGTCTGTTTGTGGATTTCTTATTTTGATGTTGAAATGATGTCCATCTTCTCCTCGCCAGAACAGAATCAGATACTGTAATTTGTCGTATGAGTGATGAGTTTCAGAGGCTCGCTGAATGTCACCACTTCTGTGATGAAGAATTATGTCACATGATTCGAATTCTTCGCCAACTATTATGATCGCCACTTCGATTGTTGGTGCATTGAACTGTCTTTCGTGTTGGCGAACAGGTCTTTTGTCTGCTCGAATTACAACTGCGTAGTCATCGGCTGACATTTGTTGAATGGTGATTTTAAGCAACTGAAGTAATTCATTGTGTTGATCGAAATGTGCTTGTAATGCAGCCACGATTTCTCATCTAGTGCTTGCATTGTAATGACATCGTTGTTAATTTGTTCATCACTTTTTGCCATGAAATAAATTTGAAGAAACTTGTGATCTGCATCCGACATTGTAGAAGCAATCCGGCACGATGATAAATTTGCCCTTGGACTCTGAATGTTGGCATCTAATTTTTGCGCACAGTGTTCGTTGCACCGAACAGTGTCGTTTGAAAACATGAAATGTAGTTGTGAATTTTTTCCAAGAAATGCTTCGACTCGTGTGTAACACCTGATAGCAACATTGATAGTGGTTTGGGTGGTAGATGTAATTCTGCCAGTTTAACTTTTCCATTGGCGCAGCACATTCCTGGCATTTTGTTCTTAAATTTGAGGGCGCTACAATACATGCAAATTTTATCTATTTTTCCAGTGACGACACTTGGATGAAGATTTTAATCATTATTACTCTCATAATGGAATGCACCAAGATTGAAATCAGCGTGCAGTGTTCGTCTTGATCGAGCGGTGCTTATTCAAACATTTTGCAGCCTTCTTTCCTGTTGTTTTGTTGTATCAGAAGAACGGGCCTGAGTAGTATGTACTTGGTCAGTTTCTAACCTGAGTTCTCATTGTTCAGATGATTCCGACCAACGGGTGTCAGCAGCATGTACTTGAAGATTTTCCAGCCTTAATGCTCATTGCTCGTCTGATTCTGATGCTCGTAATGCTCTTTTCTTCTGTACTTGAGGTGTAGATCGGCCAATTGCTTGTCACTTTGAAGGCATAATTGTATGGGAACGACATGAAAAATGGGTTTGAATTTATTTAATGTCAATCAGCAATCCAAATCTCACAATGCATCCAGTCCAATTGAACCAGCTGTTCACACACAGATGGAAATGTGAACATTGACGGTAATCATCAATTTGCTGAGGAAAATTTGAAGTGGTTGAATGAAGGAGTGTTACCATTTCTTTAGTTCACCTAGGCTGTGTGTGTGTGTGTGTGTGTGTGTGTGTGTGTGTGTGTGACAGAGAGAGAGAGCAGGAACTTGAAAGTTAGTATAAATACTGTTTTCTGTTTCTATGCACCATGCATCAGTCAGCAATAGGTGAGTGTTTGCTCCTTAGTTCATTTTACATATATTTCCCGGATAAGTGTGATTTGTACAACACAATACCCTATTCTGAGCAACCCTCTTCATCTCCACATAAGAGTGGCAAGCTACATCTGTCTGAATCTGCTTACTGTATCCATCTCTTGGTCTTCCTCTGCAGTTTTTACTCCAAACACTTCCCTCCAATACTAAATTTATGATTCCTTGACGTCTACTTAAGATATAAATGTCTAATTAAGATATGCATTGTAATTTTTTTTTTTAAGTGGCAAAAGAAATCTGTGTTCTGTTGGTCCTTCAGCCTGATATCCCATTAATAAGAATTTTTTTTTTTTTTTTTTTTTTGGATATGCTATGGGTGTCTTAAAAATAATTATGTATTTCAAATGGTGGTATTTACAATTTCTTGCAGCTAATTACGTTAATGAAAAGTAAAGTTTCATAATTCATATAGGTGCAGGGGCTAACCAGTACAACCTGCAAGAAAAATAACTAACTCCCAGTAGAGTCAGCAGAATCAATCAAAAAGGAATAACAGGTTCCTTTTTACTGGATGATGCAGGCAATTGTGTGCATATGATTGGGAGGGGGCTAGGGTGGAGGATCCTTTAGCAATTACGCCAAGAGGCCCCCACTATGTGTGTAACTGAGGAAACAATTAAACCATACCGTGTATGATACCGTACCATATTAGTACCAGTTGAAAAATGTCAGAGCACAAAACCAGCTGCCTTGGTCCTCATTCTGCCTTGATTACATTAGATTGATATTTGTTCTATAGAACATGAATACATGATTTTGTAATGCTGTGGAGCTTATCAGTTTAGTAAAAGATGACATACTTTTTTGTTTTCTTTTTTTAAATTACTAATTTCTATATAAAAATTTTGTCTCCTAAGTAGAAGGAATTGTCATTTACAAATTCTTAAAATTTGTTTTTAAATGCTGGTTGGCTATCTGGTAAGTTGTCAAAGATTGTTCTGATAGCAGGTCTTTCTACATTTTGCTACAATTTTCTAGCGTTGCAACATCTCTGTTTACAACAGCATCACCTATGGAAAGCTTCATGAAATTTCAGACGTTACCCTTTGTATCATCAAAGTACAGGGTGAAAACTGTATAAGCTTGCAAAAGTGTTACAGAAAGTACATCTTAGTGTGCTCAACAAAAATGTGTAATGAAATATGTTGTATCATGCTCATTATTTTTGTATTCCTAAACTCCTGTATTTGCAGGTTTGATATTACATGTATTTCTGCTTACATTGTCATGCTACCCTGCTTTTGTATTGTACACATCGGTGCAACAGTCAGGAAAAGGTAACAGATGAACCAGAGCAATGTGTTGGCCGTATACTACAACCCAGTGATACTGCTACAAGCACTTTAAACAGTAATTCTTAAGAGCGTGTAATTTTTCATGCATACACAATGAAATAAGTACAACCACAAAATAAAGGTCATTTCAGTAATGAAAATCTAATAGCAAATAAAATGTGTCTCCCTTTGTACAAAATCTACCAGTTACCAAGTAATTTATTCTGGAATAATTACCGTATAATGTTTTCTCTCTTTACAATACCATAATGAAAATGAATAATGGTTATTTTCCTTAAGTACAGAAGTACCATAACAAAAATGATCCAATTTACTTTGTTTCCTCGTACAATGCCCACAATTAATTTTTATATACATTCATCATTAGTTCTTTAAGATAAACCCATTTTCGTCCCGCTCATTCACATACAGTCACATTTGCCTTTGTGGTATGTGCAGTGTCGAAAATTCTTTCCATAAGTTAATTCACATTACTAGATATGTTCAAAACATACAACAACCTGGTCCACAAAAGTTTTCTACTCTTACCTTTTACATATTTCCTTCTAAACATCCAACACCATTTCTAGTTTGAAAATCTTGGTACCCCTCTTGCTGGATAATGTGAATTTTCTTTTCTCATCCGTTGTTGCAAATATTTGTCCTTTCAACACTGTTTTCACCTTGCAAATAAAAAATTGTTGCACGGGGCAGGTCATTTTCATTTTCGCGATTGAAACACTCTCCACAGATTACAAGGCAGTGGTGTTCCTGGTCTTAACTCTTGAAGCTGGGACAGACTTGATAGCAACATGTTGTATTCCTAGATGCTATTCAGAATTTCATGACATGATCCAACTGAAATATTACATTCTTCTAATGGACAGTCAGTCTTCAGTTGGCACACAATTTCGTTGACTTTCGGGATATAAGTTGTTGTGTAACAAGGTTCACTATGTGTCTCAAGCTCGAATCAAGATAATCAAATCATTTATTTCTGGACATTAAGTTCTTTAATGCTAGAAACTGCCCAGGGAACTATGTTTTGTAGGTTCCAGGCAAACACAAAAGTGTTTGAGCTGCTACATCTAAGAAGCTCTAGGATGCACCGAAGAATGTATACCTAGAAGCTCCATGGCGGAATAAAAAATATAACCAAAAATGTATTGTTTAAGCTGTATGTTCTGTAAGAGTATTGTTGTTTTTGTTGTTGTTATTTTTGAGGGGTCTAAACAGGTAAGAATATTTGTATTATCACTTTTACATTCGTCTTCATAGTGTAAAGTCAGTGAATATTTCATACTTAGTGATGTAATAAAATGGAATAAAACTTTGAAATGAGTTCAAAATATAAAAAGAAGTTATTTATGATGTATGGTAGAATTAATAATATAATATAAATAACTGAATCTTCAGAAGAGTGAAATCTGATAATGAGTTGCAGAAATATCATTACGGAAAAAAGGCTAGCTGGTTCCGTCATAAGTAAAAACTTTTGGCTACTAACTTTCAATAAGCAATCTCTTCGCAATAAACATAAAGTGTGATGTTTATGTAAATTTCACAGTTAATACCTCATAAAGGTAGACATCGATGGATGTCCCTGAACAAGAGTCAACTGTAACTTCCATCTAGCCATTTTTAAGTTGTGAACTATTCGTAACATTGAGTACAGTCTAAGCACTCCATCTCTGTGGACCTCCTCCATTATTTGATGTGTCCCTGTAAAGGTTTTCTTAAGTTTCATGCCAAATTTTGCCCACACAGTGCTCTTCCAACTCAGGCATCTTGAAATTCACAAAAGGTGCACTACAACATTCTACTCGATACAGCACTGAACAGTAACTGGCTGACATGCAATAATGAAGATTCCAGCAGTTATGTGTAGGGGTACCAGTCACATTTCACACCAACTCTCCATTTGCACAAAATTACGAATGTTCTGAAATTTTTTGAACAGATTACATATTTACTTATGGTTTACCTTCCTTATTTTTTCCCCCAAGATAAGTCTTTCTCTCCCGGGATTGGAATGGCTCCTTACCCACTCCCTTAAAACCCTCATTATTTCCTTTTCCCTCTTCTTTTCCTTCTGCCTGAAGAAGCAGCTAGGCTGCAAAAGCTAGTGTGTGTGTGTGTGTTTCATTTATTTGTGTTACTATCACTACCTGTGCTCCTTTGCCTGGTAAGTAATCTTCATCTACTTTATATACACACGGGTCATTCCGTGGAAACTCATGGGGTGTGATAAGGTGATAATTTCAGAATTTGATCATATCTGGTACATGGGTATCTAGAAATCTTAATAGAAAAACTACCAAATAACACTGTCCTATCTCCAACCATTGTTGAGAAAATTGTTTGAACTCTGAAAGGTGTGTATGTGATCAACAGTCAGGCACCAAAATCCCCATCTTCAGAGGGCTACTGCTTAGTGATGAGTTGACCTATAGACCTCAATTTTTTTATGCATCACATTTGTAGAGCACTAAGTTGATATATGACATATAAAGTGAGAAACATCATTTAGATTGTTTATGAAAAATATTGGAAAATACACTTTTTTCCCCACAGTGGTTTAAATTCACAATTTTTTAAAAATTTCTTAACTCTCCCTATGAAAACAGTACAGCCCTCAATTTTGGTACTGTGGTTCTTCAGTCCTAGTATTATAAAAAATAATGGAAAGTATATTGCATTGCATTTCATAGTTCTTACTTTCGATGAAAGTTGACTCCATCAGGAAAAATGGTAGATTCTGATGAACTTCTAAGTCTTGGATGGGTGCGTAGACAGTAGAATCTGAACTTGATCTTTGCTAACAATTACATAAACATTTCAGCAATCTCGGGTGCAAAGAAGAATGTCCTAACTCACTTACTTCATAGAGAAACCATAACATGAAAACACCATATACAAGTATCATTAGTTTTCAGCACTACTGGGTATTAAAACATTACAACTCTGAGTAATCCTTGAAACGGTGTTCTCAAACTGTATCTGGTTAAACTGAAGGGCAGAACTGTGTAATAGTGATAGCTGAAAACAGTTATTAAGCATTTACTTAATAAATATGTTATATTTAACTTTTATCAGCTTGGGTGCACAAATGCAACAATATATAGGGTATCATAATTCTATAACTGTATATTAAAATGGCAAAACCATGAAATAAAATTGGTAATTAAAGCAATAATGAGATTCATGAAGAAATATACATATATGTAACCTATGCCAACATATAGCCTAATACACAAATACTTTGCAAAGAACACACTCACCAGCAAATATGAAGATACAAAAAGAAACACATCTTTGCTATAACCTTTTATTTCTAATATACTGGTCTTAAAAAACAAAGGTGAAAGATAAGATCTTTTCATACCACTTACCATCTAACTTGTATAAGCAGGCACTGTGGCTTTGTAATGATGGAAAAATTGACCTTGCGTTTAACTCTAGAGAATATACTTCAGTGATGGTGCTAATCTCTCTATTTCTACTGACACTGTAAGATAAGACCTATTTGCAGCAGCAAAATTTAAAGTATCTCAGTTGCATGGAGGATGTCAAATTAGTTGATCCGGCAGTAGAACTACAGGCTCGAGGGGATTTAAAATCATAGCTATAATTTCCTCTTGCTTTCATCTGTTTTCAGTATTGGCACAGCAATGCCATGCTGGCTAACTTTACACCACCAGATAGCTCAGTCATCCAGATTGTTCTTCTGCAACTACTGCAAAGCTGTGGCATCTCTTCAGAACCCACGTGTTTGGCCTCTACAATGGCACCCCTCCATCATCTTTGCACTTACTGCATGGTTATATGTTTCATTGATTTATGAAAACCACTCTACCTCAATCAGATCCATTGTTCATTGGGAAAGTGTTATGTTAGCAACTTATTTTGTAGAAGAATTAGATCATCCCATTGGCATTAGACTATCATGTAGGAGGGAATGGGAGCTGTATCATAATATTAACAACATTTAAAGCCCAGTATCAAGATTTTCACTATAGGTAGTATTGAAAGTGCTGACATGTAATCAGATTGACCTGAAACAATGTGTTACACCAAGAGAATAGAAAGTTCTTTGAACAAAATTGAAACTACATGGTCAAGTATGAAAGAAGTATCAGAACAAAATTTTTGGATACAACTTATGTATTACAGCTCTTGTGAGTGGGGATAAAATTATTTGTGGTCCATTAGACTTGTCCAAAATACCTAACAATCAGTTTAGTAATCCATTCTTGTCAATAGTCAGTTACCTAAATTCATAATTTTTTGGGGTGGTTTTCAAAGGGTCTGTGTTGCTACCTCCCTTCTCCCCCTTTTGGCACATAATATTTAAAAGTTACACTTAAGATTTTTGTTGCCGATCAATAGTTTTGTGTTACAAATAATTGTAACAATTAATATATTTAGAATAGCTATCAGTAACCAGATTTAATTCATATAAATATATAAAATGCATTATCTTAATGAATTGTAAAGTCCAGTTATTGGTTAACCTAACAATTCATTAAAATGTTACACTGTGACCTGCATTACACTTCGGGACCTATTATGTGTAAATTAGTTTACATCTGTTATTTGTGTTATATAGAGAAGCCATGGAAACACATATTTGATAACTTGAGTAGATCTTGTGAAGTTTTGTTAATAATTACTGTTAGCCAAAGCCTTTCTCCAAGGTTGCATAGTAATGAGACTTTATTTCTACAAATTGTTCTGTATTCATATTATGTATTATAGATGGCAAGAGGTGTGGGACAATATATACGTAAGTAAATTTAAATGCCATATACCTGAAAATATATTAAAAGAGCAGTACAAAACAGAAGTAAAGACTTATGAGTGAAGCCCACAATTATAATACATATTCCTAAACAGACAATAAAGGCAACAGTATATTTAATCTAACTACTTAAGACACTGTGGTATTAGACTGAAACCAAATTTTTACTTTGCTTTCTTATCCGAACACTGAATTTATCTTTAAGTCAGTACTTCAAACTGATTGCCAGCACCAACTACTAGTTACAGAAATAATATGATTGTTAAAGATTAACTGCCTTTCCAGGTGTAGTGTTACAGTAAACAAGGGGCTTAGAACAAATCTCAAGAGAGGAGGCCGGGTCACTCATGTGTTATCTCAAACTACTCGGTCCACAATCCTGTAGCTCACTGGCTGCCAGCTGGGACACAGCACACTATGCCTCAGTGGCCAGCCAGTCAGCTATGCGATCACGGCCTGTTCATTGTGATGTCGCATAAGAGAGCCACAGCCTTTTCGCTTGGTGATGTTGATAGAACGCAGTCATATTTATATACTTTGTCATATGTTCACAGCAGACCTTTTGGAATATGAGGTATTACTTTTCCCATATAATTCACTTTATAATATATGGAATAAGTTTTTCTATAAATATGCATGATACTACACCCATGAACCACAGACATTGCAGGCTTCAGTGATACAGATAGCTGTACCCTAGGTGCAACCACAGTGGAGGGGTATCTGTGCCGAGGCCTGACAAATGTGTGGTTTCTGAAGAGGAGCAACTTCTTTCTTTCTCTCTCTCTCTCTCTCTCTCTTTTTTTTTTTTTTTTAAGTAGATACAGAGGCAACAGTCTGGATGATTCACTGAGCTGGAGTTGAAACATCATCTGATATGGCTTTGCAGGGGAAGCTACAGTTGTTACTTTTCCCAAGGACTTGCAACTCTACTGTATGAATGGTGGTGTCTTCTCAGGTAAAATATTCCAGAATTAAAATAGTCTCCCATTCAGTGCTTCATACAGAGACTACTCAGGGGGATGTCATCATCAAGAAAAATAAAACGGGCATTCTACGAATTGGAGTGTGGAATTTTTTATTTTTATTTTTTATTTTTTTATTTATTTATTTTTTTCTCCCCTCCATTATTTGGGTGGGTAAGTTAGAAAATTTTAAAAAAGAAGAGACCAGGTGAAAGTTAGATATGGAGGGGATTAGTGAAGTTTGGTAGCAGGATGAATACAATTTCTGGTCATCTGAGTACAGGGTTGTAAATACACCAAATCATTTGGGAGTAATATCAGAGTAGGTCCGATAATGAATAAGGAAATATGAATGTGGATTAATTACTATGAACACCAAATGTGGGTAAGTTACTTTGAACAGCACAGTGAACATATTATCTTATCAAAGATAGACACGAAGCCAATACCGACCACTGTAGTACAAGTTTATCTGTCAACTACCTCTGCCGATAATGAGGAGATCGAAGAAATGTATGAGGAGATAAAAAAATTCAGACATTTTATGTAGAGAAAAACTTATTGTGATGGATGATTGGAACACGGTAGTAGGAAAGGGAAGGTGAAGTAAATGTAGGTGAATATGGATTGGGGAAAAGGAATGAAAGAGGAGATCGCCTGGTATAATTTTGTGCAGAACACAATTTAATTATCACAAAGACTTGGTTTAATCAAATTTGCCGGCCGAGGGGACTGAGGCGCTCCAGTCACGGTCTTCACGGCCACTACGGTCCGGGGTTCGAATCCCCTCTTGGGCATTGATATTTGTGCCATCCTTAGTATTAGCTAGTTTGTAAGTTTAGGGACTGATGACCCCGTAGTTAAGTCCCATAGACTTTACAAACATTTGAACGTTTTAATCGCCTTCAGAGAAGATTGTATACATGGAAGAGATCAGGAGGCACTGGTAGGTACCAGATTGACTTTATAATGGTAAGACATAGGTTTAGAAACCAGGTCTTAAACTGTAAGACATATCCAGAGGCAGATATAGACTCTGATCATAACTTATTGGTTATGTATTGGAAACTAAAGCTTAAGAATCTGCAAAAAGGAAGAAAATTAAGAAGATGGAACCTAGACATATTGAAGAAACCAGAGGTGGTTGAGTGTTTCAGAGGGGGCATTAATGCAGATTGACCAAAATGGGGGAAAGTAATACAATAGAAGAAGAATTAGTAGCTCTAGGAGACACAGTAGTGAAGGCCACAGAGGATCATATAGGTTGAAGGACCAGGCCTAATAGAAATCCTTGGATAATGCAGGAGGTACTAAACTTAATTGAAAGGATAAAATATAAAAATGCATTAAGTGAAGTGGGCAAAAAGTACAATTGTATGAAAAATGAGGTTGACAGGAAGTGCAGAGTGGCTAAGCAGGGTAGCTAGAGAACAAAGCAAGACCATAGAAGAATGTATAACTAGGAGAAAGATACATACTATCCAAGGAAAATAAAACAGACATTTGGGGACAAGAAAAGCAGCTGTATGACAATCAAGAGCTCAGGTGGAAAACCAGTACTTAGCAAAGAAGGGAAACGTGTGAGGAATGTATAGAAAACCTATACAAGGGAAATGAACTTGGAGGCAGTATTGCAGAAATGGAAGAGGGAGATGAGATAGGAGATACAATACTGTGAGAAGAATTTGACAGAGCACTAAAAGATTTGAGTAGAAACAAGCCCGGAGTAGATGATCTGTCTGAACTGCTATTATCGTTAGGGGAGCCAGTCATGAAAAAATTGTTCCGCCTAATATGCAAAATGTATGAGACAGGGGAAATACCCTTAGATTTCAAGAAGAATGTAATAATTTTAATTCCACTAATTCCAAAGAGAGAAAAATGTTTTGAAAGTTACAGAACTGTCAGTTTAAAAAGTCATGGTTGCAGAATACTAATACAAATTATTTACAGATGAATGAAAAAACTGGTGGAATCCGATCTTGGGGAATATCAGTATAGATTTAGAAATGTAGGAACACATGAGGCAACATTCATATTACGACTTATCTTAGATTATAGGTTAAGGAAAGAGAAGCCTATGTTTTTTAGTTTTTGTAGAGCTGAAGAAAGCTTTTGACAATGTTGACACTCTTTCAAATTCTGCAGATAGCTGGAGTGAAATATAGGGAGCAAAGAGTTATATTCAACTTGTACAAATACCAGACAGCAGTTACTGGAGTCAAAGGGCATGATAGGGATACAGTGGTTGGGAAGGAAATGTTACAGGGTTTCAGCCTTTTCCCAGTGTTATTCAGTTTATATGTTGAGCAAGCTGTGAAATTTGGTGAAGGAATTAAAAGTTCAGGGAGAAGAAAGAAAAATTTTGTGGTTTGCCGCCGGCCGCGGTGGCCGAGGTGACTGAGGCGCCCCAGTCACGGTCAGCACGGCCACTACGGTCGGGGGTTCGAATCCCCCCTCGGGCATGGATATTTGTGCCGTCCTAGTTCGTAAGTAGTTCATAAGTAGTTTGTAAGTTTAGGGACTGATGACCCCGTAGTTAAGTCCCATAAGCTTCACAAACATTTGAACATTTGTGGTTTGCCAGTGACATAGTAATTCTGCCAGAAACAGCAGAGGACCTGAAAGAGCCATTAAATGGAATGGAATTGTCTTGAAAGGAACATATTAGATGAACGTCAATAAGAACAAAGCAAGGTAATGGAATGTACTGTAAGAAATGAAGCAATGCTGAAGAAATTAGCTTATTTGGCCACGAGTCAGACCTTCTAGTGTTTCAAACACAATTGTAATGAAGTCAAAAGCTTTGGACGAGCAACATATTTCAAATCAATTTTTTTTGCATCAGTTAATGTTATCCTTCAGATAGGGATTACACTATTACTTTCATGTTCACCCCTCTCTGATTCCTACATTTCAGTTCTCATGCCTTAGAATAAATGAATAGATTTTTGTAGTTGCTGGGCCATATACATGTGAATGATAACTACGAGCTTTCAAAAAAAGTGGAGAAAGGTATGATAAACAGTTCTAGGTATGCCCACTGCTGGACTAGCTTAACAAGAGCTACTCTGAAAATTATAAGCTGAAAGAAAGAACACCTTGCCTGTAATGAACCGAGGATTTGATTCAAAGGTTGGTCAAACCTACCAGAAACCCGCAAAAATGGGTGAAAATTTAGTGCTTTGGCAAATAAAACTGGCCATGTTTTGAATTTTCTGCTTTGTATTAAAAACAAAATGGCCAGGAGTTAGAAAAGTGATTGAAATTCCTTACTTGCAAAACACATTACTTAATAACTTGCAGGAAAGTATCACAATATGTATTTTGATAATTATTTTGTACCTTCATGCTCAATCTTCGGAAATGGGGAATATATGCCTGTGAGACAGTGAGCAACGGGAGAGTGAGGTTCCCAAAAGATATTGAAGTTGAACAGACCATATCCAAGAGAATTTAACATTCAGTCCAATAGCCAAGTATCTCAAAAATGGTGCAAAATGATCCCAACCCAAAATGGTTGCTTTCAATTATCCACAATATTGAAAATGTAAGCATAGAAGCTAAGAAATGTAAAGATGCTTCCCATGTAGAATTTCATGTCCAGATATTGTACCTGCATGTGACTTGTATACAAATCCGACAAGTTAAATGTCTGCAAGGCTGATAGGAGGAGGAAAAAGGGGTAGCATAGAATTTTTTTTCCATTTCCTTTAAATTTAACTATTATAAATGGTTTCACCATTTATAACAAGCATTGAAATTACATGCAAAAAAAAAAAACCTTGAAGCATTTCAAACTGTAAATGCTGACATGTTTGAAGTGCTTTCATCATCTCCTAATTTTAAGAGATCTCTGTTGTAACCTTGTAAAACCTTTATTAAACTTCACAAGTACCTATATTTGTAACACAAGTAACTTGCTTGTCCTGGAGCTGGATTTAGACTGACCGCGGCCTCGCCCGCATCCACCTCGCCCGCCCCGCTAGCATGTTACCAGCTGGTGAGCAGCACCACTATGCAGCTAGCCAGCAAGCGGCTGCGGATATGTACGAAGCACAGCCTCTACACTTCTCCCCCGTGCAAATTTTACATATGTTCAAAAGACAAATTTCCTTAATGGCGAGAGTATATATGTAACAGCAACAAATAAACATCACTTCTCAACAACTTTCGAGCACTTGCAAATGAGGGTCTCAAATAAGCAATTCACAGATATCACTGATTCAAAGTAAGTCAATAGGAGGATGAGCATCTCTAATTAAGCAAGCAATATATTAAGTCTATGCTGGGTCAGCTGAAGAATGTTGGCAGCACAGCAACTTTCAAATATTAATTATATTACTGTACCACAACAGCATACAGTTTAGTCACAGACCATTAATTTGTACATGTAGATCGTGTGTTGACACTTTTTGTAGTACACAAAGGGAAACAAAAGGAGACATTGAAAGATACAGATTGATGTGGTGGTTGGCATATCACTACACCTATGGAGTATGGAACACAGGCGTATAGTCGATACTGTCCTCTCCAATGGAATTGTGCCCACGATCCCAGGAACGGTGACATCTCCGCTGGTTGAGGGCGCAACGATGGAAATGGGGGGGATGCTGGAGTCAGCAGGGCCTCTTGCGCCGGCGGCGGGGTACTGCTCAGCGGCATGGCATCCCTACTGACACATGGAGCCTGGGAAGATGCTGATGAATGCCCCGGCAGTGGGAGAATTTCAACATAAACATCCTTCTGTTCCTGACTTAGTTGGGGGGAGTCTTCAGGTGATAATGTTATTCTTGATCATAGCTGGTCCACGTGATGAGCCACATCTCCAGCCGCTGTCTGCACTCGGTACATGTGGCTGCCTTGTTGGTGGATTACACTTCCTAGAATCCATTGTTGCTGGTGGCCATAACTGCGCAGCCATACTGGTGCCCTAATCTTGAATTTGCATGGTGGGGTCAGTTGTAAGGTATCACCAGGTGGAGGATAAGGTGAAGTAGGGTGCTTGGTTGACGTCCGTGAAGCAGTTCTGCTGGAATATGATTTCTGGCTGGTGTGAACTGGTAGGTTTGGAGAAAGGTAGTGAGTGCGTCTCCATTAGAGGAGGAGATTAGGAGCTTCTTCATCTGATTTTTGAAGGTGCGGTCTTGTCTTTCCACCTCACCATTGGATTGTGGGTGGAATGGGGTGACGTGATGTGCTTTATGCCACATTGGAAACAGAATTGAGAGATGAAATAGATCTTGGGTGAACAGCCTGGTGTGTGTGTGTGTGTGTGTGTGTGTGTGTGTGTGTGTGTGCATAGGACACAATATTTTGGCAACATGATCGATTGCCGAAATATTGTGTTCTATGCGCACGCGCGCGCACACACACACACACACACAAAACCAGGCTGTTCACCTGAGATCTATTTCATCATGAAGTACGCCTGGAGAAATTGGGAGAATTCGGTGGATGTGAACTGCAGGCCACTGTCAGAGACAATAGTGTCTCTTCAAGTCCTTCAAGCGCAAATATTTTATTTGGAGCTTGTATAGTGGAGTCAGATGAGGGTGATGAGATATGGGTTACTGAAGGAATGTTTGAATAAGCCAGAATAATTACTAGAAGCCAGAAGGCGCCAACAAACCTTCCAGCGTAGTCAATATGTTTCCGTTTCCAAGAGGAAGTCAGTGTCGGCCAAGTGGTGGTGGATGATTTTTTTGCCTGCGCCTGCTGGGGACATGCAGTGCAGGAGGCAACCATGTGACAGATCGCCGAGTTGATGCCCAGCCAGTAGATGTGTTATTTCTAGTGAAGTGTCTTTGGCGAAGTAGTCGCGGCTGAGTCCAGCAGGTATGATGACTTAAGGCATAGTGTAATCCTTAGCGTGTAGGACAATGCTTTTATGAGCTGTAAGTCTGTAGCTTTAATGAAAATAGTTGTGAAGGGGGTCAGAGGCTTTGCCAGGAGGACATTCAGGCCAACCTACAGCTTCTGTAGTGGCGGCAATGCGCTCACCGGTATTGGGGAAGCCTTCAATGGTTTTGTTTTCTTCATTGTCAAGATGGAAGCATAATAGTTCATCTCTATCGAAAATCGGATTGGGTCCATGCGGACAGGATATCACCATTTGCATGTTGGGACGTTGGTCTGAAATGAATTTCATAGTGGAATAGTGAAAGATAAAGAGCCCATTGTTGAAGGTGATGTGCTGCCTTGTCAGGGAGTGATGAATTGGGATTGAATAAAGATACCAAAGGTTTATGATCAGTAATAAGAAGGAACTTACTTCCATACAAGAAAAGACTGAACTTCTGTAGAGCATAAATGATTGCAAGGCCTTCTTTTTTGATTTGTATTTCTGATGAGCCTTGTTCAGCATTTTGGAGGCATATGCAATGAGCCGTTCAGAGCCATCAGAATACCAATGCGCTAAGACCCCACCTATGCCATGCTGTGATGCGCCTGTTGCAAGGACTAAGTACGTGCCTAAACATGGGGCTGTGCAAAGCAAGGTTTTGAGGCGTGTGAATGCCCATTCACAATTGTTTGACCATTGAAAAGGAATATTTTTCTTGAGGGGTCTGTGTATTGGTGTGCAGCTTGTGCAACTGACGGAAGAAATTTGTGGTAGTACGCCAGTGCCCGCCCCCCCCCCCCCCCCCAAAAAAAAGCTTTCTTTTTTTTTACATTTGTAGGGCGTGGCAAGGCCTCTATGGCAGCGAATCGTCCTTGAATGGGCGTAGTCCCTCTTTGGATAACTGAAATCCTAGACAGACAATCGATGGCTGAAAAAATTGCGATTTCTGGACATTACATTTTATGCCATCCTCCTGTAGCGCCGAAAAAAGGGTTTTCAGATTACGAAGATGTTCGGCTGTATTGGTGCCCATCACAACTATGTCATCTTGGTAGTTAATACAGCCTGGGATGTGAGCTAACAATTGTTCAAGAAAACATTGGGGCTGGGGCACTAGCAACTCCGAACGGGAGACGCTGATATTGGTATAGGCCGTACGGAGTATTGGTCACCAAAAATGCATGTGAAGCTTCGCCCAGCGAGAGTTGATGGTAGGCCTCAGAGAGATCAATTTTGGAAAAATATTGCCCACCCGCAAGTTTAGATAATAATTCTTCCAGGCGAGGTATGAGATATGTGTCTATTAAGCATTGTGAGTTTACAGCTGCCTTGAAATCTCCGCAAAGGGTTAAGTTGCCGTTCGGTTTACGGATGACTACTACAGGCGCAGCCCATTCATTCGCTGTGACCAGCAATAACACACCCACCGCAGCAAGCCGGTCTATCTCCCGTTTGACATCATTGGGCATGGATACTGGTATTGGGTGCGCATGAAAGAATTTGGGCCAGGCCACTGGTTTTAAAGTTATATGTGCCTCGAAATTTGACGCATGCACGAGACCAGGCAAAAAGAGACTGGAGTATTCATGAGATAATTCCTCTAATTGAGAATATGGAATTTCCTAAGATACGGCGTGCATTGTGTCATCCACGGAAAATCCGAAAAAGCCTCATAACCAAAGAGATTTTCAGACCCAGCACGATCTACTACTAATACCTTAAGTGTGCAAGATACTGATTTATGTCATGTCGACTTCAAGTTCACCTAACAGTGATATTTGCTGGTGGTTGTAAGTTCTCAGGTTTCGCGATACAGGGGACAGGGGTGGAGAACCGAGTGTGGCGGAGCTGCAGAACCTGTATCGAACTGCATTTGAACCTCTCGTCCTAAAAGTTTGACATCAATAAACAACTTGTTGGAGGAAGGTAAAGTGGAGTTCACGAAGTAGACTGATGTATCCTCAGCTTCACTGGCTCAAACTAGTTGCACATTTCTAGAATGACAGACAGTAGACACCTGACCTTTCTTGTTGCAGTTGTGACAAGTGGCCCAACACAGGAGGCAATCTTCCCGTGTGTGTTGTGTGAAGCAGCACGAGCATGAGGGCAATGCCGTATTACTGGTAGTGAGCTTTTTCTTAAATCCGGTTTGTTGTTTACCTTTCCTGTTGCGGATGGAGGATTGAACTATAGCAACATCGTCTACCTCATCCTGCATGGTGACGTCATAGGGGACCTTATCCAACTGCAACTCAAAAACATCACCCCATGATTGAATTTGTGCTCCAGTGAAGCGAGTTATTTCAAAAGTGGATTCAATACTAAGCACTTCTTCTAAAGTAGAATTGACTACTTGCAATGCACATTGTCTCACTTCACAATCAGGTGCAGAGCATAAAATGGCATCCCGTACCATATTGAGAGCATAAGATTCGTTGTGTTTTTCCGTGACAAATTGGCATTTGCAACTTAATCCTTGTAGTTCGGCCGCCCGTGACCAATACGTCTGGTCAGGTTTATTTTTACATTGGTAGAAGGCCACGCGAGAAGCCATTATATGCGTTTGCTTGCTGTAATAACTCATAAGGCAAGAACACATCTCGTCAAATGTTAAAGACGACTTATCCTCGAGAGGGGCAAGTTGGGCCAGCACCTGATACAGTTTAGCAGATATCGAAGAGACTTACGGAACTGTGGATCATCAATGCTGAAGGTGATGAAATGTTAGCGTAGACGCTTTTCATAATCTATCAAATCTTCTGCAGATTCATAGGGTGTGAACATTGGTATGTTCAGCACTGGTGTGTTGTTGTGATGTGGCATAGTGATAAATGTCTGCAGTGCTGTTGTGAGGCCTTTGGCAGCTCGATTACGTTGTTTATAAGCAGTTTCTGTTGCTCTACCAGAGCAGCTAATATTTGTTCCGTTGTAGTCATGTTGTTCATCATTTTCGTGGGACTTCTCGTCCATCCCTCCTATGTCGCCAATAGTGTTGTAACCTTGCCAAACCTTTATTAAACATGATAAGTACACATATTTGTAATGCAAGTCAGTTTTGTCCCGGAGCTGGATTTAGACGGACCGCGTCCGCCTCTCCCGTCGGCCACCTAGTTGGCGCTAGCGCTGCTGGGCAGCGCCGCTAAACAGCTAGCCGCGAACAGCTGTGGATATGTATGAGGCGCAGCCTCTACTATCTCGGATCTAGCAGACCAAATTCAAGCCACTTGTCCCAGCAAAGAATTAATTTTAGAATGCTTCCCATATGCTGGAAAAGAGAACCACCTCAGATGTGTGCAAATTGTAATACTACTGAAACACTGCAGGGTCATTCTGTGGAAACTCACAGGGTGTGATAAGGTGACAATTTCAAAATTTGATCCTATTTGGTACATGGATACCTACACAACCGAATATCAAAAAACTACTAAATGTCATTGTCCTGCCTCTAACCATTTTTAAGAAAATTATATTTGATGACTGAAAAGTGAGTAGACTATCATCAGTCATGACAATTTTTATTATATTAGTTCCATCCCAGGATGTTTCTGTCAAGGCTGTTCTACTGATGATTTGGTTTGCCAGTAGTCACTCATTAGGACAGTTTTTGTCCAATGTCAACACCAACTCATCCCTGCTTTCTTTCTCACAAAAGGCCTTCAACAACACTTTCTTGCTACCCTGCAAACATGAGGTCAGCATGACTTCTTACACACCTTATTTTCTTGATGCAAAATGGAGTTCTCACAACTACTCTCATACCCAAGAGTGGAGTCCCATAGGATTCTGATTGTTTCCCTTGTTTTAGTTGCTATGAATAGTCCATAGTGTCCTCATTGTCACCATCCTCCTATATTGACAGTTTTTGCTTTACTATTGATCTACTACTGTAACATACAAATACAGCTTGTCAATCAATGGAGAAACTGGTTTCACCTTATCTACATGGTTGCAAGGTATGGAACTCTGCTCTCCTTGTAATGGGTGCAATGTTTTTGCTGCTGAATTGGTTGCAGTAAAGTGAGCCCTTACTCACATTCATTATTATACCTTAAAACATTCATAATTGGCAGTGACTTCCTGACGAGTCTTCAACCTATTGAACAGTGTATGTTCTTTATTTATTTACTGTTATTATCATCATCTTCATTGATTGAGACAGTTGCTTCTCTTAATTTGGACTCGAGGTCATTTTGGGATTCCAGAGAATGAGAATACTGACCAGCTGGCTACCAGAATGCTGATTTTGAAAGATCAGTCTCCCAGAACTAGACCTTTGTGTGACTGTACGGCATCAGTTGTTGGAAGTCTGGAGCTCGGAATGGTCCCGTACAAGTTGCAGATAGTAAAGTGTATTATTATTATGTGATAGGTCTTCTCTTTGTGCTACTCAGAGAATCGAGTGTCATCTGTTGGTTTAGCGTTGGCCACACGTGGTTGACCCATGGCCACTTCCTTGAGTACGAGGATCCATCCCATATATTAATGTGGTGTCCATCTGACAATGCTCTTCATCATAATGGAGTGTCAAAATTGTGAACTCTGCAGTGACATCTTTAACTTGCTTACGGGCTGCCTCTGTTGATAGTGAAAGTCACAGTGCCCAATTTGTTTTTATTTTCTATCTGCAAAGGTAATTTCTTCTGCTGTGAGACAGAGCTGTTATGCCTTGTTGACTGAGCCTTTCTCCTGCTCCGTCCCAGGAGACCAGTGGCAGCTCTGTTCAGAGGGTGCAGCTGCCACCACATACCATGCCCTGGAGACCTCCAGCTGCATTCAAGGTGGTGTACCTCCCCACCTTGTGTTCTCCCAGTTTCCTTTCACTTCTTCTCACTCCTGTCAGTTGGTATTATTATTTATTGACTACACTTTGACTTCTCAGGCTCTGTCTTCTGCATCATTCGTCTCAGAGGTATATTCCCAACTTGATGGATATAGGATGAATTTTGGTGCCTTTAAACCCATCCACACTATGTCTACTGGGGGTGTCATCCTAGATTTGGAGGAAATCCTGCCAGCAGCGATTGAAGGTGCTGGGTGCATTTGACTTCAGGTTGTAGCTTACGCATGTCAACTGGTTTCTGCAGACAGCAGGTAGAAATGGTGAAGACTGCTTGGTCACAGATATTTGGAACTGTGTTATTTGGTGGAATTCTTTAGGAATCCACAGACAGGACAGAGATGCATCATGCAGAAGCAGCATTCACTTGGTACAAGAGCATATCTTGAATGCACAGAGTTGTTGTTCTTTCGTTTGTTGTTATTCCCCCCCCCCCCCCCCCCCCAATATTAGGTAATAGTTTGAGGTCTTTTGATAAAAACTTGCCACTCATCAAACACAATGTCATTGCATGCAAAGTATTAACAAAATCCCTAAAATAACTGCCTCCAGAAATGTTACACTCAAAATATTCTTTGAACACAAGTGATCTATGAGACTGTGTGTGTGTGGGGGGGGGGGGGGGGAGATAAGAAGGGCAGTGTTCATTACTATCAACAAAAATAATTATCTATCAATGTCAAAATTTATCCAGATGTAGAAGTTACCTGATTGTAAATTGTTGTAATGAATTCAAAGAAAATTTACATTCAATATGGAAGTACACCAGACTTACAATATTTGCTGGAGACTTCTTTAAACTACTGAGTATTGACATCTATGAGTCACAGTTGTTACAAACAGTCAGCCTTGGAAAACAGTTCTGAACACTTCATCTGAAAACTTTTTTGGGCCAACAGTGCCCCCAAATTTAATTGAAATATTGTTGACCTCGTAACCATAAACATATCTAAACTTATCAAGATTGTCAATATAGAAATGGGTATTGGTTATACCAATATCATAGCCACAATATGTAATAAACCTATGAAGAAAGACAGTACAGTTTTTGTGCTTAAAAAGCAGATAAGCAGTTGTTAGCATTTTACTTATTCAGTGAATGGATGTCATTTAATTCCAGTGTGATGGACAAAGAGGAGTTATGGGGGATGTTTGAGCTGTTCATAAAGTGCACTGTAGTACATGTTGTGTAAGTGAATTAAGGTCAGAAAATAATCACCATGTTTCATAAGAAAATCCACAAAACACTGAGAAAACAGAGATTCTTGCTCTGTCAGTACATAAAACAGCACAGAAATGATGACAGAAAATGTTAATAGAAATTCATTCATATATAAAATGATGAATGCATAAACTGTACAAAATTGAAACTTCCTGGCAGATTAAAATTGTGTGCCGAAACCGGGACTCGAGCCTGGGACTGTTGCCTTTTGCGGGCAAGCGCTCTGGCAGAAGTAAAGTTGTGAGGCGGGATCGTGAGTAGTGTTGGGATAGCTCAGTCGGTAGAGCGCTTGCCCACGAAATTTTGTGCTGGAACCGGCACAAAATTTTAATCTGTCAGGAAGTTTCATATCAGCGCACACTCCACTGCAGAGTGAAAGTTTCATTCTGTACAAAAATTCTACAGGCATATATTACTGAAAGATTCTGCTGAGAATCCTATGAAATTCTCTTCCTTTATAAAAGCACATGATGGCTTTTGTTTAGTCATTCATATCTTGTGCAGCAAAAGAGATGCTGAAATGTTAATTTTCACATTTGAAAAATATTTCACACGAGGATGGTTGTGAAAGGTCATCATTTGATAATTGCACAAATTCACATATATGTTATTGTCATTGTTGTGGTCTTCAGATCGGAGATTGGTTTAATGCAGCTCTCCTCATAAGAACGGCAACCAACATCCGTTTGAATCTGCTTACTATCTTGGTCTCCCTCTATGGTTTTTACCCCACACACTTCCCTCCAACGCTAAATTCACAATTCCTTGATTTCTAAGTATGTGTCCTACCAATCGATCCCTTCTTTTAGTTAAGGTATGCAAGAAATTCCTTTTCTCCCCAATTCTGTTCAGTACCTTCTCATTAGTTACATGATCAACCCTCCTAATCTTCAGCATTCTTCTGTAGCACCACATTTCAAAAGCCTATATCCTCTTCCTGTCCACACTGTTTATCATCCAAGTTGCGTTCTCATACAAGGCAACACTCCACATAAATGCCTTCAGAAAGGACTTCCTTATACTTCAATTAATATTCGATGTTAACAAATTTCTCTTTTTCAAAAACTTTTTTCTTCCCATTGCCATTCTGCATTTTATATCCTCTATACTGTGACCATCATATGTTATTTTACTGTCCAAGTAACAAAACTCATCTACCACCTTTATATTTTCGTTACCTAATCTATTTCCCTCAGCATCGCCTGATTTTCTCAGACGGCACTCCATTACCCTTGTTTTGCTCTTGTTAATGTTCATCTTATATGCACCTTTCAACACACTTTCCATTCTGTTCAACTGCTCTTGCAGAGCCTTTGCTGTCTCTGACAGAATTACAATGTCATCAGCAAATCACAATGTTTTTATTTCTCCACCCTGAACTTTAATTCCTTCTCCAAATTTCTCCTTGCTTTCTTTTACAGCTTGCTTAGTATACAAATTGAATAACATTGGAGAAAGGCTACAACCCTGTCTTACTCCCTTTCCAACCACTGCTTTCGTTTCATGCCCTTTAACTCTATCGACCACATTATGGTTTTTGTACAAGTTGTAAATAACCTTCCTTTCCCTATATTTTACTCCTGCTTGCTTCAGAATCCGAAAGAGTGTATTCCAATCAATATTGTCAAATGCTTTCTCCAAATCTACAAAAGCTAGAAATGTAGGTTTGACTTTCCTTAATCTATCTTCTAAGATAAGTCGTAAAGTGAGGCTTGCCTCTTGTGTTCCTACATTTCTCCTGAATCCAAACTGATCTTGCCTGAGGTCAGCTTCTACCAGCTTTTCTATCCTTCTGTAAATAACTCATGTTAAAATTTTGCAACAATGACTTATGAAACAGAAGCTTCTGTAATGTTCACACCTGCCTACACCTGCTTTCTTTGGAATTGGGATTATTACATATGTCTTAAAGTCTGAGGGAATTTCGCCTGTCATACATCTTACACACCAGGTGAAACAGTTTTCTCATGACTGGTTCTCCCAGAGACTTCAGTAGCTCTGAGGGAATGAGGGGCCTTTTCCGAATTAGATCTTTCAGTGTTCTGTCAAATTCATCTCTCAGTATAGTACTTTCTATTTCATCTTCATTTAGTTCTTCTACCCTTCCTACAATATTGTCTAGAAGTTCATTTCCTTTATAGAGTCAGTCTATATGCTGTTTCCACCTTTCAGCTTTCCCTTCTTTACTGAGAACTGGTTTTCCATCTGAGTTCTTGATATTCATAGAGCATATAAAGGACGTAAAATTAGGCAGCTCTTGCAGTGTGAAGCAGGTGAAAGGTTTGTAAACAGAAAAGGTCCAGATTTAATCCCAGTTGATTTATCCCATACTTAGTTTGCATTTATTGTGAGTCTCTTGCTGAAAGGAAAGTACCAAGCAACTGGGAAATACTGCTAGACTTCTGTAAATAAGTAGAAACAAAGAATGTACCTACAAAAATGCAGACCAGTAGCCATAATTTCTGTTTGCTGCAAAATATGTAATTATATGTTGTTTTCGATTAATGATGAAAATTCTCCTCAGAGATAATAAATATTGTTGAAATGAGATAGAATGGCTGGCCAGTACTTACCATTGTGCTGTACCGCCGATAGTAACACAAAATGAAAAAACAGAAAAAAAGGGACAAAGGGACAAGCTTTCCGAACAGAGTTCCTTCGTCAGGTGGGAGAGAAGGGAAGAATAAAGGATGGGAATAGAAGGGAAAGGTGGTTCACGACCTAGGTCATGAAGGTGGTGTTTCGGAAGTGTGGGCGTCAGAGATACTGCATGTATGTACTGAGCCAAGCCAGAGAGGATAAATATAACTAAAAAGGAAAGATCAAGTAGTAAAGAGAAGAGAAGAGAGTGAAATTAATGATGCTGAGGGGTGTAGGAGGGGCGGGGGGGGGGGTGTCTAAAACGTTTTTCATAAACAGGGAAATATGGATGGATACACACACACACACACACACACACACACACACACACACACACGGAGAGAGATAGAGAGAATGACAGAGAGAGCGAGAGGGCGGTAGAGAGAGAGGGGGGGGGGTAAGGAACGGATAATGAATAGGTGAGCTGAGGATGGAGGAAGGGGAGGGGTTAGCGTAGATTTAGGCCAGGGGGGTGGCGGGAGGAGAGGATATGTTGGAGGGCAAGTTCCCACCTCCGTAGCTCTGAGGGACTGGTGTTGGTTGGTACTATCCAAATGGCACGTGTGGTGTAACACGTGCCCAGGTCCCTGGAGTTATGCTGGAGGGCATGTTCTGCCACAGGATATTGGGTGTCCCCCAGGCGAACAGTTCATCCGCTCAGCCAATTTGTTGGTAGTCATACCAACATAAAAGGCTGAACAGTGGACACATGTCAGCTGGTATATGACATGCGTTGTCTCACATGTGGCCCTGCCTTGAATTGGGTAGGTTTTTCCTGTGGTGGGGCTGGAGTATGTGGTAGTGGGAGGATGCATTGGACAGGTTTTGCAGCGGGATCGGTTGCAGGGGTAGGAACCATTAGGTAGGGAGGGTGGTTTTGGGATGTTGTAAGGTTGGACAAGGATGTTGCGGAGGTTGGGAGGACGGCGGAAGGCTACTCTGGGTGGTGTGGGAAGAACAAACTGTTCTTCCCAAACTGTTGGGAGGACGGCGGAAGGCTACTCTGGGTGGTGTGGGAAGAACAAACTGTTCTTCCCACACCACCCAGAGTAGCCTTCCGCCGTCCTCCCAACCTCCACAACATCCTTGTCCAACCTTACAACATCCCAAAACCACCCTCCCTACCTAATGGTTCCTACCCCTGCAACCGATCCCGCTGCAAAACCTGTCCAATGCATCCTCCCACTACCACATACTCCAGCCCCACCACAGGAAAAACCTACCCAATTCAAGGCAGGGCCACATGTGAGACAACGCATGTCATATACCAGCTGACATGTGTCCACTGTTCAGCCTTTTATGTTGGTATGACTACCAACAAATTGGCTGAGCGGATGAATGGGCATAGACGAACTGTTCGCCTGGGGGACACCCAATATCCTGTGGCAGAACATGCCCTCCAGCATAACTCCAGGGACCTGGGCACGTGTTACACCACACGTGCCATTTGGATAGTACCAACCAACACCAGTCCCTCAGAGCTACGGAGGTGGGAACTTGCCCTCCAACATATCCTCTCCTCCCGCCACCCCCCTGGCCTAAATCTACGCTAACCCCTCCCCTTCCTCCATCCTCAGCTCACCTATTCATTATCCGTTCCTTACCCCCCCCCCTCTCTCTCTACCGCCCTCTCGCTCTCTCTGTCATTCTCTCTATCTCTCTCCGTGTGTGTGTGTGTGTGTGTGTGTGTGTGTGTGTGTGTGTGTGTGTGTGTGTCCATCCATATTTCCCTGTTTATGAAAAACGTTTTAGACACCCCCCCCCCCCCGCCCCTCCTACACCCCTCAGCATCATTAATTTCACTCTCTTCTCTTCTCTTTACTACTTGATCTTTCCTTTTTAGTTATATTTATCCTCTCTGGCTTGGCTCAGTACATACATGCAGTATCTCTGACGCCCACACTTCCGAAACACCACCTTCATGACCTAGGTCGTGAACCACCTTTCCCTTCTATTCCCATCCTTTATTCTTCCCTTCTCTCCCACCTGACGAAGGAACTCTGTTCCGAAAGCTTGTCCCTTTTTTTCTGTTTTTTCATTTTGTGTTACTATCGGCGGTACAGCACAATGGTAAGTACTGGCCAGCCATTCTATCTCATTATATGTTGTTTCAAAGATTTTTCTCAGTGTGTTTAGTAAAATAACTCACCTGTAAAGGTGACACACCAGCACACAAAAGGGAAGATGGGAAGTACGTTTACTATTATACTTCAGCAATTATCAAAGAACCACAGAAGGTAACAGACCACCATGGTTTTTGGTCCTGAATCACCAAAATAAAATTGTCAAAAATTAAATATGATTACAATCACCTTATAATATTTAAAAATTAACTCCACTGTATACAAGTGTACATGCAAAAGGCTTAAGTAATAAACATAGTATGTAGAGACAAAAGTATTGTCTGGAGAGCCTAAGAAAGTGTGGTAGGATTCCACTTGAGTAAGATAAATAGCCATAAAATATTTTAATATGGCTGGCTTTAATAATGGTGTGCTGCTTGACACAGTCCTGATGATTAAATATCTATGTATAATGTTGCAAAGCACTATGAAATGGAACAGAACTAAGTCAGTTTCTCTCTTTTGAAGAATATTTTAACAAACACATAAGGGCACTGTTAGGTAAGGTGAATAGTCAACTTTGGGAAACATAAGAAATTGTATAAATGACTTGCAATACACTTGGGTGGCCTGTAGTTGAGTACTGGATGATTGTTTGGGATCCCCATCCAATCAGATAAAAGGAAGTCCTTTGAAGCAATTCAGAGGTGAGCAGGTAGATTTGTTATGAGATGGTTCAGCTAACATGCAAGATATGCCGTGTGAACTTGCATGAGAATCCGTGGAGGAAAGAAGACATTCTGCCAGCAACATACATCTTGTGTAAGGACCTTAAAAGCAAGATATGAGAAATTAGGGCTCATACAGAAGGATATAGCTAGTTATGTATCCCTTGCTGCGTTTGTGAGTAGAACAGGAAAGAAAGTGACTGTTTGTGGTATAGAGTTTGCCATACACTGATGAAGATCATCCAATTATATACTGTAGCTGCATCTTGTTTAGATATTGTTGTCGGCCATCACATAACCAACATAGCAAGGTCATGTCTGCTAATGTTTTCATAGTGAAATCAGCCAATCCTCAATACTGCTATCAAGTGTGGTGATACAGTGTTTAGCACAATGAGCTGACATTCGTGAGGATGGAGGTTCAAATCTTCATCCAGCCATCCAGATTTAGGTTTTCTCAGAGTTCTCTGAATTGCTCTGGGCAAATGGCAGGATGGTTGTTTTGAAAACACATAGCCAATTTCCTTTCTCATCCCTACCAAAACTATCCAAACTCGTGTTCCGTCTCTTATGAGCATGTTATCAATGGGATGTCAAAGTTTAACCTCCCTTTTTTTCATCTCTCTCCAATAATCTTGCTACAATAACTACTGAAAAAGTTGCTGCTCCGGGATCAGTCTGAATGCTGGGTAAGTCTATCCAGTAACTACTGCAACCTATTTCCATGTAAACATGCTTACTGTATTTGAACAGTGCTCTCTCTCTCTCTCTCTCTCTCTCTCTCTGATGACTGTGTAATGTTTCAGGTTGTGTCCTGTCATCCAATCCCTTCTTTTTGTCACAATATGGCATAATATTGTGACCCTCCCACCTGCTAGATTAAGGTTCTGTACCTCTACATTGGTGCGACTCGGTAGCACAGTGGTAGAGTGCCAGATTACAAATCCAAAGATCGCGGGTTCGATCCCAGCCAGGTCCTTGGATTTTTATGTCACTTTCCACTTCTTTCTCCTCTGGCGATGTTGTTGATGTGAAAAATATTGAGTAGCACCGTGGTTTGGAACCCACGTTAAACTGTATGTCCCCCTGTAACTGGCTGGGTAAGGTTGGAGGATGGCAACGGCATACCACCTCCAAATATCCAAATAGGACCATGCCTAGTAAAGCACTGTGGTGTTCAAACCAATCTGCAGATTGTTGACTGCTTAGCCCTTTTTTACCTTTACCCAATCAACCATCTTTCTTCATGCATATATGCTTCCTCATCTCAAGTCTCATTCTCTGGAAGGTGTTCAAATTCCTCATAGTAGTTCCATTATGCAGATTGCATAGAATTTCTGTTCTTACTTCTTCAGAGATTTATGAGAACTTTCATAAAAAGATTGTGTATAATTTTTCCATTGTGTGATTAGTCATTTTTTCTGTCTTGAATAGGTGAAAACTGCAGCATTAGTAATAATAGTACAGCTGATGGGAATACTTTACCAGAAGCTTCAGAGAAAATGTCGGAGCAAGTTTCGGACTTGCCAGTTCCAGTTCCTGACAGCTCTTGCAGTGCAAGTGAAGTAAAAACTGAAGAAGAACTAAAAGCTCCAGAGGCGGGAGGAACTGATGCTGAAATGACTGATGTTTCTGAAGCTGTACAATCATCTGGTACTGGTGCTACTTCTGTCACTGCTATTGCAGAAATGGCACAAAAAGCATCCCCTGTAAAGGATGTTCCAATGCTAGAGCCAACTATAAAAAAGGAAGAGGAGGAGGAGCAGAAAGAGGGACATATGGAGCAACCACAACAGCAAACTAGTGCTGTCTCAGATCTCACGGCTCATTTGGCAGCCACTGCTGTGGAACCAAAGCATGAGGATCCAGGTGGGGCAGATGCTTTGTCGACCCTGGCAAGTGCTGCTCTTGGCTGTAACCAGGCACCTACTGATACTCCTGCTGTGGTTAGTTTCCACCTTGATTATGACATTAACTGTGCTAATAATTTATTGATTAGCTTCAGATACTGTAAAGATTACTTATTTTATGTTCTTATATTTTCTTTCATTTTCAGAAGCAGAGAGCCGAAACTGAAAGTACCACAACAAATAAAAAGAAAGAAAGCTCTGAATGGTATGATGTTGGTATTATACGAGGCACAACCTGCACTGTCGGCAAATTTTTCATCCCTCCAGAAGGGTATGAAGATGATAGACCGGTGACAGAATATTTGCGTGGTTTGGAACCAGATTTCTCTAAACACACAGAGGTGAAACTAGAGCCAGGAACTGCATACAAATTTCGCATTGCGGCTATCAATACTCGGGGCCAGGGACCATGGAGTGAGGTAGTTAACAATTTGCTTTTAAAGATGTAAATGATTAGCTGTGGATTGTCAAAGACTGGTAATTATTTGTGAAATTTGGCATTCTGAACTATTATATCTTGTTCATTAAAGGTCTCCGCTTTCAAGACTTGCTTGCCTGGTTACCCAGGTGCACCATCAGCAATAAAAATCTCCAAGTCATTAGAGGGTGCCCATTTGTCATGGGAACCACCACCTCGCACATGTGGTGCCATTCTTGAGTATGCTGTTTATCTTGCTGTACGCAGTACACAGGTTAGTTTGTTTAGTCCATGATGTGATGGTATTGTTCTGTTGTTCTTTCCATGTTTTAAATAGGGGAAATATTTATGAAGACAAGATTGTTAATAAAACAATATATCTACATTCTGAATAACTAATAGTGCCATGTTGATTAAAACTTTTTCTTAATTGTGTGTTATAGCACAGTCAACAACAAAAATAATAACTTTAAATGCAGAAGTTAGAAATGTTTTATTGACATTTTATTATCCTTACATTTAATTTCTAAATCCTGCTTCTGAATGATGCGGTTATTGATTTGATTTGCATAGTTCTTGATATCCAAGGCAGGAGAATAAGTGCCTCTGTTCCTGTTTTACATCCCATAGAAATGTTCAATGCACATCACTGTACATGGTGTAGTAGCAGCTTTGCTTTCTGTCCACCTACTTGTGTTATGCTTACAGCCTTAATTAGATAGAGCCTGTTCATGCAGTACAACAAAACAAACTGTTATTTTATTTCAAAAGAAATTAAATCTTACAACACATTTTCAAAATGACATAATTGTTGTTTCACAATACAGTGTTTTAATACACATCCTGTAGTAACACAGTACAGTTCACATTAACTAAGCGACAGTATAATAAACCCGAGCTGACTGGGAACTATCACCAGCCAGCAACTACTTATATAGACGGGATGTCGCAGTGACAGTGGCTGTAGTGCAGCCACAGTTCGTAGTAGTGGCCCCTGTGCCATGTGACTATGACCAATATTAAAGGTATCGTTCATTGCCCAATGTTTACTTGTTAACCCGGCAGGTTAATGATCCCTTCGACCTTGAAAGGGCTGTAAACTACATTTTGGCAGCTAAGGCAGCACATTGCACTTGATCAATGTCTTTTGAAACAGTGGACAGCTCTTGGGTGTGAATGGAGACATACACCTGAGGTGTCTGTCTGATGACAGGAGTGAAGGCCCCTCAGTGTTGTCATCTGGTCTAGGTGTGAACAACAGCTGTTGGAGTATAGGTGGCAGTGGATGAGTCAAAATGCAGCCTACTTGTTACTCGATGTCTGTCTCTGGAGAATTGGAAACAAATGGTAATGAGTGCATCACTGAGGTTTGAAAATGGGACTGTGAGGTAGTGTGAATAATACAGGCACTGGAAAGTAAACAGTGGAGAGTTCATCAGTGAAATTTGTGGTGGTTTCATTACACAATCTGGACAGCAGAGGCTAATGGTTCTCCAGCTACAAACAAAGTTCTTTTTAGAGGTGTGTGTCTGTTTGGTTTCTGTGACTGGGTTAAATTGTAGCATCAGCAGTGTTATGTACTGTTCTACTGGATCCACTTGTACTGACCTTGGCACTCTGCACCAACATATGGGTCACAAAGGGAACTGAGATGATGGCGAGATTTGTTAGCCTGAAGGAAGTTGGCAGCTTGAGTTGGAATTAGGCTGGCTGTTGTTCCCACTAATGGCTATTGCAGGCAAGTTTCTTGATGGAAAGGATAAACTCTGCTTATAATTCTTACTATTTGAAAATAAAAATATCATTGTGTCGAATTCTACACTAGGGTCTTTTGGAAGGTGTGATAATGTGTGTGCATTTGTGAGTTAATTATTTTGAATGTGAATTTTGAAAGTCAAAATCTTGACCACACCAAATAGAGCGTCCATATTTGTACTATTAATCACAAGGAAAATTAAGTCTCGTAAAACCTTCTTGTATGTTGCTGAATTCGTCATTCGAGAGGGTCCCGTTTTTTGCTGTATGCTGTTGTTGTTGTGGTCTTCAGTCCGGAGACTGGTTTGATGCAGCTCTCCACAATACCCTATCCTGAGCAAGCCTCTTCATCTCCACATAAGAGCGACAACCTACATCTGTCTGAATCTGCTTACTGTATCCATCTCTTGGTCTTCCCCTGCGATTTTTCGCCACACACTTCCCTCCAACGCTAAATTCACAATTCCTTGATGTCTAAGAATGTGTCCTACTAATCTATCCCTTCTTTTAGTCAAGGTATGCCAGAAATTTCTTTTCTCCCCAATTCTGTTCAGTACCTCCTCATTAGTTACGCGATCCACCCACCTAATCTTCAGCATTCTTCTGTAGCACCATATTTCAAAAGTCTCAATCCTCTTCCTGTCCGCACTGTTTATCGTCCATGTCTCACTCCCATACAAGGCAACACTCCATACAAATGCCTTCAGAAAGGACTTCCTTAGGCTTAAATCAATATTCGATGTTAACAAATTTCTCTTTTTCAAAAATGCTTTTCTACCCATTGCCATTCTGCATTTTATATCTTCTGTACTGCGACCATCGTTTGTTATTTTACTGCCCAAGTAATAAAACTCATCTACCTCCTTTATTGCTTCATTTCCCAATCTAATTCCTTCAGCATCACCTGATTTTCTTACGCTGCACTCCATTACCCTAGTTTTGCTCTTGTTAATGTTCATTTTATATGCACCTTTCAGCACACTGTCCATTCCGTTCAATTGTTCTTCCAGGTCCTTTGCTGTATCTGACAGAATTACTATGTCGTCGGCAAAACGCAATGTTTTTAATTCTTCACCCTGAACTTTAATTCCTTCTCCAAATTTCTCCTTGCTTTCCTTTATAGCTTGCTCAATGTACAAATTGAATAACAATGGAGAAAGACTACAACCCTGTCTTACTCCCTTTCCAACCACTGCATCCCTTTCATGCCCTTCAACTCGGACAACCGCTGTCTGGTTTTTGTACAAGTTGTAAATAACCTTACGTTCCCTATATTTTACTCCTGCTTGCTTCAAGACTTGAAAGAGTTTATTCCAATCAACATTGTCAAAAGCCTTCTCCAAATCTACAAAAGCTAGAAATGTAGGTTTGCCTTTTCTTAATCTATCTTCTAGGATAAGTCGTAAAGTGAGTATTGCCTCCCGAGTTCCTACATTTCTCCTGAATCCAAACTGATCTTCCCCGAGGTCGGCTTCTACCAGTTTTTCCATCCTTCTGTATATAATTCGTGTTAATATTTTGCAACCATGACTTATTAAACTGATGGTTCTGTAGTTTTCACACCTGTCTGCACCTGCTTTCTTTGGAATGGGGATAATAACATTTTTCTTAAAGTCTGAGGGTACTTCGCCTGTCTCATACATCTTACACACCAGGTGAAACAGGTTTGTCATGGCTGGTTCTCCCAGAGACTTCAGAAGCTCTGAGGGAATATCATCTACTCCAGAAGCCTTGTTTCGACTTAGGTCTTTCAGGGCTCTGTCAAATTCTTCTCTCAGTACAGTATCTCCTATTTCATCTTCATCTACATCCTCTTCCCTTCCTACAATATTGTCTCGAAGTTCATTTCCTTTGTAGAGCCCCTCTATATACTCTTTCCACCTTTCAGCTTTCCCTTCTTTGCTGAGAACTGGTTTCCCATCATTGTCTTTGATATTCATAGAGCTGTTTTTCGTATCTCCAAATGTTTCTTTTATTTTCCTGTAGGCTGTATCTATTTTTCCCCTATTTATACATTCTTCTACATCCTTGCATTTGCCTTCTAGCCACTCCTGCTTAGCCATTTTGCACTTCCTGTCAATCTCATTTCTTAGTCGTCTGTACTCCATTTTGCCTGTTTCATTTACTGCATTTTTATATTTTCTCCTTTCATCGATTAAATTTAGTATCTCTTGTGATATCCAAGGATTTTTTGTAGGTCTTGCCTTCCTACCTATTTTGTCCTCTGCTACCTTCACTATTTCATCTCTCAATTTTACCCATTCCTCCTCTACTGTTTTATTTTCTCCTGTTTCTGTCAATTGTTGCCTAAAGCTCCCTCTGAAATTCTTAAGAACCTCAGGTTCCTTCAATTTATCCAGGTCCCATCTCCTTATTTTCCTACCTTTTTGTAGTTTCTTCAGTTTCAGCCTACAGTTCATAACCAACAAGTTATGGTCAGAGTCTATATCTGCCCCTGGGTATGTCCTACACTGTAAAACCTGGTTCCGAAATCTATGTCTTACCATTATAAAATCTATCTGGTATCTCCCGGTGTCTCCTGGTCTCTTCCACGTATACAACCGTCTTTTGTGATTCTTGAACCAGGTGTTTGTTATAACTAAATTATGTTCTGTGCAAAATTCTACCATGCGGCTTCCTCTTTCATTCCTTTTGCCCAGACCATATTCACCTACTATCTTCCCTTCCCTTCCTTGTCCTACTACCGAATTCCAGTCTCCCATAACAATTAAGTTTTCCCCTCCCTTAATTGTCTGAATAATTTCCTTTAGCTCCTCATATATTTCTTCGATTTCCTCATCATCGGCAGAGCTAGTTGGCATATAAACCTGTACTACTGTGGTTGGTGTTGGCTTCGTATCTATCTTGACAATGATAATGCGATCACTGTGCTGCTCATAGTAGTTCACCCGCATTCCTATTTTCTTGTTCATTATCAGTCCGACTCCTGTGATACCCCCAACTGATTTTGTATTTATAATCCTGTACTCACCTGACCAGAAATCCTGTTCATCCTGCCACTGAACTTCACTAATCCCCACTATATCTAACTTCAACCTATCCATTTCCCTTTTTAAATTTTCTAATTTTCCTACTCTATTAAGGGATCTAACATTCCACGCTCCGACCCGTAGAATGCCAGTATTGTCTTTCCTAATGATCACATCCTCCTGAGTAGTCCCCGCCCGGAGATCCGAATGGGGGACTATTTTACCTCCGGAATATTTTACCCGAGAGGATGCCATCATCATATGTTCATACAGTAGAGCTGCATGTCCTCGGGAAAGGTAACGGCTGTAGTTTCCCCTTGCTTTCAGCCGTTCGCAGTAGCTGTGTGGCAAAGCCACATTAGCTGATGTTACAAGGCCAGCTCAGTCAATCATCCAGACTGTTGCCCCTGTAACTACTGAAAAGGCTGCTGCCCCTCTTCAGGAACCACACATTTGTCTGGCCTCTCCACAGATACCCCTCCGCTGTGGTTGCACCTACGGTACGGCAATCTGTATCGCTGAGGCACGCAAGCCACCCCACCTCGGCAATGTCTGTGGTTCATGGGAGTGGGCTGTATGCTATCTGGGGGCAAATATTAGGTTGAAGAATGGTGACCCTCACTGGGAACGGTTTGGGATTCACTAGGAATGTTGTAACTCCTTGAGCACTAGTCAGAGGACTGTAACTCCCTTTCTTCTGTATGCTCTGAGATCTGAGTACGACATTGTTGTGCTCTACTGATGTTGTGTTTGTTGTATTGGTTAATTTTGAATCCTTTCCAATTCAGCTGGCACCTCCCCCATAATTAATAAAAGATGACCTGTGACCTTGGACACTTCAGAACATTGTACCAATTCCATTACTCTTCTATCACAGGGTCATCAAATTGCAATGGTTTTTGCCACAACAGAGGCTTCCGATACTAATAAAATTCTGTGTGGGAGGCAATGACTGTCACTAGGGTGAAAGTACATAATGGATGAAATGCACATTTAATCAAATGTCAAGTTTTCCGGTTCCATGGGGGGGGGGGGGGGCAAATTTTCACAAATCTGCTTTGTGAAGTCCAGCACAGCAAAAGGTGACTTTATAATGGCTGGTTTTGGAACTCAAAAAAGTGCAGTTAAAGGCACTACTCTTATGCTGTATCATTGTATGTAAAGGGTTAACAGTGGCAGATTTATGACCGACTCTTGGGTCAGCAACCCAGACAGCCCCTTTGCTGCAAGGCTTCTAGACATTTCTGTTACTCAAACTGCTCTTGAAAGAACTGCGGATACACAATCTCTGTTGACACATTCAGGAACGTGACCTGTTGTGCAAGACATTCTCTTCTTTTTACGCCTGTTGTATTGTGTCCACTAGTGGCATTCACTTTTGGCACCTTTGTGGCGAGTTGAAAACTGTCCTCGGTTATATTGTTGAATTCAAGCATGGACTTAACATTATTAGATCTAATATGAATCTCTTTTGCAGCTCAGTGTAAGGGAGCTAAACAGGTCACATGGACCATTTTATTGTGTCACTCTCGTTGGCCGAGTTCACCAACCTCATCTAGAAATCAATATAACCCAGGTCCCGTAATCACAGTCAAAAGTAAACAGAGTTTGTGCACCTACATTAATCGCCGATCACAAAACCATAATCAGTAAATTGTGTATTTGACCGTGTTTAACTCCAAGTAGGCCTTATTGCAATGAAAGGTGCCCTGTAGGTGCAAATATGTTCACAGAGAATGTACAGAGATGTGAGTCACAACTGTCAGAATTTATCATTTTAAAAGATACTTCAATATATTGAATAAATTACAAATTTTATAATTTGGTGAAGCACAGCGAAGCACAAAAGGAAAATTGGAATAGTCATCAATGACCAAGAGCCAATAAGTGCTGAGGAAGGGTCCAGTGAAATCTATATGACTGCATCCCATGGTTTTTCAGGTGTGGGCCATGGAGAAAGCAAGGACTTGGGCGCAGGTGCTTGCGCTACACATGTTTAACAAACGGCCACCATATGTGCAATTTCCGTGTCAAATCCGGGCCAGTAGACATGCAGTCTAGCAAGATTCTTCGTCCTAGAGACGCCCCAGTGTTCCTGGTGTAGAAGACAGGACCGCAGGCTAAAATATTGCCGGAACGGCAACTTGGGGAAAGACACTGTCGGTAGCCAGCAGGATAACTCCATTGTGGGAGGAGGGGCGCAGCTGCAGATGGAAGTAGTTCCAGAGGGGATCGGACACTTTTCCAGCACGGTCCGGCCAGCTGTTTTCTATGTGATGTAAAACCCAGTGTAGAACAGGACCCTCGGCGGTAGCTGCCGCAAGGCGTTGTCCCGTGAGGGGAAACCCTATGCATTCTCATCCAAAATTGAAACAAAGAAGCTCATCTTTGTCTAAGATGGGGTCAGGGCCCATAGGAAGTCTGGATAAGGCATCAGCATTTGCATGCTGAGCTGTGGGACAAAATTCAATGTCATATAGAAAACGAGAGAGAAAAAGTGCCCACCTTTAGCGCCTGTGTGCCACCTTGTCAGGAATGGAAGCAGATAGATGAAATAGAGACCAGTGACTTTTGGTCCGTAATAAGAAATAATAATATTAGTAATCGAGAAAGATACCAAACTTCTTGAGAGCATAAACAATGGCAAGAACCTCTTTTTCAATTTGTGAATACCACAACTGTGAGTCATTTAACATTTTAAAGGCATAAGTAATAGGTCATTCTGAACCATCAGGATATTTGTGAGATAAAACAGCACCAATACCATGTTATGACGCATCAGTAGCTAAAGCAATTTGTTGCCCAGGGCAGTAAGTGGCCAAATTAGGTGCTTTCTGGAGATAAAGGCAGTGAAAAGCAGCATCACATTCGTCAGACCACGTAAAAGGAACATTTTTCTTGAGCAAGCGAGTGAGTGGATAAGAGATCTCCGCTACAGAGGGAATAAACTTGTGATAGTATTCTATGGTCCCAAGAAAATCTTGCAGTTCTTTGACTGATGGACGCGGAAGGGCGTCAGTCGCAACAGTATTGTCACGAAGGGGACAGATGCCATCCTTTGAAAGGTGAAAACCCAGGTATACTATAGAGGACTGAAAGAATTGCAATTTGTGAAAATTGCACTTAAGACCAGCGTTTTGTAAGACTGAGAAAAGAGTACATAGATTTTTGATATGTTCATCCGTGGTAGCCCCAGTAATGACAATGTCATCCTGATAGTTAATGTATCCGGGAACAGAGATAAGAAGTTGTTCAAGAAACGTTTGAAATATGGCTGGCATTGCTGGTCACGCCAAAGGGAAACCGTTGCTAACAATAAACGCAAAAGGCGTATTGAGGACAAGAAATTGACATGATTACTCTTCAAGTGGTAACTGATGATAAGCCTCGGAGAGGTCAATTTTCGAAAAGTATTTGCATCCGGCAAGTTTGGAAAACAATTCTTCCAGTCAAGGCATAGGATAAATATCAATAAGACTTTGAGCGTTGATGGCAGTCTTACAGTCACTGCATAGCCTGAGACTTCCATTAGGTTTGCTGAAAAGGACAATCGGAGGGGCCCATTCACTGGAAGGAACAGGAAGCAAAACTCTCATTTTACTCCGCCCAACCACTACAGCACAACCTGTGGAAACGGCTGAAAACACGAGGGAGGATGTAGGCACTGCATTTATTTCATATACCAGTACACTCTCGGGGAAGGTCACCCGCATTTTGAAGAAACACCAGGTTGGAGCTGTCTTTTGTCCACCGAATAAAATTTGTGCCCTGGTGAGGAGCGCCAAAGATGATCTCGGTTTGAGGAAGGCTGGCGTATACCAGATTCCGTGGAAGTGTGGCAAGTCATATATTGGACAGACAATGCGTACCATCGAGGATCGATGCATTGAACACCAGAGGCACAAACGATTGATGTATCCGAGCAAGTCGGCGGTCGCTGAACATTATCGGAGAATCACGTGCTGGAGTATGAATGCACTAGGATTCTAGTACAGACGTCGAGATACTGGGACTGCGTCATTAGGCCATTGAAATTTGCACAAGTGATGACCTCATAAACCGTGACTGTGGCTATATCTTATCAAAGTTTGGGAACCGGTGATAGGGTTAATTAAGAGTAAATCTAGCAAACGTAAAGTAGTGACCACCACGGCGGACAGAGCGCCCTCACATCGACATCGTCTCAGATGCCGTCACAATCGGTTCCACTGCGCGACCGCGGACTATGGTGGGGTCGCTCCGTGGGCCGAGGGTATTTAAATGGCCCACTACCGAGCTAGAACCCAGTTCCCTTCGAGCCACCATAGCGTGCGGATTTCTGTGTCAGCGTGTTTCCAGGAGCTCAGTCAGTCGGTTCATCGGATGACGGCGACATGTATGATCGCCGAAATATTGTGCCGGTTGGACACTATAGACCGGCAGTACACCCGTGGATATTTTGATTATTTGGAAATTGTTTGAACTTACAAAAAATAATGACATTAATTAAGAACATAATAATTAAATCCCTATGACTTTGGCCGTAAACAGATTCTACAAGAAACAATTTTACAAATTTTCTTATAACTAGACATTGACATAAGAAATGATTTTACAAACCATACCAAAACAGATAATCACACTAAAAACAAAATAGAGCGCATATACTCCTCATCAGTTGTACAAAACTTCAGGTACCCCTTGGTTTGCTGTCCTTTCAGCCAGGGCATACGCCGTCCATATATTCATCACTACCACACTTTACTGCTGGCAACATATTTTACTTACAGCACCAAAGCATTCCATCATGACACTATATATTTCACAAAGTTATGCAGTAATAAATAGTATCAAAGGAAACTAAAATGAATAATACTTTCACAAATACACAATAATTCACAATACTCTTACATAGTACACAAGGAAATATACATTAAACATCTAGACATTTCTGTATTTCAAACTGTACCATTAATATAATTACCCTAAACATATCTGGGAGGTTTAATTTGTTCATTTCCCATAAAATGTCTCATCAAATGTTTTGTTTCAAGATACACTCAAGATCCACAAAATATAGGAATTCATGAAACCTCAGTCCCAAATCAAACAGGCTCTCTATATATTTATACCATGACATATGGGGTAAGTACATCCTTAATACAATACTACCACCCAATTAATTATCTATACTGTATCATTTATGTACGAGTCCAGAATATTCTATTCCACATACTTTAACAGAAAAACATATCACATTGTTTGTTGATAGAAAGTGAAAAGTCAATAAATTCAAATATCTTAATGTGAGCCCTCAAAGGACAATTATCATACAGTATTTATATAAAAATTAATTACTTACACACTGCTAATTTAATTGTCATCTAAAGCTGCTCAATTATTTGGATCACCCTTATCTTCCTGTGGATAGTACCTTTTAATATTTTCCACATGGTCCGTACCGCGGACTCTCTTTGTTTGTGCATATTCTAGTTCTACTGCGTTTAGATGTTCAATGCTTATGATGTGGAATGGTCCCTTATAGTTGAATTTATGTCTCTCAAGAGTCTGTTTTCTTTGATTTGGAATGCATCTTAAAAATTTTATCTGTGATTTTCCAAATTCTGATTTGTCCAAATTTGCTGTCACTCCAGCTTTTTCAAAGGCTTCGAATACTGCACTCAGTATCTCATAATACTCCTCCCATGATTCACTGGTTATAAGTAAATCATCAACATAGACTGTAACTTTTTTCAGTAATTCTTCACCCAAAATCTTGTCCAATGCTCTTATGAATTCAGAAACACACATTGAGGCCAAATGGTAAAACCCTAAATTGGTAACTCTTTCCAACATAAGTAAACATAGTATATTGTCAATATTCTGATGCCAGTGGTATCTGCCAATATCGAGCGGTCAGGTCGATGCTACTAAGTATTTTTGCCCCTTGAAATTCTGTATCAACTCTTCTATTGTTTCTGGTCTATCCCGTTTAGGTTCAATAATTATATTCACTGTATGGGCATCTAACACAATTCTCACTAGCCCATTATTTTTGTCCACCAAGAATGACGGGTTGTTATATTGGCTGTTGGCTCACTCAATCACACTAAGATCAGTCATTCTCTGTGTTTCTCTTTCAACTGCCTCCCTTTTTCCCTGAGGGATTGAGTAGTTTGATATTAAATGGTTTATGATCCTTTATTTTCAGTCTGCACTCCACCCCCTTCATAACTCTTGGTTTCTGAGAAAAGACCTTCTGATACCTATACAAAATAGCATCCAATATCCGCCTAATCTCTTCATCCAAGTGTGTTAACCCTTCCACTTTTTTTTTCTTTGTGGTCCTGTTCATATATCTCTCTCTCTCTCTCTCTCTCTCTCTCTCTCTCTCTCTCTCTCTCTCTCTCTCTCTCTCTCTCTCTCTCCTGGTACTAAAGCTCTATAGGTTATCCATATACCTTCCTATTCCGATTCTTCATCTGCCTTTCCAGTCTCAGCTCCCTCTTCATAACACAGGTTCATTTGTTTGAATTCACCTTTCTCCTCTAATTCCTACCTTTCAATAAATATTAACCTCTCCCTTTCTCCTCCTCCTCCTCCTTTAATTTCAACGACACCTTGGTGTAAATTTATTATGATTTCTACTTCATTTAACCAGTCAATTCCCAAGATAATGGGTTTATTTAACCCCACTACCACCAAAAATGTCGCTTCGTATTCTTTCCCTTCAATTTCAAAGGTAATCTGCACTTGTTCTTTAATAGGTTTGCTTTTAGCACCCACTGCATTCACCACTCTGAGTCCACTTACAGGAAGGTTGGGCAAAGCAATATTAGTATTTAATATCTGTTCATACAAATTCTGAGATATAGCACATGCTTCACTTCCAGTATCAATCAGTGCATCCTAACTTTAATCATAGCTAACACAAGTTCCTTGGATACTTTTTCATCTCCCTCCATCAAATCCCTACTAAGGCCACCATCACTATCACGTTTAATGAGATTAATATTGATCCTTCCAGGCCTCACTTCCGACTGGACCTCATCTGGAGTGTGGTTTAGTTTTCCGTAATTTGTTCCCTCCTCTTAATTACTTGCTCGCCTGTCCTCGTCCCTCTCATAATTTCTCAAATCATCATCTCTCACTTGGTTATTGTAAAACTGGTGACCATTACCATGTTTCCTATATCTGTGATCTCCACCTCTACCGCTGTAACTTGGTGAATTATTAAAGTGACTCCTTTGGTGGTTATTTCCTCCTTGGTGCTGTTCGTGATTATGGTTACTTTCTTGTGAATGAAAGGATTCTAACTGCTCTAAAACCTTCATCAATGTATCCCCATCTTTAATCAGGCTTCCTGATACATTTTCTTGCAGTCTCAGACTCAACCTCCTCTTTATCGCTGATATCATAATGTCACCGCTTATTGGTTGCTCTTAATGTTTCATTTCCCACAAATGTTCAGTGAATTCTCTTAAGGTACCCTTCTATCTATCAAGAGACTTACGATAAAGTAAATCGTCAAGTGCTGCCCCCGATGACTTTTGACCAGTAGGTCTTCAAGAATTACCCTTCAAACTGGTTGTTGTAGTCATTAATTTCTTCCTTCTTTTTAACTCCCCAAGTGAAAGCTTCACCTTCCATTCTGTCTATTGCAAACTGTATCTTGTCTGCATCCTTAAAATGAGCTGGAAAACCTCCCTTTAACCACTTCGTAAATATCATCAGGTGCAACACCCACTTTGGTTTATACTTCTGACCTATGTTGGCTTGTTTGTACCTGCTATCATTGTTTACCAGTAATTGCCCTGCCATCTCCAACTGTCAGTGTTACATTGCCCATTTTCCTATCAATATCTTCAGTTTTGCTCTCTAACTATTGTAACCCTTCCTGCAAAGTCTCCACCTGCCACATGATTTTCTGATTATCTTCTTGCCTCTGCACGGATATTGCATTTTTTAGTGGCGCGCACGGAGCCCCGAGCCGGAGCAGCCTTTCTTGTGCCCCAGGCTGCTTCACTTTTCCTCCCGGTTTATGCCTTCGCCAGGAGACGGGCGTCTTTCGCAAGTTAAGGTGGTTTCTTGTTGTCGTTTCTCTTATTCCTTGGTTCCTTCCTTTCCTACCCTTTGTTTCTGTCTTCCTCCTCTCCTTGCTGTACTCTCCTAGGCTTCTTCTCCTCCTCATTAGTCTCCGCCTCGGCGTTTGAGACACTTCTTTCCTTCTTTCTCTTCACTTCCTCTATTCTTCTTCTTTCCTCCCTATGCGTGTCTGAAGGCCGACCCACGCATTATCATGCGCAGCAGGTGACGGGGCAACACGTAATTCCCCGCCCCGGGTAAAGGCCATGCCCAGGGAGGGGTGATTACCCGAGCTGGTACCTTCCGAACATGCCGATTGGTCCCTCTGTCAGTTCTCAGGAGGTGTGATCTGAGGTGTGAACAATCACCTAAGGCGGGTAAGCCCTCAGAGAGGGCCCCCACTAGGAAGGAGCACGCCATCGCAGACGCCGGTAATCACGGGGGACACTTCCGCAATGACTTCCTTCTCTTCTTTAGTGATGTTGACCCAGAAACGAAAGATAGATTCGCCTCAGCAAAAAAAGACTCCGCCTAATCTACCGAAATTTCTTGTTGTCTCTCGCACCAACGGTAAAGATTTCACGTCTGTAAATCCTTTCGTCATCCAGAAAGGTGTTGATGCAATTGCTGGCCCTGTTAAAACCTGTTCGCGTCAGCGCAATGGCACATTGTTGCTGGAAGCGGACAGAGCCTTCCAGGCCCAAAAACTGATACGAACAACATTGTTACACACGTTTCCAGTCAAGGTAGAAGCGCACCGCACACTCAACTCGTCAGGGGGGGTAGTTTTGACGAGATCCCTTGACAGGTTGTCCGACGAAGACATACAAACCTATATGTCCGATCAGGGTGTAACAGCCATCCACAGGGTGATGAAAAAGGTAGGTAACCAGCTGACACCGACTCGTACTGTGTTTTTGACGTTCGACAGAGTTGAACTCCCGTCGAAGGTCAAAGCAGGGTATGAAGTCATCTCCGTCCGCCCTTATGTACCTAACCCAACGCGCTGTTTTCAATGCCACAGATACAACCACACCCGTCAATCTTGCCCTAACGCAGCAAAATGAGTCACTTGTGGTAGGGACGCCCATGAGGGGGATTGCCCACCTCTTGTCCCCTCACTGCCTTAACTGCAACGGTGACCATGCAGCTTTCTCTCGAGACTGCCCTGTATATAACGATGAAAAGGTCATCCAGCAAATTCGGGTTACGGAAAAGGTATCAACATCTGCCGCTGAAAGTTGTTGGCGAGTCGGAAGCCCACTGTCCTCCCAGCGGGCACATACAGTAAGGTCCTCACCTCCACTCGACCTACTAAGGATTCAAGTACCCAGACCTGTTATTTTACTTTCGCTGACACAGTTGTGCGATCCGCCATCCCGAAGATTGCCCGTTCCACGTCCCCGCTTCCTCCTGCTACTTCTAAAGTTCAGTCTTCGTCAACCTCTAGTAAACCTCGGGCACCTAAACAAGATGCCCGGACTTTGAAAAAGGAACCCGTCTGTGAGGATTTTCTGCGTTCTCAGGCTTCCCAACCATCAACTGCCTCTTCTCACCGTCACTCTTCCAGAAGAGCCAACAAGAAAAAAAGTTCCTCACCTTCCCCGCCGAGGCGTGACCCATCCATCACGCCACCCAACAGTTGCCGGCCTCGGCCGTCTTCTGTTTCACCGGGACGCTCCGTCTGCCCGGCACCCGGCCCTTTACCGGCGGTGGAAACTGCTCCTCCTGATCAACTCAGGGAGGTGGCAGGCGCATCGGTCGAACCTATGGACCACGACCCTTTGCCCCTAGACAGCGATAGCAGTGCTCCCTCGAAATCCGGTCCTCAGCGGCCGTCGAGGTGACCCCGCTTGCTTGTTCATTTTTATCCTCATTTCTTATCTCATTTTTTATCATGGCGCTCCTTCAATGGAATATTCGCGGCATTCGTTCCAACCATGAGGAGTTAAAACTACTCCTTCGATTGCACTGCCCGCTTCTAGTCTGTCTCCAAGAAACTAAGTTGCGTCCAAGTGATCGTGCAGACTTTCCCCACTACCCCTCTGTGTGTTTCGACCTGCCACCTGTGGAAGGTATCCCAGCCCATGGAGGGGTTCATTCGAGACAACGTCTATTACCATCCCATTACATTGCATACTCACCTACAGGCAGTTGCCGTCCGCATCACTCTATACACATTTACCTTTTCTCTCTGTAATATCTATTCGCCATCGTCATCTGCCCTTACTACGGCAGATGTGCTACACCTGGTTGACCAGCTCCCTTCACCTTTCGTGTTGGTAGGCGACTTCAATGCCCACCACCCCCTATGGGGCTCTCCGGCACCTTGTCCGAGAGGCTCCCTTTTGGTGGACCTTCTCCAACACCTCGATCTTGTCTGCCTCAACACCGGTGCACCGACCTTCCTTTCTGACACAACACACACTTACTCCCATATAGACCTCGCAATATGCACTCCTCAGCTTGCCGGTCGGTTTGAGTGGTATGCACTTTCTGACATGTACTCAAGTGACCATTTCCCTTGTATCATCCACTTCCTGCATCATTCCCCATCTCCTCGTCCCACCAGTTGGAACATTTCTAAAGCCGACTGAGGACTTTATTCTTCCATGGCTGTTTTTCACGATCAGAATTTTCCCAGCTGTGAAAGTCAGGTCGACTACCTCACAGAGGTTATTCTCACCGCTGCCGAACATTCCATACCTCGTACATCCTCTTCTCCATACCGTGTTTCGGTCCCTTGGTGGACTGCAGCCTGCCGCGACATGCTTAGAGCCCGGCGCCGTGCTTTACGCACCTTCCGCCGCCACCCGACTTTGGAGAACTCCATAAATTATAAACGAATGAGAGCGCAATGTCGTCGTATCATAAACGACAGCAAAAAAGCTTGCTGGACTGCTTTTACTAGTTCTTTTAACCGTTTTACTCCCTCCACGGTTGTTTGGGGTGGCCTACGCCGTTTATCCGGCATCAAGGTCCACTCCCTGATTCCTGGACTGACCGTGGAGAACGCAGTCCTCGTGGACCCCGCTGATGTTTCCAACGTTTCGAGCTCCGCCCATTACCACCCTGCCTTTCTCCCTCTCAAACAGGTAGAGGAGGCATGGCCGCCTTCTTTCCACTCTTTTAATCGTGAAAATTATAATGTCGCCTTCACCGTGCAGGAGCTAGACCGTGCTCTCGCCCTGCCCCGATCTTCTGCTCCCGGGCCCGATTCCATTCATATTGAGATGCTGAAGAACCTCTCACCTGCGGGCAAGTGTTCTCTTCTTAGTACCTACAATCGCATATAGACTGAAGGTCATGTTCCCACAAGTTGTCGTGAAGCCATTGTTGTCCCCATCCCCAAACCAGGGAAGGACAAACATCTTCCTTCGAGTTATCACCCCATTTCTCTGATGAGCTGCGTCTGTAAGGTGATGGAACGCATGGTTAACGCTCGGTTGGTCTGGCTCCTCGAATCTCGCCGCCTCCTAACAAATGTCCAATGGGGTTTTCGTCGACACAGCTCTGCTGCTGATCACCTCGTTACGTTGTCGACCTTCATTATGAATAACTTTCTAAAGAAACGTCAAACAGTAGCAGTGTTCTTTGACTTGGAGAAGGCATACAATACCTGTTGGAGAGCGGGCATTCTCCGCACATTGCACACAAGGGGCCTTCGGGGCTGCCTCCCTCTGTTCATTCAAGCATTTTTGGCGGATCGTAAGTTCCGGGTACAGGTGGGCTCTGTTTTGTCAGATACCTTTCGCGAGGAGAATGGGGTACCGCAGGGCTCCGTCTTGAGTGTGGCTCTCTTTGCCATCGCAATCAATCCGATCGTAGATTGCCTTTCAGCCGACGTTTCTGGATCCCTTTTTGTAGACGATTTCGCAATTTATTGCAGCGCCCAGCGGGCGTGTCTCTTGGAGCGTTGTCTTCAATGCTGTCTTGACCGTCTATATTCCTGGAGCATCGCAAACGGCTTCCGATTCTCCACTGAGAAAACGGTGTGTATAAACTTCTGGAGATACAAGGAATTTCTTCCACCTTCTCTACGTCTCGGCCCTGTTGCTCTCCCTTTCGTGGAGACTACGAAATTCTTCGGACTCATGTTGGATCGTAAACTTTGCTGGTCCACACACGTGTCCTACCTGGCTGCCCATTGTGCCCGATCCCTTAATGCTCTTTGTGTCCTCAGTGGCACGTCATGGGGAGTGGATCGTACCGTCCTGCTTCACATTTACCAGGCCATTGTTCAGTCGAAGCTAGACTACGGAAGCCTTGTATACTCTTCTGCACGGCCGTCGATTCTCCGCCGTCTCAACTCTATTCACCATCGGGGATTACGTCTGGCGACCGGTGCATTTTATACCAGCCCTGTTGAAATTCTGTATGCCAAGGCTGCTGTATTACCCTTGACCACTCGGTGTGACATACTCTTGTGTTGGTACGCATGCCGCCTGCGGTTGATGCCCAACCATCCATCTTACCGATCATTTTTTGACGACTCACTCGATCGCCAATATCAGTTGTCTGCGATTGCCTTGCTTCCACCTGGAGTTCGGTTTCGCCGCCTGCTACAGCGGCTCGATTTTACCCTTCTTTCCACCTTTCGGTTGAGCGAAAGCCCATTGCCACCGTGGCATCAGGCCCAGGTTCACACTCACCTTGATCTTAGTTCGCTCCCCAAGGAGAGCACTCCGGATTTGGTATACCGCTCGAGGCTTGTCGAACTCCGTTCGCGGTTCGATAATGCCATATTTATTTACACTGATGGTTCCAAGAGCACTGCCGGTGTCGAATCTTCCTTCGTCGTCGGGGACAACCGTTTCCAATACAAGCTCCCTGACCGGTGCTCGAATTTCATGGCTGAGCTTTTTGCCCTCCACCAGGCTGTTTTGTATACCTGCCGCCACCGCCAACCTTTCTATGCCATATGTTCGGACTCCCTTAGTGCCCTGCAGAGTCTTAAGGACCCTTTCTCGAACCATCCTCTCGTGTATCGGATCCAACGCTCCCTCCAGTTGCTAGCAGATGACAGCTGTCGCGTTCCTTTCCTGTGGGTCCCTGGCCACGTGGGTGTGCCCAGGAATGAGACCGCCGACATAGCAGCCAAGGCCGCAGCTCTTTTGCCTTGCATGGCTACCTTTTGTGTCCCATCGGACGATGTTCAACGGGCTCTTCGCCGGAGTATCGTGTCGTCATGGCACAGTGCGTGGTTTTCACTGTACAACAATAAATTGAGAACTGTAAAACCGATGCCGACTGCTTGGAGGACCTCCTCACGCCCCTCTCGGCGAGAGGAGGTCATCCTGGCCCGGTTGCGGATCGGTCACTGCCGTTTCAGCCACCGTCATTTGCTAACCGCCGATCCTGCACCGCTGTGCTCCTGCGGTGAATTACTGACGGTGCGACATGTTTTACTGTCTTGTGTTAATTTTAATCATCTCCATGTAGCCCTTCACTTTCTGTCTACTCTGGACGAAATTTTAGCTGATGACACACGAGCAGCTGCTCGAGTTTTGCGTTTTATCAACTTGGCCAACTTATCAAAGGATATTTAACCCTTTTAATTGTCTTTTATCTTTCGTTTTTAGCCTCTTCTTGATGTTCTAACTGGCAGTCACCAATATTTTGAGATCTAGCGAATCTCTGTTCTTGTCTGGGTGCTAATGACCTTAGCAGTCGTGCGCCCTAAAACCACAAAAACACAAAATTGCATTATTTAAATGTACTGCCAGTTCAGTCTGCTTAGTTCCTAATCCCTAAAGTGCAACATTTCAGTCTTGTTCCTCGTCACCTCTTCAATTTTCTGGCTACAGCGAATATCAACACCCTGAATCTTCTCTTCTAGTTCAGTTCTAAGTATCTTAATGTCCCTTTCAGCTTGCCTCGTTATATTTTCTCCCATCTTGCCCATCTCTTTCACGAAGCTGATACATACTTTGCTTTGTTTTGCCATCTCTTTCGCTAAAATCCTTTTTTATTTGCTCTTTAAATTCTTGTAACTCCCTTGAAATTTCCTCCCACAGCATCTCCCTTGTTTCTTTATTTTCTTGAGATGATTTCGCTAAGATTTTCTCCTCGGACCTTAAAATCGGTTCCAATATTGATTGTAACTGTCCCCCATCCATGCTTGATTTGTCTTTCACTGGTCTTACTGGTGTCTCAGAATAACTGGTTGAATGAGCTAATGGGCTGTCACCTGCTATCCCACTACCACTAAACCCCGAATCATCTGACTCGTCTTGTAACCTTTCTTTCTTTTCAACTACTTCCTCCTCAACCTGTTGTTTTGACCCTGAAGACATTGTGAATATTTAGAATTTTTCAGTAGACATTTTTTCTCGAATAACCACCTAATTAATCAACTCTTTACTATATCAGACCACTCTGCCCACTCTACCACAGGATACAATAATTCTCGTCAGTCCACCAAATGTCAAATTATAAGGTTAACATACACAATATATACAAAGCACTAATAATAATCGCTGCAAACTAAGAAACAAATATACCTGTAAAACATTAATTAATGCATTTAACTACTGTCATTCATTACAATTATTGTTGACTTTTATAAACAAGTACAAAGTGTTGTGCTACTTCTTAGCAAGAAACTCGAAAAATTGAAAATATTCCATTATAGTTTGTATATGAAGCAAAATGCTGTTTAGTTTCTTATATTTAGGTTAGTATAGCGGCTGCCGGTCGTCTTCACTCTCTCATACCACTAATAAAAGTCGCTTCATTCTTCCGTATCTGTTAGATGCTGCATCGCTTCCGCAATCTATAGACAGCGGTTGCTCATAAGCAGTTCGACACACGGCTTTTAGGTGCTGCTACCGTCATTCAGTGTTCACAGACTGCCGCAGTTTGCAGTATGTAGTTCACAGCACTGCCGCTAGGCTCTGCAAGCGTCGCACTAACCCGCCGATTCTCTACGCAGTGCCGCCACAGTTGCGAAGTTCACAAGTTGCCACTATTGGGCGACACCATTGCAAGTCTAAATTCTTTGGGGTTATTGGTAACTGTGCTGTGTAAAATATCTCCACTAAACCACTTTGTTTGTGCATGCGCGCCCGAATTTACATGACATCACCCAACAATTACACCGGCAAACATAACAGTTTATGGGCCACATATATTTGAGTGCTTTAAACCATTCAAAATAAACTTTTAGAATATACTTCAGTAACACGTTTATGGTGGATATTTTTCCTATTTATACTAATAGTTGTACTGTGTTACACCTTTTTACATTTGAAGTTTTGTAGACGGGTTTTCAATCGACCATCAAAATACACTGACACAGACTTTGCTGGTGTTAACTGTCACTGTTTCTCAATATATCATCCAAATTTTGTTAGTTCATAACATAAAGCACATCACTGCATGACACTGTCCAAACAATGGTAATAGTTTTTGGCTTATACATACGTAAAATTTTGATCCTTGGTGTTCACTGCTGCTCACTTTAGGCAAAAGTAACCAAAATACACAGTGCAGTTATTGAGTCTTGTCCAAATATAGCAAGTCCTTTGCACAATACCCAAGATGAACCTCTCATACAAATAATTTTAGTTATACAGTCCGGCGATTTTTGCACTCGTACTTCATTTTATATTCCAAATTTATAATAAACTTTCCTACTCCATCTGAAAGATGCACATCCTCATCACTGTTGCCATAATGTCATATTACCAAAAAGAACTAATATTACGTTTTGTAATGACCGTGTCTAAGGAATAAAGCTGATTGGTGGAATTTTGCGGGATCTGTTCCAACAGGTTTATGTACTTACAGCTGATGTCCAACGATACAGTACATGTGATAGTCCAAGGTTGGTTTAGGTTTCAATGATACGAAAATCATATCAAATAATCAGACATTCATCGCCAAGTTTTACAGTCATGATAATAATTATTCAGCTCACTCATTTAAAAGTCAGGCAAGAGATTGATTGGATTTCCCAGGAGCATTTGCAGTAGTGTTTTTCAGTTGAACTTCATATTTTTGATTTTTGGTTGCCTCATCCATTGAATGTTAAGTGACGCTTGCGGATACCCTTATGGCATAAAATTTTCAATAGTGTGTTACTTTTATGGCACAAAATTTTCTATCATCTTTTCTGAAAATAATGAGATATGGCCTGTTGTGAGTTTTCTTTAATGCTTTGCTGCACTTACAGCATTTTTTTTTAATCTATACTGCTCACAATTATGATTTTTTTTTTTTAAAGATTTAATAGCACAGTGAGACGTACATTGGCAGTCCAAGGTTTTGTGTCGTCGGGATGCTTAGGTTCAAAAGGTGAGGAGTGGCTAGCAAGGATTGTGGACAAGGTCTGCAACTGAAAGAAGTGATTAGTTCACATATACTTTTATTACAATTGAGTGTAATACTCAACTTTAGGTGAGGTGCTTGTGGTAGTGCACTTCTGCCTGTTACATAGTACACAGTTCGGCAATGATCTCTTCCTAGCTACCGTCAATAGTAGTGTTCCAGCTTGTCGCTGTAGATGGATCTCCTGGAATGGTAGTACTGCTTGCTCTGCTTCGTACTCTGCTATACTCTCTCATAGACTGGTAGACCGAATTCTCGTGGCTGTGGTGCACTGGAATTTTTACCCGAGGTCTCTCCTTCTGATTGGCTGGCGCACAAAGCAAGGCAGAGAGGTAACGATGACTAGAGGCGCCCCCGGCCGCCAAAGTACCATGGGGTTACTTATCGCTTCATTTGGATGTGGGTGCGGCGACTTCTGTAGAAAGCCAGTGTTGTGGCGAATGGCAGTGCCACAACACTAGGTTCGGATCTGCTTAAGTAACTGCTTGCTCATAGAACAACAGTGGGCTACACAATTTACTTATGTGTAAGGCTAAAGTCCTTAGAGTGAGGTAAACTGAAATATTGAAGGAAGATAGATACACACTATTTTCCAGGATACAAAATTAGAATCTTAATTTGAAGAAACTGAACATAGCATAAAGAAATTTCACAATAAAACTTTTTTTTACTTCTTAAAAGAGTGAAAATATGAGGAATGGTCATTAGTTAGTAAAATATTCTTTATTGGATACAATTGGCAATATATACATAAATAGGACTTCAACTTCAGTAACATTGATTAGTTTCTTTATAACAAGCATTTGTATATGTACTGAAGTGATTTGGCAGTCTTCCTGAAAAATGTCGTAATAATCCTAACCCTAATGTTAATGATACAAGGGTGTGGGTGAAATCTAATGCTGGCACATAGCCTGTTCCTCTCGAACTGGACTAAAGGGCTGTAGAGCCACTTAGTATTCGATTAATGATTCATCATCAACTGTGTCACATGCTTTCGCTTCGTAACTCACTGTGGACAGGATTCGTATTTTATCCAGGACATTGGAACAAAGAATGGTGATAAATAATGTTACACCACCTCATATCCTTTCCTTCCTTGTTACTGGTAAGACAAATATTTCGATTTGCTAATGTCACTGTACAGGAAGTAACTGTAATTCATATTTAATATTTACTCATGTATAATCCTTCAGTAAAAATTAAAAATGCATTGTGTGTGTGTGTGTGTGTGTGTGTGTGTGTGTGTGTGTGTGTGTGTGTGCGTGAGAGAGAGAGAAGTAAGTTTTAAACACTATGACATTATTATTGTTTTTATACACAACTATAAACATTTTCTGCTTCAACAGTCTGATCCAAAAGTACAGCCAGGACAACCAAGCCAGTTAGCATTTGTTCGTGTATACTGTGGTGCAACAAATCAGTGTACAGTGGGCAATGCTTCACTTGCAGCAGCCCATATAGATACTACTACAAAACCTGCTATCATATTCCGCATTGCGGCTAGGAACGAGAAAGGTTATGGACCAGCAACGCAAGTTAGGTGGTTACAAGGTAAGTTATGAAATTAAAAATTAAGCAGTTTAATCTCTCTTTGTGTTCTCTTTAAGCCACAGTACTTTTCAGACATTATTCAAGAATTGTATAAGCAGTCGGCAGAAATGTCCACTGCATAAATATTCAGACTGTAAATATATGTTTGAAGTTAAAGTATGCAGATATTGTCTGTGAAATATAACTGATTTCTTGTGAGCACCAATAGATTGAACACCTGTTAGAACTAACTTAAATAAAAAAAAAAAAAAACATAAAATCAAACAACTCTATTAAAATCTTTAGTTACCAATAATGGTGGATAGATAACTTACCGTAAAGACATTTGCTGATCCACTGGCAGGCACAGAAAATAGACAATCACATTCACATAACTTAAATTTTTGCCATGGACTTTGTGTGTAGTTGTCTGCGTGATTGTGTGAATGTATGAGTTTATTTTTCTAAGGCCCCCGTTAATGTGATTTTTTTATTTATTCATCCTCTTCTCCCCCCCCCCCCCCCCCCAATGCTTGTCAGCGGCTGTGTGAACGCCTTTAGTGTGTGTTCTTATCTATCCTCCATTATTGACATTCCAGCTGGATTTTCCATCGTTAAAAATATTTAGTTGATTGTACGCAATAATAAAAAGTGTGCAACAGGAGAGATCAAGAGTAATGAGTTAGTCAATGCCAACTCACTTAAGCCTTCATACTCGGCCAACAAAGATTTCGATGAAATGTTAAGTGAACATTTGCAAATGTCCCCAATTAACACGGGTAAAATTAGCATTTGTTGAAGCAACATTGGCCTTGATTTAGTCACTTGCTTGACTCCATGTGCAATTTTGCATAAAATGAGTGTGAATTTCTAGCAATTTCGAAGTGTGATAGCTCGGGCAATATTTTATTGAAAATAACTGAAATTCAGCCACTAATACAACTGTATGCATCCTCATAATAATAACAACAAAATGAATTTTACAAGCCATACTCAGCAAGACAATATTAGGCAAAAAATTGCCCAAAAATTTCAATTTTTTGCTTTTTATACCTTTTTATACTATAAAGCTCAAGAACCCAAACTTGGCTTATAGTAACCTGACAACACACTTTTCTCAAATATAAAAATTCATTTACGTGTCACTTTCCAATTGTGAATAAATTATGCGCAAAATTGAAGGTTTTGTAAAAAAGTTAAAACCGTTAATTTCTAGCTGATTTTTTTTATTTACATGTATGTCCCGTAAAATCTTACATAATTGGTTCACTAGAAAGATCAAGGTTTTTGACAAGAGTATTTGCTTATCCAATATGAGCTAACAATGCTAGAAAGTTTCATTCCAAGTGTGGTACAAAAATCATGATATGAAAAAATGTAAAGTTAGAGAATATATGCTGAACATAAAACTTATTACACAATAGCTTAGTAGTACAAGGCTGTGGAATACAAAATTCCATTCACCTTCTGTTTTCAATATTCTGCAACTTTGTCTTAAAGATGAAAATGTGAAAACAGGGTCTCTTCAATATTTCATTCACAAATAGGGTTCTCTAATAAAGCTTCAAATCCAATATTAAAGACAGTGTATGTTAAGCACTTCCACAACAATACCATTAATTTCTAAGAATACCACATAAATAACATGTAAATAATGTGTTGTTTTGTCCTGTTTTAACACCTCATTGAATAGAGGCATGGTAAATTCAAAATTTTTGTCACAACAATTTAACATCATCAAGTTTTCCAATATAAAGTACCATTCACTTATGGTTTCCTGATTTATATAAAATCAGTTAAAACTTGATTCTTTTGTAAAAGTTAGAAAAATAAATGACATTAAGTTGTTTTTAACAATGGAAAATGCTATTGAAATCTTTAAGTTGCTTTTAATTGATTTTCTGTAATTGTGTTCAATCTAATTCACTTGGATAGAGCAACCCATATTAAATGTTTTGTTGCATGTTATTTTTACTTCACTAATATCTCACAAAAAGCTGTATTTAATTGGTCTGTAGTGACAGAGTCACTGCCATTTCCAGAACATGAACCAGCAACCTCATTGCCATAGGGGTCAGGCCAAATGCTGTGTAAAACCACAAGCAATTTGCTTTCTACAACCAAGTTACCAAGTCTTACATTTGATTTCCAAAGCCTTATGATGCTACATTTTTGCTTACTACACCATTTAAAGAATACTGTATCTCGAATTCTGAAATTTGTCAGAGTATCTCTCATAAGTGACAAGCAAAAATTAATATTTTTATTTTAAGCTGTCAGGCATTGCAATTTTTTTGAAAATATTAAGCCGCTTGCTACACTACATTTTCTGGAAATTGATGCTGTCAGCTGGATGATAACATTGAATGAAGACAGCTTGGAAATGAGGTCTTATTTTGGTACCAAAGGAGTATATAATATTTCAAACTAGTAAAGTAAATGAGCAACATTCGGACCAGGGCTTCTGATCTCAGCCCCACTGTTAGGTCCTTGTTCACTGCTGGAAGAATATTGACTTATCTGTGGTTGTCTTGTGATATGGTAGCTGTACACTTCATTTATTCTAAATGCCAACCTCACTTCACATTTTCTCCAAATGTAATTGACCTATTGTGATGCAGTCAATGCCATTCTTTTTGTGATTTTATGCTACTGATTGCATATGAAATAATATGGGGGTGTGCAAATAAAAAAACATAAGTTTGTGTTGGAAATAGTATTTGTTTACAATTTAGATGTGACATAGTACTTCCTTTCATAAGAGCCTGCCACACGTTCATGCCCATGAAAGTCGTTTTTTAATATCTATTGTTGATCCAGAGGGTGAAAAGTTTGAGTAAGACACCCTGTATATAGCTTATGTTTGTAAAGTAACTGTTCAAGATTTTTAGTAACAACATTAAACAGATTTTTTGGAGTGATATTAAACAAAAACTTATCTTTATGTAGGAGTATAGATTATAGTACGCATCAAGAAATTTAACATTTATTACTCCTTGCAGTTATGTAAGAACGTTTTCCAAATTGTGTTTTAGTGTTTCCTTGTTGTAGTACTGCACTACCTTTCATTTACACTGCTTTGGAGATTTGTGTGGAAAGAACAGATAAGAAAAATCAGAAATTTATAAAATCTATTGGACTGTCATTTATTGCTGGTACCAAATTTGTCAGCATTTGATTGGGGGGGAGAGAGAGAGAGAGACATAGCCATAGCAATGCAACAATGTGTCACTTCATGCAGTACAACATCTAAACAATCTTTCAAGTTGGATAGTTTAACTCGTGGAAACACTAATCAGGAGTTCAGTGAGCCCCAAATGGCAGTTGTTAATCTTTCCAACCAAGAATGAGATGGGAGCTCTGTTACAGTATTAAGTAAAGGCCATAACTTCTCTCCTGCTCCGGAATGTTTGCCGATACTAGATATTGTCAGTGGTGTAGAACAGTGCATTAGGCATCTCTCTAACCATGCAGCTGAGGATGTGAGGGTTACTACCAGCTGTACCCTAGCCAATCTGAAGCCACCAAAACCCAATATCAGCCATGAGGAATGAGTTGGACTATGTTTATTACATGAAAATGATGACTTGTATGTTTTACCAGCCAATAAAGGGAATGCTACTGTAGACTACCATGTAAAGGTGTTCCAATTATTGGAAGATGACACATACTGGTAACTTGGTTATTATCCAACACAGAATATCGTCAGGAAGACATCAAAGTTAATTAAGGGCTCTGGTTTGGCAGACGAAGTGGTGAAGAAATTAATTCCACGTGCTGCGAGACCTCCCAGGCTTTATGGATTACCGAAGACACATAAGCAAGGTATCCTAAGATTCATTGTCTGTGCAATCAGTTGACCCACATACAAATTAGCAAAACGTTTGGCAGGATTATTGGGACACTTTGAACATCATGTTGTAAACTCAGTTGTTTGTTGAAACCATTAAGAACGTGAAAAACAACATAATGGTTAGTCTAGATGTTGTGTCGCTTTTTACAAGGGTTCCAGTACAAGACACTGTGGACCTGTTGGAAAAACACACTTGGAAAAACAATGTATTTTCATTACCGCAACAAATATTATGAGATGAAGGATGGCACAGTTATAGTATCTCCACTGTCTCCGACTGTGGTGAACTTCTTTACAGAGCATTTTGAAGAACAAGCTCTTAATTCAGCGAGGTTGCGTCCATCCTGCTTCCTACACTATGTTGACAATACATTTATTATTTGGCCTCATGGCAAGGATACACTGCAACTTTTTTGCCATATGGATGGTGTCCATCCAAACATAAAATTCACTGTCGAGATGGAGAACGATGGCAAGCTTCCGTTCTTGGATATTTTAGTTGAGCAGAAAGCAGGAGGCTGGCTTGGTCATTCAGTGTACAGGAAGTCAAATGCACATTAATTGTTGCCTGAACGGCAAGAGTTTCCATCATCCTGTACACAAGAAAGCTGTTCTGAACACACTAGTACACAAGACGGAGGTTATTTCTGACGATGACCATCTGGAGTCTGAATTGCAACTTTTGAAGCAAGTTTTCAAGGAAAACGATTACAACAAGGGTGAAATTGCCAAAGCTTCCTGTTGTGACCAATGTAAGAGACCCCATGAATCAGGAGACAAGGCCAAGCCAGTGACTTCCATTCTGTGGAGCAACAACCAGCAAGATAGGATGCATGCTACGGAAACATGGCTTGAGACCAGTGTTCTGGCCAGTCTCCAAAATCGGAGACAATTTACACCCTATTAAGGGCAGTGTTTTTTGCACGTTTATAGCGCTCCCTGTGAGTGTGGAAGTGTTTGTAATGGTCAGACTATTCGAGCTGTTGCTGAGCATTGTCCATAGCACACACGACACATAAAAGAAAACTTGATAAGTCATCCATGGCATAACATTGTCTAACAAATGGGCATAAAATTCAATTTGAATATACAAGAATTTTGTCCCAAACACCATATTACTGAGAATCTATTATAAAAGAAGCATCTGAAATGAGATTAAATAACAACTACTGCAACAGAGACCAGGGATTCACACTCAGTAGGGCATGGGAGTGAGCTTTGGATGTGAAGCGAATGCCGAGATCTGGTTCTTACAAGGAAGTGGGATCGACAGGTTTAAATGTGGCACTGGCTGTACGCACCTTGTGATGTCACACAGTACACTGCGCACCTTGGTGTTCCACACATGCGCTCTGTGGCCCTCCAGAAGGTTCCGTATGCAGCTTGGCAGCTATGTAAGTAGGACATCAGCAGTCAGTTTTATTTCTGATGACGGTGGTGGCGCTTGCCATCAAAAGCTCGAGGATTTTATTCGACTTGACACAGTTCGTATACCAAGAAGATTTTATAGAACTTTCTGGTTTACCACTCTAGCAGTAGCTTTTGCCATATTTATCACTGGATATTATAGTAGTCAGTCAAGATTGGTAACAAACAACATAGATTTGAAGAATTTTAATAGTGTGCTTTTGGGTGTTCAACCAACTTGTTTTTCCATTTTATGCACAGTATTTGAATGACCAATCCATCATCTTCAGGTGCTGAATGTTGTGCTTTACTTATAACAATGTCAGACTGTGCATTGTTAGAAAAAGGAAGGAAGATTAGGTTTTAAAGCCCTATCGACAGTATGTTCATTAGACGCGGTGTTCACTGTTGGATTGTTTGGGTCAGGACTGGGAAGGGAGCCAGCCATGCCATTGCAAATGAACCATCTCAAAATTGTGCGGATTGATGTAGGGAAATCACAGAAAAACTGTATCTGAATGGCTGGAGGTGAATTTGAACAAAATCCTCCCAAATGAAAGTCCACTGTGTTACTACTGCGTCATCTTGCTCAGTGTGCACTGTTAGAGATTAGCACTGCTTCTCCTTGACTGTTCTAATAGTCTATCCCCACATAAAACATTCCACATTCACATGAAATGATGGTGCACACCCGACTTGTAGGTACCTCGATTGTCGATACAACGATTTTGTTAGTGGGAGCAAAACAGATTAGATAAGAGATTAACTTTTCAAGAGCCATTGTGAATTTTATAATAAGATATACAGCAGAGTCTCGAAAACCTGGAAGTCTGGGTAACTGCCCCCTGCACACCGCAGTCTATGTTGTCTATGAGCCTAGACATAATCTCATCTTGTGCCACCTGCACTCTATTTAAAAAATCATTTGAGTTAATGCAGTATGTAGATGTGGCTTCATATTAAAAACCAGTTGTGGTCAAAATTATGGGAGTTCATTTTTTTACAACTTAGGCCTGATGGACAAATACTGAATTTAGTTACAGCTGACAGCAATGACATGTGACGCAGCCACGCACACTCTGCCGCTCTGTCTCATTATTATTATTATTATTAGAATATATTTTATGAAGTATATCACTGTTGTCCATACTTGCCATTGTTAAAGGCTGTATCCCTTCTTAATTTTCTTTGTGTAAACTAAAGAACGAACTCGTAAGTAATGATCATCATTTCTTAGATTTTTCTTAAATATATTTTGTTTTACTTTACTCCATCATTTGTATTGTATTAAAAAACAAAAAAGCAAAGTATCTTATAAGAAATTCTTAGCTATTCTTTTTTAACACTGTTCCTGATAACTCGGCATTTTCACAAACTCGACCAACCTTCGGTCCATATTACACAGAGGTTTCAGAACTCTATACGATTTTTATGTTCCAGGAATTTAATTTCTGTCATCCATGTGGCCACAACATATATGTCCATATATTGTTGGCAACACTTAAACTAGGAAGCTCCACCAAAGAATTACATCTGTGAATATTGCTACAAAGAAATAGATCCTCAGATCATCATTAATTGAGTGCCCTTCACAGATAAAACCTAGAATTAGTGAACATTAGACTGAAATGGGGAAAGACAGAACAAAAAAATATATATATATATCACTTAACAGTCTTATGCTGGCACAATATCTGGAATCATTGGTAGACTTTAATTAAAATATGAAGTTCCGTGTATTTTGTTTCAATCGTCAAAATTAAGAAGCTCTTCATTGTAATGTTAACTGCAATATGGTCTCCCAAAGCATGGTGTGTGTAACATTCTCTGTGAATGTCGGATTTTTATTTTATTTTATTATTATTATTTTAAGGTGACTGCCATGTCATGTCAGCAGCTAAAATTCTGCATACAGATTTCCTTCAGTATTAACTAACAGTGCTAAAAAAATCGATACATGTTTCGGCATGACAAGTCTGACCATTTCCTTGTTAGTATTTTACTTTCAGTTGCCTTCTTCTTTTTATGTTTTTTACAGAATTAGAAAATAGCTTTAAATGTTATAATTCTTCTTACTTTCTGTGCTTGCACGAAATCCCCCTAGCACCTGGAGAAAATGTTTAAGTCAACTGTTGACATATTATGGATGAAATGGAAACAACTTGTTGGATGCAGTAGTACATAATTATTCAATAATACCGATTATATCTGTGAGGTTGAAGAATTTTCTTAGGAAGTTACTGGCAGCACAGTAGAAAGAAATACATACTGTAAAACAAGAAGTATTGAAATTTTTAAAACTGTATGCTTTGATAATCTCAATGAACCCAATACCCACCTACTCTCCTGAGATGATGTAGAGGAATGTCTCTCCAATCGAAACTCTTTTGTTGATATCTAATTGTGATAAAAATGTTCAATCATTGATCTTTGTTTTGAAAATTCACTTATCTGTATTATGTACTGTTATACCAGATGCTGCAGCACAAATGAAAGTTGGGGCCATGAAGAGGGGGCAAGCGAGATCAAATGTTGGACTGAAGAGAACGAGGGATGAAATGTCGTAAAAAGAAAGGATCAAAAGGACAACTATGGTTTTAATCTAAATACTTGGAAGGAAAGTATGTGCTTCATTGTTCAAAGACAGTATTGGTGTCCTTAATCAGAATTTGTGAAGGTATCCCCCATGGACATGAAGAGATCTGTTTAAAAATACTGTTTTTATGTGTGTGTGTATATAGATAAAAGTGAAATGAACTATAAACTACTGCTGTTTTATGCAATTAAGACAGTAGTTCAGTGTAATTCATTGGATATTAGATGTGACATGACTGTGAACATTTTTTTAAAAAAATAAATGAGAAGACTCTTGTATTGTCTTAAATATTTGTTTACTCTGTAATGTCATATATGGAATATAAACCAGGATATATAATCTTAGTTGTGGAACAGACATATGAAATAAATTTGTCCTTTATTAGCCATGCCTTCTATAACTTGTGAGAATATTAAGACTCAAGAATATAAATTCTGTTTAACTGGACTGCTTTTATTATAGACTAAGTTTTAATTTCAGCAGTGTGTGACATTTAAGTGTTCTGTCTAAGGTTACATAAATGCTTTGTCTTCAGTATTACATTGACTCTTGTAGCTCAAGGAACAGTAGCCCTTATGTTTAAAAAGTGCATAGATACTGTAAAATTATTTTATTTAAAGTCAACTCCAAAGCCAACATAAATTTCAGGGTTGATTATAGAATCACCCTTGCATTTTGGTAGTTTATGTATGAAATATATGTACACAATAGGCATTAAAATACTCATCAGGAGCTTTATTTATTATATAATAAAAGTTATCTGAGTCTGATAATTTTTTATAGGAAATAGAAACTTATGACATTATTTTGTTGATGATAATCGATGTTTTCAGCAAGCCTTTAACTGTGACATTCATAATTTAAATAATGAAACATTGCATAAGTTGTGTATTTTCCCATGTTTCACACAATGATATTTGAGAATTTGTTTGCATTCTCTCAAGTTCAAATATGTACACAAATGCAGTAGCCTCCAGAACGATCGCACAAGGCGCACAACAGCTCTGCCCGCTGCACAACAGATAGCAGACAGCAAGTAAGGTCCATCCACCAGAGCGTGCGCAAATTCTCGCAGTGCACTCTACCTGCAGAACATCATCATCTCCGGCAGCACAGCCCGGGCCAAATCAGTGGCAAATTGGCTGCACCCAGTGACAGACTCCGCTAAGCCACGCACAATGTTACGGATGAACATGTGTTGTATACTACACAGTTGGCGACAAGTAGGGTCGTCCTTTTGCGTATTGTGTTGTTCTGCTTTTGTACCTTAGTCACAGCATGGACACTTTAGCTCAGGTTTTGCTTGAGCAGCAGAGGGGTGCTTATGGCAACCATGAAGGAGGCGATTCTGACGTTGCTCTCAAAGTGTCTTCTTCGGTACCATTCTCTCCCCCCTTCCCTCTGTGTGACGAGGCAGCGGAAGATTAGGACGCCTATGAATACTGTCTGCGGCAGCTCTTCCAGGCCTTTCATGTTGACTGTGCGGAGGTATATCTTGCTTTGTTCTTGTCATGGATATCCCCCTGACTTTATCATGTGTTGCAGCAGTTAGCATTGTTGCAAGAAAGCTCATCTTTGTCTTTTGACGACTCTTTATGCTTGTTGTTGTCATCCTATTATCGCCACTGCATACATGTTGTGGCTGTGTTGATAGAGTTCTATCAGTGCAAGAAACAGCCCCATCAGTTGTACCGCACCTGGGCAACAACATTGCACGGCCTCAGTTAAGAGTGCTGTTTTGTGACGGAGAAATCTATAGAGTTGTACGCTCACATTATTATTCGTGACGTCATCGTTCATTCGGCCCCGCTCAATCATATGAAATATCACATGCCATGGGTCAACAGTTGGAGCTTGGTGCAACGTGGCGGTGGTTCAGGGAGGCGTGGCCTCGTCACTGCGCCATTATGGCCAATGTGCGAGTGGTACAAGCCGGCGATTCTGGCCACTTCCGCAAGGCACTTAAACAGAGTTCTGACTCCTGGCCCTTGTTACCGTCCTGCCCGTCGTGCTATAAAAAACATGACTGATCAGAGTGTCCCCATTGTTGGCCTGTTTGTTGCAAATTTAACAAAAAAGGACACATGGCGAGCGTTTGCTCCTCAGTGGCTCAGGATGCAGGGTCAGAGGACATGGACATGGATATGCAGGAAGTTTCATCGGGCTGGCACCCGAAAATACTACAAACAGGCTCTTTATCGAGGTTTCAGTTCTGTCGTGGTGACTCCACCTGCAAGTAGACATGGGTGCAGCAGTGTCTTTTTTAAATGCACAAACATACTCAGACCTCATAACTCCCCAGTTCACAAGTATCTTCTCAAAAACTCAAAACAGTGCAATTCCTTGCTAGGTCAATTTACGACCGAAGTCACAAATCAATAAAGTGGCCTCTTACTTTTATTTTCGTTAGTGATGCAAGTTCTGCTAACCTTTTTGGATTGAATGCCTTTCAGGCTTTCAGTTTTGCTATTACTGACGCCATTCATTTTGTCTCATATTATGTTCCATATCATTCATTGGAATTTCCAACCTCACAATTTCGAGACATGTTTGAGAAAATTGCCTATTACATCCTCTTCACCCCCAGGGCTTCCACTTTATCTCACCCCCTGTATCACCTTCTGCGCGAGGCTGTTCCTTTTGATTGGTCTCTTGCATGCGGGCAGCCTTTGCATCTTTAAGGACCGCCTCATGTCAGCACCATTGTTTGGCAATTTACGGCCCCTTAAAGCTGTTGTTTCTTGCTATGGATGCTTCATAGTGTGGGGTGGAAGGGTGGTCCTTGACCGTTGCAACGCAAATGGCTCTGAGCAGTCGCTGGTATTTGCATCCAAAACTCTTAATCCAGCTCAGGCCCATTACTCACAGGTGGAGGAGGAGACCTTGGCATTGTCTACGCTGTGACAAAGTTTCACCCCTTCTTGTATGGCATGACGTTTCAGTTAATCACGGACCATAAGCCGTTAATATCATTGTTTAGTCCCTCCAGGATTCCAGATAAGGCTGCCCACTGACTGCTTTGCTGGCCCATGTTCCTCTCTGAGTACCAGTATTACATTCATTTTCGCCCTACGGGCCAACATGCTGATGCCAATGCTCTTTCTAGACTCCCGGTGAGTTGAAATCCACAATTTGATTGAAAATAGCTAATGTGTTTTCATTTGAATGTTGCTTTCCTCCAAGCGATGGATGTCTTCCTGATCACTAGTTACAGAGTTGCAAAGGCAACAAAGACACACCCAGTGCGTGTGTCTCATTCAACAGGGGTGGTCTTCCCAGCCTCTGGGCCATGCCTCTGACCCTCTTGGCAATTACTTTGTTCTGCGAGACCGCCTCTGTCTTGGAGGAAGTTCTCCTTCTCTCTACCGCTGATACAGATCTCTGTGTGGTTGTTCCCGCAAATTTGCGACAAAGTTCTCCAGTTTTTACACATGGGACACTGGCGTGTTTCACGTACTAAATCCTTGGCTCCCAGACATGTTTACTGGTCTAGCATTGACAGAGAAATAAAGCATCTAGTGGCGGCCTGGCCACAGTGTGCGAACCAACAGGCATCTCTAAGGTCAGCATTATCTCCCTGGCCTCCTGCAACCCAGCACTCGCAGTGTGTTCATGTAGATTTTGCTGGCCTGTTTCTAAATGGTTATTGGCTCATTGTTATTGGCACACACAGTCCTATTTTCCGAATGTGGTTTGCTGCTCCTCAATCACTTCTGAGATAGCCATCAAAGCACTCCCCGAAATTTTCTCGGTTGATGGTCTGCCAGTCACATTGGTATCTGAGGATGGCCCTCAAGGGGTGGTTTTTTTTTTTTTGTAGGACTTTTGTACATTCTTCAGGATTTGGCATGTTTACTCGTCCCCCCCCCTTTCATCCACAATCAAATGGGGCAGTCACGGGCATGGTGCGGACATTCAAGACCCCACCAGATGAAAAAGTATCTACACGAATTTCCCACTGAGGAGGCATTTACGTTTTTCTTGACATACCAAACTAAGCCTATGGCGGAACGGAGCCCCGCAGAGCTTCTCTGTGGACACCAGCTGCTGACTGCTGCACCTCCTCCCTCCTGACCCTCGCCAGGTTTTCTGCCGGGTAAGTCGGTCTGGGCACAGAGGTTGTGTTACAATCGCCACTGGATACTGGCAGTTGTCCTGTGTCGCATCGGCCATAGGCTCTACACCTTACGGGCAGGAGGGAGGTATGTTGTCACCAAAATCAGCTCTGTCGCAAAAGGGACACCCATCCCCTGCTCTCACAGGCACTGGCTTCTCAATGGCAGATACACCTGCCCAGGGAGTTTTGAGGTTATAACATACTGTGCCTTCTCCAATATGCTGAGAGACACAAACAAACAAACTAACTAACTAACTGTTTATAAGGGTCCCAAAAAATATTTGTATAAATATTTTCACTTCATAATATTAATATATTCTTGAAATGTGTTGTGCTAAGCATTTAAAACTACTATTTACAAAAACTAAAAATGATACTCTGCATGATGGGGGTGATCGTAAATGGAAGAAATCTATACAATGCTCTCCTCAGACACCATGCTGTGAGTCAGCTTGGTGTGTACTGAAATCAGCGTAACATACCATATGCATTTCAGTTCACTAAGTGTCAAGGAACTTGACTGCATAACATATATGAACACCGTTTGAAGGTGAAAGCCATGCCAGTGTCAACTTATGTTAATTCACCACTTCGTCCTGCACTGGCCTTGAAAGGTTCATCAGGTACCAACCGACTGCCGTGTCATCGTCTGCCCAAAGGCATCGCCGAACATGGTATAGAGGGGTATGTTGTCAGTTTCCCATACTCCCGGCCATTGTGTCGGTTTTCGCGACCGGAGTCGCTGCTTCTTAATCAATTGGCTCTTCAGTTGGCCTCACAGGGGTTGAGTGCACACCACCTGCCAACAGCGCTCGGCAGACCCCGATGGTTGATTTGATTTTTTCAGGGAAGCCAAAACAGTCTTGGTCCAACCCACCACTGCCTGCACCAAAACTAAGTTTATTGTGCAGTATCACTCCCTGTATATCTAGTAAAGCCAACCAATGCCCTTGAACAGTGCAAGGAGTCCCTTTACCAGTTCTTTATTAGACACAATTTCTTCAAGTCTGGTTGTCCCGAATATTCTGTGCCTTTTAATCTCCAATGCAATGCATTCGAAGATTAGCTGTGATGCAGTTTCATCACCGTCATCACAGATCCTACATTTAGGATCCTCTTCTGTTATTCCCATTGTATGTAGGTGTTTTTTGAAATTCCCATGGCCTGTCAGCAATCCAACCATGAGTAATCTCTCTCCTGTTCAGGCCCAGGATTGCAGAGCTACTTTTAAAACATGGCTTTGGCATCATTACCTTGCCATGTTTTTGTTGATGGACTTTGGTCCAATATTCTACGTGCTGTCTTCTGAGCCAGTTACGTAGCTCCAATTTGATCATTGCCTTGGTGATTGTCAGGACAGGTTCCGGTCCAATAAATGGAGTCTCTGCCCCCATCCTGGCTAATCTGTCGGCATGTTCGTTGCCACTGATCCCCGAGTGGCCAGGGACCCACAATAGGTTTACTCTATTGCTTTCCCTTAGCTCCACCAGAACCCTGTGACATTCTGCAACAATTTTAGATCTTGTTGCAGGAGCTGCCAGTGATCTCAGGGCTGCCTGGCTGTCTGAATAGATATAGATGCTACGATCTTTGTAGCACCTATGCAAATTCTCCTCCACACACGCCCTAATGGCAGTGATTTCGGCCTGGAATACTGAGGCCAGTTTCCCTAGAGAGATGACGCCCTCCAGTCTTGGCTGCACCCCCGTATACCCCGTCCCAAACACCTTGGTCTGATTTTGACCCATCAGTGAACCAGACAATATTCCCCGTACGGTGTCGAACTATTTTCTCCCACTGCTCCCTACTTCCAATTATTATATTGAAAGGCTTGTTGAAGCAGTATGGGGTTATAATATAGTCAGCTGGCATTTCCCCAACCTTTCCTATATTTACCTCACTCACTATTTTACTTTGTGATTCTGGATATCCAAAAGAGATCCAGTTGTTGCCAGTTTTGAGTCTGTATGCACCAGCGCTGCCTCCATATTGACCCAAAGTTAATGGGGGCATATCCAGCATGGTTTCCATCCCAGCAGTTGGTGTGCTGCTAATTCCACCTGTTATGGCTAAGCAGTCTAATCTCTGCACTTTACCAAGCTCCTTAGCAGCAACCTGCTGTTCTACCTTCTTCCACCACACAACCGCCCCGTAGGTGATCCTGGGTCTAATCACCGTGGTGTATATCCAGTGCATACCCTTGCGGCTCAGGCCTCAATTTTTGCCACAAGCTCTCCTGGTACTTAAAAGTGTACCTTTTGCCTTGGAGCAAATATTCCTAATGTGAAGGGTCCATGTCAGTTTCTCATCTAGGGTAACCCCTAGATATTTCACTGTCCCCTTCACAGGTAGTGCTTCATTGAAAAGCTTTAGATTCCAACTTGAGTGTTGGATATGCTTCTTTGTGAATGGTACAACAACAGTCTTCTTAGGACTAACCCAAATATCCTGTTTTCTGCACCAGTCTTGCACAATGTCCAATGTACCTTGTGCCATATTCTTGACTGTGTCAGCAAATTTGCAAAGTATTACTATGACAAGATCATCTGCATATCCTTGGCAAAAGTACTGCCTAGAGTTTAATTCTCAAATGAGATCATTCACCACTAGATTCCACAATAAAGGGGAAAGAACTCCTCCTTACGGGCAACCCCTAGTGGTGTTGATTACCATTTTTTCATTCATCATGGTAGCCTCTACCTTTCTTCCACTGAGCATGGCCCTAGTCCACCTACATATAGTGGTCCCTAGGTCATGCACACCCCGATGGTTACCCATTCAAGTGCAAGCCAAGCCCAACAGTGCTCAACTTCAATGATCTAACAGGAACCGGTGTATCCACTGCAGACGGGCGTTGGCAATTTATGTCAATTACCTCAATTTTTCTCCGTGAACATGGTTTCATAAACTATAAATCATGAGAAAAATGGTAATATGTTAATGGAAAAATGGGGGCAAATTAACATTGTGAACTTGGGAAATTTGACAGGAGCAACACAAATGTAAATGTCGGGAAAACAATATACTGACACCAAAGCTAGTATCCATGCACTGTTATACAAGCTGTATACTAAAAGTGAGTGTAGTATTAAAATAAGCAGAAAGCCCGAACTTTGACTTCTAATGAGTATTACCTCATTTTCCTTATCAAATCACTGCACATATGAGAGATACAGATATTAGTTAACTCCCCTCTCATGCCTCCCCCCTTTCCCCATTTATTACAAGGAGGAACATGATGGGATGATCCCTTGGAACTGGTAAATTTGGAACTTACTCATACAGGTCTGAAAAGTTAATTTACAATTCCTAGTTAAAATATATATTTCACAGCCAAAGCTGTACACAACATGTTACTGAACAACACAATCGGCTTACAATCTAGATTAAATTCTGGGAAAACAGTGATGTTGCAATTTTAAAATAATTACTTTTACAGCAACACACAGGCAGAATGCTGCTAATAAGACCAATAGATTTAAGTTATTCAATGAAGACAGTAGGCCTATCTTATAACCCACTTAAGCACAACATAAACATTTGCAACTCAAAATCACTGGTAACAACTCACTCTTGGAAACTATTTAGAGAGGAAGTAAGCAGCTCATAGGCACTACCCACTTATAAATGTGGAATGATTTTTGGCACAAACTGTCAGCAGTAGCTTGTGGTTTCTACCAACACTACCATATAATAACACCAGAAATGCTGGCAGAAAGTCACTTTAGTCACGTACTACAACCAACAGAGATGTTGCTACTGAGGTAGCAATTGTGTACCTTGACCAAAAAGGTTACTTTAGGCTCCCGTGTCTAATATCGATTCACGGGACGCCACAGAGCACCCTCCCTGGGAGAGCGGAGCAATGGGAGAGGTGTCGACAACATCGGTGTGTTGTCGCATGGTGCTGGCCCGTAGTCCGGCGAGCGGCATGGAGCACACGTAGTGTGGCATAGACACCGAGGGGGGCGTGACATGGTGGTGCCACATGTCAGAAGCTGTCAGCGCGGGCTATGTGGGGAGGTCGCGTGCTTCCAGCACTTGCGATGACACAGGTGGTGTAGTGTGTCGTGGGTACCGTCCTAGTGGAGAGGTGAAAGGTGGGGAAGACAATATTTAGTCCTACAACTAGTGTGGGTGACGGAGATCAGAACAGCAGAGGGTGGAGAAGAGGGAGGAAGTAGGGGAATTAAAAGATGTAGGACACCTGATGCGCTTAAAGATACCTTCATCTTTTAAGAGTCGGAAGAAGAAGGCAAGGCAAGGTGTTTAATAAAGGTGATGTTTACAGGAGAAGGGATCATCGGAATAGGGCTGGTGGTATAGGACAAACAACGTTTTGTCCCAGAGCTGGACGGTCAAGTCGTCCTGTGGATAGGCGGAGACGTCCATGGCATGTCTATCGTAGGCATCTGCATCGCGGGTGTGGGAATAGGCGAGGTGCATTGTCGTCGGTGTGGCGCAAGACTGGGAGGCATCGAAGTTGGGGGTCAGAGAAAAATCTGCGAACGTTGGCGCGACATGCGTTACACCAGGAGGTGGCTGCAAGGGGGCAGAGTCTGCCTGATCAATGCCTAAAACTTAGTCGTCACACGCATGCTTGGCACTCAGTAGGCCGTTGTCACATGCAGGAACACTGTGTGTAGACAAAACGTCTGCATCATTTCCTACCTGTGGGGTACGCAGGGGAAAGCGTCCATGCGGGTTTCAGCCAGTTGATGGAGACCGTAACCACGCATCCATTAAAAGAAATGTCAAATGTGTTCTCGGATCTGCCTAGGACACGGTGCGGGCCAGAGTAAGGCGGCTGTAATGGGGGCGCACGTTGTCGTCACACAGCATTACAAACTTGCAGTGCTCCAGCGCTTTGTGTACATATACACTTGGTGTACAATGGGCACGCAACGGAGGTACCCACGTGCGCATGATATGTTCACATATGTGTTTGACAAGCGTTGGCAAATCAGTTTGTGAGGGGGTGATCAGTGTCGGCAACAAAATCCGCGGGAAGTACAAGTCGTTCGCCGTAAACTACCTCAGCTGGAGAGGCGCTTAGATCTTCCTTGTGGGCAGAGTGGATGCCGAGAAGAACCTACGGAAGGGTGTCGGACCAGTTACCGCCGTGGCACATGAGGGCCGTTTTGAGGATGAGATGCCATCTCTCAACAAGCCCGTAGCTCTGTGGATGGTAGGCTATCATTTGGAGTCTATTGGTGCCGGACTGATCGCAGAAGTTGTTGAAAAGTGCTGACTCTATCGATCACTCCGATCTGTAGTAAGTGAGGACAGACAGCCAAACCGCAATATCCACACATCAAAGTACGTGCGACTGTTGCTGTGGAAATGTCTTTGAGCGAAACAGCTTCGACCCATCAAGTAGTGCGGTCAATCATTGACAGTATATAGCAAAACTCTCCGAAATGGGAAGGGGGCCAACGAGATCCAAATGATTCTGTTTAAAACGGCTTGTGGGGGTTTTCAAACTGCCTAGTAGGGGTTGCGTTTTCCTCTCGACTTTATTGTGTTGGCACAATAACCACACCCGAGTCTACGACTGGCAGTCGCGATGCATACATATTAGGGCAAACTATTCGTTCGGAAATCAACTTTCAGGTCGGCTTAAATCCAGGGTGGGAGAGGCTGCGAAGAGAACAGAATGTGCATCGCCGAAGAAACTAGGGGGCACACCATGCCAGTGGAAATGTCACAAAAGACTGGGATGCCCGAGACGGATAACAAGTGCGGTTCAATGCGCAGTGACGTTTCTGGAGAATGGAGTAGCCCTTGTATTTCATTGTCCGTATGCTAAAGGCGCGCGAGTCTGTCGAAATCCATGGGTGCTGAGGTAGCGCCGTGGCGCGACATATAATCTTCTATGACATTATCTGCGTCACGGACGTGTCTTACATCGGTTGTAAATTGTTAAATACAGTCTAAATGCCACCAGTGCTGAAGAGGGGATCACCTGATGGGTTACGTATAGTGTCAGCAAGCAGGCACTGATCGGTATAGAAAGAGGATGACCCTCAATGTCTTCTCTAAAATATTTGATAGCCTAGAGTTCCCTGTCAAACACAGACCATTTACATTGAGAGTGGGTTAATTTTTTTGAGAAGAAAGCTAACGGCTCAGAATGGACACCAATGTGTTGCTGTAGCATGGCACTCACTGAAGAGTCATTAGCGTCTGTGGTAATTGAAATTTTAGAATCTGGAATGGGATGTGCCAACATGACTGCGTGCGCAAGTGCCGTCTTTAAATGGTCAAATGTGACAGTCATATTGTTCGTCCAAGCGACCTTGCACACGCCTGACGTGTTGCCTGCTAGTGCACTGGTTAACAGTGCTTGTAGTGAAGCCACATGAGGAATGTGGTGCCTGAAAAAATTATTCCTTACCAGGAAGCGACACAGCTCTATATGTCTCTGGAAATGGGAGTTATGGTATGAGTGCAACACGATCTGAGGTGGGGTAATTACCTTGCTCTGAAACCTCGTCTCCAAGGAAAGTGACAGTTTCTTTGCACAATTGAGACTTTTCGTCATTAATACGGGCGCCATTGTCTTGCAATGCCTTAGTATGCGCGCCCGGTGTACTTTGTGCTCTTGTTGGGAGGACGAAAAAATTACAAACTATCGTAGAGGTAAGCATAGCAAAAAGGGAACTGGAAGAGGATGGAATCAATTAATCACTGCCAAGTCTGCACTGCGTTCTTTACTCCGAAAGGTATGAAACAGTATTCAAAAACTCCAGGAGTAATGACAGCCGTTTTTTGTATGTTGTCCAGTGCCAATGGAATCTGATGGTATGCCTTGACAGTTGACTACTGAGAGAACTTTAGCGCCGTGAAGCTGCTGTGCAAAATTCTGAATGTGGGGTATTTGGTAATTGTCAATTATTGTTCTCGCATTAAGCTTGCGTTAGTCGCCACACAATCGGTAACTGATGTATTTCTTTTTTGCCAAAAGAATGGGGGGACAACCAGTTGCTGTCGGAAGGATTCAATATCCCGCTGTCTAGAAGCTCCTGCACTATAAGTTCTGCTCCCTGCAGTGTATGTGCTAATAAGCGTCTTGCCTGGTGGAGCACCGGGGAGCCCTCAGTCATATTAAGTCTGTGGAGGGTACTGTTTGTCACACTTGATACTAGCAGTTCTGCTGGGGCAAGAGAATCACTAACCTATGTGGAATCAGGAGCGTCTGCGACAGAGGTGGGTGATGTGGCGGTACACTCTGAGGCTGCTGCAGGTGTGGACGACCTCGTGCAATAGCTCACTTGTGCGCTTGAGATGACAATGAGTCAATGGCATGTGACGTCATTGTCGCGACGTAGAACTTCGCACTCTGTGGAGATGCGAGCGATGCCCATAATAACAGTAACAAGTTTCGTGGAGAGGCGAGTGCACTTGGAAGCAGTTGATAAAAGATCATCTTGTACACTATACTGTGACATTGCAGGTGCAAACTGTCTGCGGAAATATCATTGAGAAGGGGCGTGACGAGTGGATTCCATTTGAAGGTCCAATGAAAATTCGTAATGCTCCAGGAAGTCAATTCCTAGCACAGGCTTGTCAATCTAGGCAACGTAGAAAGTCCAAGGAAATATAGCGTCCTGTGCGAACTGGAGTTGGAGTTCAGTAGTGCTGTAAACTCATATGGGTGAGTTGTCAATAGCTTGCAAGGGACCTGGGCCATGTTTGACGGCGAAAGGTTGTAAGGAATAATGCTGGCCTCAGCACCAGAAAACTGGTTTATGAGAACAAGTTGGTAATGTAGTGTCTGGACAGGACGAAGGCGGAGCAGTCGAGTGGCGCCCGTGAGAAGATGCGCTGGGAGTGGCGCCATTTACTCCTTGCACTGAGAGTTTGACGCCACTGCATGGTGGCCTGCAGTTGCGTGCTTTGTCGCCGTGCGTTTACATGGAATCAACACAGTGGGTAGGTCACACATATGCTGGTGGCGTGCGTGTGGCAGGTGGTGTGCCTGGCTGTGAAGGCATGGAGGTCGGGTTGGCCAAAGATGGCGATGATAATGGCCTGTTGCCAACAGGTTGCTCCACTGTCTGTTGAACGACGTGTGACTTGGAACATCCAAACACCAGAAAGTGAGAAGAGGCATGTCCGGTTGTCGAACTCTGTGCGTCGTGCAAAACCCTGTCAGTTTAAGCCAGATGAGAGTTGAGTGGTTGTGTCGGCAGTGCTAAGAGTTAGATCTGTAGCTTGGCTGGAAATTCGAGTAACCAGATAGCCCACAGCGCTGGGTCCAGTAGGAAGGAGTGATCCACTTGAGACTGCAGGTGATGCCCGAGCTAGCCAGGGGTGCAGTCGCCGATGTTTACCTCCTCGATAATGTGAGTCAATGTCTCGTCTGACGAGTGTAACAAGCGTCATAGAAGAATCTCCTTCGCATTGCGGAACTTTGGTTCGGGTGGAGGTGACAGGATATCGCTGGTCAAGTCCGTCTGGTCGTGCAGGTGTGTGTCTAAACACAAGAATCGAGCATCCTCACTCGTGACGTTGTGTAACTCGAAATTAAATTCCACCAACATGAACTGTGTTATAGGATCAGATTTGTCCAGTGATGACAACTTCAGAAAACGCGAGTGGTGTGGAGTTGTGTCCAACTGAGGTCCCGCCAAGGAACGCTGATCACGAAGACCTAGTGTAATTAGTGGTTTGTACATCCACATGAACGCTGCAGGTGCAGTAGGTGGTGTCCCAGCAGCGACGCCAAGCATCGAGTGTGGGTCATATGTTGGTGTGCATGGAGCAACGCGGTACTGATGCCGGTTGTCGAGTGCGGGTTATATGGTGGCACATGCAGCGGACCGAACTGCGGAATGTACGTTGGTGCCGCGAAGAAGACGCCAAACTTCGTGTGCGGATTGGAAAATGGGCGCACGAACAACTGTGGCGGGTGGCGGAGGTAAGCGGTAAGCCACGTACAACATGCACACTGAACTGCTTATCACAGGCAGACTGATATGGCATCACATTTCGAGGAATCGAAGTACTTGCGTTAAAACACTGTGAAACACTCGTGTCCTTGGGTGCACACTGGTTTCCTGTCGGAATGACGCAATGTGGTGGTGGGAGCATACGGTGCCAAAGTCCATGCCAGTTGTTGGAAAACGCTGCACGTCGCGGTTGAAAGAGGTGAACACTCGGAATCGTTCATTAAATCGTCCTCAAATTTAATGAGTGGTTCATCCTGGGCCGAAAATTGTGAAGGATCGTGGGGATCCAGTGCAATTTTTCCACTGTTGAAAGCCATTGTTAGGCCATAACGGTATTGTTGTCGGATGCAGTCCCACAGCAAAAAACATGAAAAAATGCTGTGGCAGTGATCATGTACCTCGACCAAGGAGGTCACTTCAGGCTTCCATATCTAATATCGATTCATGGGACACCACAAGCCCATTTCTGAAACTACACAAACAAGATTTAACTAACTTGCTGCATTAGCCCAAAATTCCTAAAAATTCTTGTTACACAACCTGTTAGGCAGTAAAGCACTCTAAAGAAGGTACCCGAAATTGATCTTAGCATTAGCTCAAGAGCAATAACTTTTACGATTTAAAATGGCTTACTGCTATTAGCCCTCTTGAAAAAGCTAAATTGATTTATGATTCAAAATGCCATCCCATAATAACAAGAATTAAACACAAATCCAATAAATAATGAGTGACAAATGCATATTAACACTAGCCCACTTCTCTGTTTTGAATAAGTGCTACTTATCCAAAATTTTGGGCTGTAATCCACTCTTAAAATTGCACTGACAGAAATTACACAGTTCACCGACTTTAGCCCACATAAAAACTCTGGGTTATGAATAGGCGAAGCAAACGAGGATCCCATGATGGTTTCAAGGATATAAGCAATGAAGGCAATCTTACAAGAAATCGGTGACACCATAAGTAGCCAAAAGTACCACTGAGCCACATGTGTGCTTGCTTCTACCAAACTAGCAGGTACAGTCACATCACCAACAGGACTTGCTTGTGGCAACCTCCCGCAATCTCTATTTGTAATGCATACATTCCACAATTGATCTTGTCTGCTGGAAGGTATGCAACAACCCCCCCCCCCCGGCCCTTTCTGCTCAAAATTGCAATGTAGGGCTGAAATTGTCTGGCACGAAGTCAGTTTCTAAGGAGCAGGGGGAAGTACAAGTGGTTGAAGAATTCACCAACAGATCCAGAGCAGTTAGCCCATTCCAAGAACTGGGAGCAGAGGAGGGGGCGGGCATGGCAGAGTACCTGTAGTATGGATCCCAGTTAACAACTGGGAGGCAGTGGTTCTACATATTTTGGTTCCCAAGCCATGATTCCATCCACAGCCTGTGAGAAAGCAATGGCAGTGGGGGTGCAAGTGATACTGAAACCCAGGAGTAGACAATAGAGGCCGATACGCCATTCGGTATCTCCCAGCAGCTATGGTACACGCCTCCTGCCACTGCCAACAGCCAATGCACGAATCGTCATCTTACGTGGACAAACAATCAAACAGCCAGTAAATATGTCGTGCTAAGTTCAATATTTCCTCAAAAACTTAATAGCAGAATTCCTGTGTTTGCGTTGTACTGAATCAATTTCTACTTCATGCTTTGTAAAGTTGCTAAGCAAAACGAGATACGTTTTCAAGAAAGCTTTCGGGATCAACAAAATTACACTTGAAACTTCCAGCCAGATTAAAATTTTTTGCCAGAAATGGGATTATAATCTTGGATCTTTGCCTTTCGCGGGCAAGTGCTCTACCATAGGAGCAATACTGGCACTCATCGCGGTCCATCCACACAACTTTACTTCTGCCATTACCTCGCCTCCTACTTTCCAAACTTCACAGAAGTTCTCCTGTGAACGTTTCAGGACAAGCACTCCTTATTCTGGAAACATCCCGTAGTCTGTAGCTAAGCCATGTCTCCACCATACACTTTCTCCCAGGAGTGCTAGTCCTGCATTGTGCAAGGTTTGCAGAACTTCTGCAGAGTTTGGAAAGAAGAAGGCGATGACAGGCAGAAGTAAAGTTGTGAGGACGGACTGTGAAGCGCCCTGGGATAGCTCAGACGGTAGACCACTTTGCCTGTGAAAGGCAAAGATTGTAGGTTCGAATCCCGGTTCCAGCATGCAGTTTTAATCTGCCAGGAAGCTACATATCAGCGCACACTCTGCTGTAGAGTGAAAATTTCATTCTGAAAATTACACTTCACAGTGTTTTAAGAATTTCTGCAGCCATGAAAATCCTTTGTATCTGATGTGTGGAAAATTGTCTTTAAAATTTCTAATTTGCTCCAATAACTGGAAAATTGAAACGTATAGCTACAAATAAAACTGTTTATTATGGGTCGCGGTACTCTCTCTTAGTGTCAAAGAAAAGTATCCAGAGAGATGAATCGTTTAATGAAAACACCTGAATGCGCTAGCCTGAACGTAGCCCTTGAAATTCAGTTTTCTCACATAGTTAAATGCTTTATTTACGTATCCGGTATGAGTAAAATATACACAATAGCTCATTTATCTCCTAAGCAAACGTGAAACAATAAAAAACTTTTATTTTTTTTATCGTAAATTACTGACAAAAAAGATCAAGAAACAATTAAATGAAAGCATAATACAAAAGTCAATTTACATTATGTTAATTACAGGGATTTTGAATCTCACAAAGTGTAGCAATACTCCTAAATCTAAATAGGACACACTAGTGTAGGCAGTTTCTTTAGTAGAACTGTTGCATCTTCTAAGTGTTCTGCCAATGAAACGTAGCCTTTGGTTCGTCTTCCTTACAATATTTTCTATGTGTTCTTTATAATTTAAGTTGTTCGTGATTGTTATTCTTAGGTATTGAGTTGAATTTACGGCCTGTAGACTTGATTGATTCATCGTGTAACTGAAATTTTACGAATTTCTTTTAGTAGGCATATAGATGATCTCACACTCATCATCATTAAGGCTCAATTGCCAATTTTTTCCACCATGCAGATATCTAAATCATTTTACATGTTCCTTTTGATATTCTGGTGACTCTACGAACGATAAATGACAGTATCATCCGCGAACAGTCTAACAAGGAGACAGTGGCAGGGGGGGTGGGTCGGACCACCCTGGGCCTCTCGTCTTGGGGATCCTCCAAGTACCTCGAAAGCAAGGTTTTAATTTTTTTTTCTTTTGGCGGAACGCTCTTTCTGGGGCCTCCAAATCTCGAAAGCTATTTTATTTTAGATTGTCCTGGGCCTCTTGTCCTGGGGGCCCTCCAAATCTAAATTTAAGTTACTTCCAAGTGGACGGGAGCCTCCATATCTTAAAAGTTGCCTAGTCTGTCACTGCAAGGAGACCACATAGGTATCGAGTTTTAGAATTTCTTCATATTTATGGTACTTGAAGTTCAGAACTTAAATAATAAAAAGCCCAAACCATTCAACGCAATTTTTTTTTTTTTTTTTTTTTTTTCGTTTTCGAATTATATAAAACATTTTGGGATCTCCAATTCCACGTGTTGCGTCAGTTTTTGTTTATGTCTATGCAGACGAGCTGAAAAGCTTGTCACGTAAAATGATGGTTGAGTAGGTTAGCTGCTTGGGAGGCCATTAGTAGCTACGGAGATGACTTCTCAAAAACAGTGTCGTAGCTCTTCACAAACTGAACAATCAAAAAGTACTGTCGTCAACTAATAGTGAAGCCAATATTGTAAAAAACGCCACTTGTGGTTTTTTAATTGAACTATCATTATTAACAACCTTCTATGAGGTATAGAAAATTACGAATAACCAAAAATAGACACACTTTTCATAAAAATTACCATTATATATTAAAATTGTGCAAGTATTTGAACACAACGAAAAAGTATTTAAAAAAATCACGACAAGAATCGAACGTGGGACCTTATGGTTATAAGGACAGAACGCTACCACCTTTTTATTTTTATATATAGGCAGTATATTTCAGAATCTAAATTATAGAAGGAAGCATTTATAAGAATATTGATACAACAGGTAAAGATGCCATAATCAGTTATGTCAGAATAAATAATAGGCAACTGACTACATTTGAACACTGTGTTCCGTATGGTATCAATAAGCTTAAAACGGCCTTCTTGAGCTACTGGTAACACATTAAAATACTTTTTGTATATGGTCTGACCCTGTATTCCTTCATAGTTTCTCTGAATCCATGTATGTTCCCAATTTGGTTCCATGTTTTCACATGTGATAACTACTCTACCAGGTTCCAGGGCAAAAAAAGTACTTTTTTTTTTTTCCAAAGCCAACATAAAGGTCAGGATGAAATCTTGTTGTCAACTGAGTGGCCAGAATGGTATCTTTCTGTACAAACCATCCATCCTGAACATTCCAACCCCTCTCTTTAGGACGGGATTACCCTTTTTGTTCTTTGTGCTGCCTCCAGTTTCCTTTGATGCAAGTCCTGCAAGATCAAAATTCAGCAAACTTTTCACAAAAGTATCCGCTATCGCATTCTATTTCAAAACAAACGCCATAATTTCCGATAGTAAACACCTGAGCTATACTAACAGATGCTGCAATACATTCAATAAATGGTACTTACCGTTACTTTCAGAAGTTCAACCTCGATTTTTCGAGAATTTTTGAGAGTTGCGTCGAATGGCTTTGGCTGATTGTTACTTGAGTCCTGAACTTCACCTACCAGAAATTATATATATATATATATATATATATATATATATATATATATATATATATATATATATATATATATATATATATATATATATAATTCTAATATCCGATACCCATGTCGTCTCCTTGTATGAGAGCTACTCAGATTGTCTCCTAAATCGTTTATAAAAATAAGAAACAATAGGGGCCCCATAAAATTACATTAAAATCGGAATAAAACTAGACTTTGTCGACGTCCGTAGGTAAAGTACCCTCTGCCATGCACCAAACGAAATTTTCTGTAGACCGTGAGTGATCTTCCTCCTCTTTTGGAGGTCAAGAGTCCAAAATTTCACCGAGATCTGTGTGCACTACAAACTAACATAGCATCAGTTGGGGGTTTATGCTCATTGTTAATGATGTCAGATGTCATATCTTGTCACCAGAGCCGGACATTTAAATTTGCCGCCCCCTTCTCCCCCCCCCCCCCCACAGTAAGAATCGACTTTTTGACGCTAATTGGATTACATATATGTAAATAAATGTCACTATCTCACAACATGAACTTATTTTATTGACTGAATTAAAATCAAAGGAAAACATAACAATTTTAATACAGCCGCGGTGGAGTAGCCGAGCGGTCTAAAGCGTCTCGCTGCGGAGCGCGCGGTTGCTCGCCGTGGAGGTTCGAGTCCTCCCTGGGGCATGGGTGTGTGTGTTGTCCTTAGGTTAGTTTATCTAGGTTTAAGTAGTTCGTAAGCTACGGACTGATGACCACGCATTTTGGTCCGATAGATTTACAAACATTTGAACATTTTTTTAATACATACAAAATATTACAAGATTAATCATCGTACAAAAATCAATTCAAATTTTCGCTTTTCGAGCTTTTTTTGCTGCAAAACTGTTTTTGATATCATCATAGTTTAGAGAACCAGCTCGTTTGTGCTCTATGGATATTATACTCACATTTGTTAAGCAATCGTGCTCCTCATGTGTATTTAATTAGTTTCAGCTTGTTGAAACTTCTTTCTCCAGACGAAACATTTTAACGCTGTAGTAAGGTTGAGACACCCCTCTAACAATTTATTTTTATAAATTAAACTTAATGTTGATGATGCAATGGAATCTTGCAACGCTCTGTCTACTGCCATCGCATGTTGTCTGAAACTTTCAACTTCAAGTTCTTCCTCGCTAAGATCTTCTGCCAGTTCCGCTGCTTCCATTTCTTGAATTTTCACACCACACAGAAAACTAATTTTTGCACCAATTTTCTCAAGTGCGGTAAACCTGGTACTAAGCTCTGTCAATTCCTTATTTTTTCTGTGAATGTTGGATACTTCATCCTCACAAAGCTCATCGGCCATTTTCTTCTTTCTTCGAATCCTTTTTTCGGAGAGTACCGTTGATACCGCATTATCTTCTGCTAGCACTTTGGCCTCAGAAATAGCTTCAGAGGTACAAGAATCTCGGGAAGTTTTGAGAAAGCCCAAAAGCCCTTGAATGTTTCGAACAGCACTATCAATTGTAAAGTATTAACTTAGCAGAAACTGATTAACATGAGCAATTTATTTTAATATTTCATACCAGAAACAAATTAAACTAATGAATTTGAGTTTTCTCATTTTTTAAAGATAGATCTTGCCTCTGATTTTGTTTATGGTATTGACAATTTATAAGTTTGTTTCTTCCAGGGCCTTCAAAACTTTATGAAAATGCTCGTAAACAGCTTCAACCGCATCTACTCTTGCTGAATGTCTGCTGAATTTGCTCCTACTAAATTTAAAGAGTGAGCAGCACATGGTACGAGATAGACCTGTTCATTCTTCTGAAGTATTCTTGACTGGACCCCTTTGTACTTTCCAGCCATGTTTGCCCCATTGTCATGAGACAGCCCCCTGCAGTACTTAATGTTCAACCCATCTTGTTCCAATTTTTGCAGTATCTCTTGTCTAAGGCCTTCTCCTGTTTTGTCTGTAACTGTAAAAAAGTCAGTAAAACTTTCCACAACCTCTGAGTCATTCGACTTGACATATGGAATTACTTGTGTCATCTGCGCATTGTGGCTGATTTCTGGAGTGCAGGCAAACATCAGTGAAAAGTATTTAGTAGCTAAAATATCTTTAATTATATCTTGTTTTGTCAGCAATCAAGTTACGGCATTCATCTTGTATATTTTTGTAAAAATAGCTAATCTGGCCTTTCTTTTGGCGTTCAATACGCAGACGAAGGGGGACACTATAGTGTGATATGAGATCAATTGTATTTAGAAATTTGTCGCTATGTGGATCACCAAAATCACCATCTCCTTTTGCCCCTCTAAACGGACTCCCTTGCTTAGCTAGAAAAAGGACAGCATCAATAATACAGTGAGATTTCTCCTGTTTTATCTAGTCATGCTGCCTAGTGTGCGGTACTTATCAGCTGGGTTTGTCGGAGGACATCGAAAGAGTCGAAAGAAGGGCAGCTTGATTTGTATTGACGACATACAGGGGAGACAGCGTCACGGAAATGATACAGGATCTGGGATGGGAATCATTAGAACATAGGCGTTTATCCCTGCGACGTGGGCTACTTACGAAACTACAATAGTCAACATTCTCCTCCGAATGCGAAAATATATTGTTGCCTCCTACTTACATAAGTAGAAAAGATAATCTGAATAAATACGTGAAATCAGAACTCGAACAGAGAGATTCAGATGTTCTTTCTTCCCGCGCGCTATTCGAGAATGGAATGGGAGATAAATAGTTTAAATTGTTCCGATGAACCCCTCTGTCAGGCAGTTAAATGTGATTTACAGAGTATCCTGTGCAGATGTCTATCAATTCCACCGCTACCGAGAGAGGACTCTAGACCCTTAATGCTTTTGATTTTCAATAAGAAGTGTGCGCACCTGAAATACTGGAACGTTATTCAAATTCACCTGTTCTACAAATATTACCTTGATATGAAATATAAATATTCATTTATGTGAAAAAGGAAATCTATGCAAATTAATAAACATTGGGCATTTACTTATGCAATAACGCAAACATCTCCCTCATTCTGGCTAAATATCTAGTAGATTTTTAAAGTTTGACTAGCTGAAGTACCTGTGACAGGGCAACATTGAAGACAGCAACCAGGAATTTTAGCTTTATTAAATGATTTCGGTATTTCTTGCAGTCATTTTACTTTTAATAATTCTGTGTCAGTTAATTTTATTAAATTATACCAGAAAAAAAAGAGAGTCGGTCAAAATTTGTCTCCCTCTAAATTCTGCCGCCCGGGGCAACTGCTTCCCTTTGCCCCCCCCCCCCCCCCCTAGATCCGACCCTGCTTGTCACTATGTATCGTAGGTGGTTTTTACTGCCACAGCAATTGTTACCTCATGGAATATGTGCACCAGATTTGATTGAAATCGTTCTGGTGGTTTATGAGGAGATCTGCATCATTGTTTATGACGTCATACTTCCTAAACCTGTGACTTTCAGCCTTTTCCAATATGCGACCGCCTTCCAATTAAAAATATTCTGGCGAACCCCCAGTCCTCATCACGAACTCTAACAAAACCATGTTCATTATGTCAAAGGCAACGAATGTAATGGTCTTTCTGTTCATACAGCGTTCTTGTAAATTGTTGGACATTATTTTTAATGCGTATTTTTCGGAATGCAAGACATATTTTTACATGGTTTCCGACAGAAATATATATATTTTACATAACGAGTGTTGCGAACTTAGGCAAGATTCAAAATCGAATTATGCTGTTAAGAAAGCTCCCAATGTATAGACAATTTTTAAAGAAGTGCATTTTTTCTTAATTTCTTGGAATTAATGATTGCATCATGTTCATTTACCTAAAAAGTAGTTCCTGAAAACAGTTTTCAGACTTCGCGCTTATTCATCTAAAACACACTGTCCAGGGAGGATTCAGGGACGGAGGGGCCACAGGGCACGTGCCCCCCCCCCCCCCCTCCCCTCCCAGACCCAACGAAAAATGAAAGAGAAGAGAGAGAAACAGAGACAGAGAGAGAGAGAGAGAGGGAGGGGGGGAGGGGGGGGAAGGAAAGAATATCAGCATAATTATAATTAACTTACGGACAGCATGTAACTGTGAGTTTAAAAATGCAAAATACCTGTAATTTAAATAACGTAATTTGACTTTTTGTGTTATATTTCCATTTAATTGCTTCTGGCTCTTTTTTGTCACTAATATATAATAAAAATAAATAAACGTTGTTTATTGATTCGTTATTGCTTGGGATATAAATGAGCTATTGTGCATTTTAACTCGTAAGTAAATAAAGGATTTAACTATGTGAAAAAACAGTGAATTTCAAGGACTGCGTTCAGGATTGGACCTTAGAGTGTTTTCAGCAAACGGTTTGTCTCTCGGGATTCTTTTCCTAGACACTAAGAGATAGTACCGCCGCCCCCCCCCCCCCCCCCCATTATAAACAGTTTTATTTGAAGCTACACGTTTCCATTTCCAGTTACTGGAACAATTAAAAATTTCAACGGCATTTTTCCACACATCACATACAAACAATTTTCATCGCAGTAGAAATTCTTCTTGAAACACAGACAAGTGTCATTTTCAGAATGAAATTTTCACTTTGCAGCGGAGTGTGATTCTTAAATTGTGTGCTGGAACCGGGTTTCGAACCTGCGACGTTTGCCTTTCGCGGGCAAGTGCTCTACTGTCTGAGCTATCCCGGCACGCTTCACAGCCCGTCCTCACAACTTTACTTCTGCCAGTACCTTGTCTACTACTTTCCAAACACAGAAACTTTCACAGAAGTTCTGTGTTTGGACTCGCAGTTGCCATCTGGTGGTGGTTGGTAGCTGGGCGGAGATGCCGCCTAGTCAGGTCTGCCCCCTGGGAGAAATGCTGGAACCCCAAGGGCAGCTTGACCACCACCGCGGGCCCGCCGGCAGGTAGACTGCCTTTGTTCCGATGCCGCCACAGCCCTCGTGCTGGGTGCGCGACACTCGGCACGGCAGACTGTATCGAGGCTCCGTCGCTAACGGACGCATGTCGGACGTCTCAGAGGGCTACCGCTAGTAGGCTCCTCATATTGTAACACAGTAATCGCGGCTGGCGAAACATTTGTGTAACTGTTACTAATAAATGCTTAAATATTATAATTCCGTTTACGTCTTGATTATTATTGAGGTGGAAACGATGGGGAGATTCTAGTCTCTCACATTTACACGCTTTCACTCAATGTACGTGCAACCAGAGGCTCGTACATTTGGTCCTCCGGGCCGGATACAGTGACCACGAAAACGTAGACTGCAAGATTTAGTGTTCACGCGGAAGCGCATTCGCAATGAGTTACTTTCCGGAAATGAACTTTGTAAATCACGTGTGTACTGCACATGTTCGCGGCTTGTAAGCGCCACTGTGTGTCTCAAGGTCTGTACGGGACAACGCAAATAACGGCCTTGACTACGGTGTGTGAGTGCAGTACTTGTGACCGACTAGTGCATCACGCGCGATCGCGTTAAAGCGAGCACACGGTACCGGCATCATCTCCAAGCATCCCGCAGTTTGGCGCCAACGGAAGCTGCGCCTCGCACCACGTCTGCCGACGGCATCAAGTGACTCCGCGGCCGCCGCCTCTGCACTGCCTCAGCGCCGCTACAGCCTTGGTGAGTGTTACCGCTTGGCTTCCTGTTTCTAATCTGCTCTTCCCTACAATGGAGCCAGCAGCAAGAGCTCGGTTAGTCAAGCAGAGAGGGCTTGCAAAGGCAGCTCTTTCACGCTTGAGTAATTCAATGCAAGATGCAGAGAGTCTTAGCATTGAAATCTTGGAATATAGATTAAGCAAATTGGCGCAAATTAAAGCGGATTTTGAATCCCCACAGTCCCTACTCGAAATGGACGATGAATTAACAGATCACATTAATGATAGGGCAGATTTCGAGGACTCTTGTGAAATCATTGAATGTACCACAAGGGGTTTATTGAAGAGGCACGCTCAGAAGCCTGAGCCTGCCAACTCTAATCATTTGACAATGTTAGCAATTTGAAATTACCTGCCATCAATTTGCCAACCTTTGAATGGGATTATCTGAAATGGTCATCCTACAGAGATGCTTTCTCGAGTCTCGTCATGAATAATGACTCAATTGACAATGTTCAGAAATTTCATTATTTAAATCCGACATTGCAAGGTGAAGCAAGGGACATTCTAAAACATTTACCAGTGACCTCAGAAAACTTCTCAGTAGCTTGGAGACTCATTACACAAAGATACAATAATCCTAAGATAGCCGCGGCCAGACATGCTAAGGCTTTATTAAATTCTCCTACCGTTAGCCATGGTACGTCAACCAATTATCGGCAGTTGATTAACCATGTATGTAGCCATCTGAAGGCCCTAGAAGCTCTTAAGCCTGATGTGCCACTTCATGAAATTCTCCTTTCAGAACAAATCTTGACTAGTATGCGTCCCACAGATCGTCAGGAGTGGGAGGAAAAAATGTCTGGGTCGATGTTCACCACATTGAACCAACTCTTAGAGTTCCTAGAAACAAAATGTCTAGCCTTTGAGTTGATTAATTTTAGGGATAATACCCCCAAGGAGACGCAGAGTAATCCAAGCAGTGCTAATCATGTAAAAAATGTGAGGAGAGCTCATCTGGCCAGTGCTGATGTTGAAGTAGTTTGTGAGTATTGTAAAAAGCATCACGCACTCACTGATTGCAAGGGATTTATTGCCTTAGATGTCAGTGAGAGGCGCGATTATGTAGCCACGAATAAGCTTTGTTTCTTGTGCTGCCGCAGTGGTCATTATGCGCATAGTTGCAAGCTTTCCTGCTGCAAATTCTGTAAGGGCAGGCACAATGTACTGCTCCATCAATCAGCTGATTCTAAGCACAGTCAAAATGGTGAAGCTACGAATCAGTATGTAGCATATCAAGCTGTAAGTGCTAATACAAACATCCACCACAATGCTTTGTTGGCGACAGCTGTTGTCAACATCAGCACTCTTGCAGAGTTTTGCTTGACAGTGCAAGTCAGCTGTCATTCATATCCAGGCGCTTGGCAGATAAACTGAAATTGAAGCGTATCAAGCAGTCATTTCCAGTAAATGGTGTGAATAATGCCCTCACAGTGTCGGTGTCACAAACATGTAACATCGAATTGTCTTCTAGGTTTAGTGATTTTCAGGTGAAAACAAACAGTGCTATTGTGGATAATGTTACCAGTAACCTACCAGCGAGCTATATAAATACAAGCTCCTGGAATATTCCATGTCAACTCCCACTCGCTGATCCAGAATTCAACAAACCGGGCTCCATAGATTTGATGCTTGGAGCAGAAGTCTTCTTCGATGTGTTGTGCAATGAAAGGCTAGTGCAGCCGAATCATCCCTCACTAGTCGAAACAAGATTTGGCTGGATTTTGTCTGGCAGGATACCGGCTGCTCCACATAACACGCCTGCTTCCAAGTGACATCATGCTTTGTCAGGGGTGATAGTCTAGATGCCAAATTGCAAGGATTTTGGGAACTAGAAAAGGTGACTACGAAGGCATTAAGAAAACAGGACAAACAGTGTGAGGCTCACTTTCAGCGCCACACAACTTGTACCGAAGAAGGTAGGTTTGTAGTTCGATTGCCAATGAAACCGGACTGCAAACCATTGGGTGAGTCACGACAACAGGCTTTTGGTAGATTCGACCATCTTGAGAGGAGATTTAAGGGGCAACCACAGTTGAAGAAGGAATATTCTGCGTTCATGCAAGAATATGCTGAACTAGGGCACATGGAGATCTGTGACTCTACAGAGGTGGTTGGTGAGCTTCTCGACCTCAGGAGGGATTAATTGGAGATCATTCCACCTCGTGCCTCTCACTTTGGTGGACTGTGGGAGGCAGGAGTCAAGTCCATGAACTCACACTTCAAATGTGTTGTTCGCAATGCAATATTAACATTTGAAAAATGACCACACCGTATTGAGTCAGATAGAAGCGTGCTTGAACTCAAGGCCATTGTGTTCTCTCTCTGACGATCTTGATTCTCCTGCTGCGCTCACTCCTGGTCACTTCCTAATTGGACAACCCCTTTGTACTTACCCTGAACCTTCTGTCCTGGAAATCCCTGCCAACCGGTTGCACAGGTGGCAACTCACCCAACAAATGTACCAATCATTCTGGAGGAGGTGGTCAACGGAGTACATACACAACCTGCAGCAGCGCACCAAATGAACATCAGAGGCAGCCTGGCAACCCCAGGATCGACGATCACGTGCTGATCAAGGAAGACAACTTACCACCCCTGGTGTGGAAGCTGGGTGTCATCGTCGAGCTGTTTCCTGGTCCTGACAAGTGTGTTCGTGTGGTGTTAGTGAAGGCTGCTAACGGCCAGTTCAAAAGGCCCATAGCCAAGTTGTGTCCCCTCCCCAAGCAGTGATTTCTTCATTGTGTCAATTTGTATATATGTGTATTTTTTTGTGTTAGATGTATACTTTGTGTGTCTTGCTTGAAGTTGGTCCAGGCCTGTTTATGGCCACTTCTCTCATTGTTTCTATTGTGCTATTTGTTGCTTGTTTTGCAATATCTTGTTTGTTTTGCAATATCTTGTTTGTTTTGCAATTTCTTGTTTGTTTTGACATTTCTTGTTTGTTTTGACATTTCTTGTTTGTTTTGCTCATTTGAATTTTGTGTGTCAATGATTGTGACTTTGAAAATGAGTATCCTCATTTTGAGTGGGAGGATGTTTGGACTCGCAGTTGCCATCTGGTGGTGGTTGGTAGCTGGGCGGAGATGCCGCCTAGTCAGGTCTGCCCCCTGGGAGAAATGCTGGAACCCCAAGGGCAGCTTGACCACCACCGCGGGCCCGCCGGCAGGTAGACTGCCTTTCTTCCGATGCCGCCACAGCCCTCGTGCTGGGTGCGCGACACTCGGCACGGCAGACTGTATCGAGGCTCCGTCGCTAACGGACGCATGTCGGACGTCTCAGAGAGCTACCGCTAGTAGGCTCCTCATATTGTAACACAGTAATCGCGGCTGGCGAGACATTTGTGTAACTGTTACTAATAAATGCTTAAATATTATAATTCCGTTTACGTCTTGATTATTATTGAGAAGGTGGAAACGATGGGGAGATTCTAGTCTCTCACATTTACACGCTTTCACTCAATGCACGTGCAACCAGAGGCTCGTACATTCTGCGAAACTTGCAGGAGTGACACTTCTGGAAGAAAGGATGTGTTAGAGACATGGTTTAGCCACAGCCTAAGAGATGTCTCCAGAATATATATATTTATAGCCTCACAAAGCCATTAAGGACATGTTCACCCTACTCGGCCTTGTGCCGCCCCCCCCCCCTCCAGAAAAAAATTCTGGATCCGCCACTGCACACTGTAATACAAAAATAAAAAATTTAAAAAAACTTACGTTCTATTCAGCTGGGGATTAATGTTAAACAAGGAATTATATAATTTTAATAAAAAGTAAATTTCACTTTTATTAGACCTATATTTTTCTATTGCGGAACTCTTTGTAGTCAGAGGTGCACTGGGCTGATTGTTCACTAGTGCAAGTACTTCCTCGTGTGACAGTGATTGAAGGGCTCGCATTTTAAAAAGGGAAGTTATGCTGTTGCACCGCGTAGTTATGTTGCGTTGTAATTTAATACACATATTACTATTTTAAATCTCCTATGGCGACTTGTTGCAGTGATTTGCCAAAAATGCCCCTGAAAGGTGCCAGAACGCAGGTAGAGGGTGCGCAATCCGTAAATGCATGATCAGTATAAGGAAACAATACGACTGATTTAAAGCTCTACAGTCCTGGTTCTGATCGATAGACGTCAGAAAATTTCTGAATTCGTGCCAAGGTTTTCTGGTAAAACTAATTGCAAGAAACACGTTTTCATGATCTTGTAGGCCCTACTTATCGTATCGTTTTTTAAAAAGATTTTGTTTTCTTCGAAATCATCATATCGTACATATCGTGTGTAATGCCGATGGGTTTTGAATACACAAAAACAGTTCAGGTTCTCTACCATTATTTCGGATTTCTGAAATGTAATAACGCGCCTACGTGACCGAGGACGCGCACGAAATATCGTTGGACGCCAACATGCAGAGCCATTATGTGCAGTACGCTATGCACGTACTGCTAAAGCACTAGAAACTGAATTGACTTATAAGGATTTATTGTAGCTGTCGATTCTTATAGGACTGCTGTGTTCTTTCTCTGTACTTCCCATTGCTATCGGTTTTGCGTTTTGTAAGCAGTGAGGCAGCCAGGTTTTGCTTCTAATTTAAAAAAAAAAAAAATGAAGCCTTTTTAATGTATTCATTTTTACACTTTTTATAATTTAACCAGTTATACTACGAAAACAATTGCAAAACAAATAAAATGAGTAGGCTCGCATTAAATTGAAAGAGGAAGAGGAGCAATGCGGGGAAAGTGGAGTGTATATAATCGTCTCGTAAAATAATTAAGCAGCTTCTATGTTACTAGCCAAACAGAAAGGTCTTTATAGTTTAATGAACATGACTCTATGCGTAAAAATTGAACTAAAATAACACTTGTTGCTCATAAGATTCCTCTCGCGACTGACCTGCTAAGAAATGGGTCGCCGCATATGAACAATCGGCTCGTAACTTGAGCATAGCAGTAACAATAGCGGCAGCATCAAAGCTGGTCGCGGCGGCATTAAAAGCGCTCACAGTAACAGCAGCACATGTTCTCAGTGGCGGCATCACGTTGGTGACCATTGTTACAAATGTTTGTAAATCTATCGGACCAAACTGCGTGGTCATCAGTCCGTAGCTTACAGACTACTTAAACTAAGGTGAACTAACCTACGGACATCACACACACACACACACACACACACACACACATGCCCCAGGGAGGACTCGAACCGCGCGTTCTGCAGGAGGCTACTCCACCGCGGCGCGACCATTGTCACATTCACTTGTGCTTGGCAAATTATAGTTACATTGTGATCTATTACATATGGCCGGCCGCGGTGACCGAGGGGACTGAGGCGCTCCAGTCACGGTCTGCACGGCCACTACGGTCGGGGGTTCGAATTCCCCCTCGGGCAGGGATATTTGTGCCGTCCTTAGTATTAGCTAGTCCATAAGTAGTTTGTAAGTTTAGGGACAAATGACCCCGTAGTTAAGTCCCATAAGCTATACAAACATTTGAAACATATTACATACGTATTATTTCAAATTTCCGGTGCCAACCTGTTTACAAAAATAAAACAATAAAAATAACAAAATTAAAAATCTTTGAAAGGTTCTGAGGGAAGGGGGTCTTCAGCCCGTAACTTCCCTCCCCCAGCCCCACCCGTAATTGCGTCACTGTTTGTAAGTGTTACAGTAGAGTCCAGAAAATCGGTCTAATGTAGCTGGCCGGGTTAAAAAAAAAAAAAAAAAAAACAATACAAATGATTGAATACAGTAACACAAAATAAATTTAAGAAAATATATAACAAATGATATTCGTTAATTACGAGTACGTACTTTAATGTACACTTAGGAAACTACTTTAAGAAGGCATATAGCCTTTAACAATGAAAAGTATTGCCTACAGTTACTTTATAAAACATATTCTACTAAAATTTGCGAAAATTAGCTATGCTACGTTTTAGAAACTGGTTAATTTTTTTTTAAGTGTGTAATGTCTCGTTGCTATTCGTACTTCATTTTGTGTCTTGGTGTTTCATCAGGAAGACGTCGAAGGGACAGTAAGTCCATTACCGTCGCTCCTGTTTGCTCAAAATACTGTAGGGTGGTTTCGACAGCCTGTAGCCCCTCACTGTGCGATATTTTAGTTTGTAGTACAGTGGATTCCACAACATCAGTGCCGTCATCATTTTCTGGGATTCTTCATTAGCTGTGACAGCTGAAATAATTTCTTCGTCAGACATAATGTCTGGCTCTACGTCATTCTGGAACCCCTCTTCATTTTCACTGACTTCTTCACAGCCAGGAACTTTGTTGACGAGATCAGTTAAGTTCACATTTTATTCGTCATGATGTTCGACAAACTCATTCCCCTCGTGATCAAGGAGTTTTCTCTAGGAACGAACTAATGTTAGTAGGTCTAACTCGTTCCAGGAGTCCGCCGCCCATCCAACGACATCCAATAGATCTATTTTCTTCAACTTCTAGGTACGTTCTTGACCATTAGCGTTTGAAGAAAGAAGGGGGGACAACAGCTTGCGTCTATATCTTCTCTTAACTAACCAACATCCTTGGTCCATGGGCTGGCATATTGCTGTAACATTGGGTGGTAAAAAGATCGCCTTCAATGTCCCCACTTTTTAACTCTTCATTGTCGGGGTGCGAAGGCGCGTTGTCCAGAATCAGAATAGCCTTCCTGGGCAGGTTTTTCTTCTTCTTCTTTGAGTAGTCTGTCCTCAGACAGGTTTCAACTGGTCGTCCACCACTTCGCTCTGTTCTGGGCATCCTCCTTCATTTACATGTAGTTCCTTCCCTTCTTCAGGTCAGTCAGCATTCCAAATCTTCTCCTTCCTCTCTCTCTTCTTCCTTCTACTTTTCCTTCCATTATTCTTAGCAGCAGACAATTCCTACGTAATATGTGCCCAACTAAGATGATTTCCACTTATGGATTGCCCTAATGAACGTCATTTCCTCTCCTACCCTGACCAACACCTCCCCATTTTTCATTCTGTCGGTCCACTTCACTTCAGGTTTTTATATGTTAAAAACTTCTCAACCGATGTGACAAATACTTCATGAAACCACTGTTTGACAATTACACCGCTCATCCAGGCATTAGACTGGTTTTGGCAGCAAACTGTAAGTTTCTCCTTGTCAATGTGCTTTAAAGCACGTGGCTTCCTTGATTTTCCAAAATAATTTGTGCTCACCTGTTGCATGCTAGGATCAAAATGTTCAAATGTTTGTAGAGCTTATGGGAATTAACACGAGGTCACCAGTCCCTAAACTTACAAACTACTTATGAACTATCTAATACTAAGGACGGCACAAATATCCCTGCCCGAGGGGGGATTCGAACCCCCGACCGTAGTGGCCGTGCAGACTGTGACTGGCGCCCCGCAGAACGCTCGGCCACCGCGGCCGGCACATGCTAGGATGGTGAACCTCTCCTTACTCCTTTTAAAACCAGGGGCTGACTTGAAAGCAAGACTTGTAGATGGCAACAGTTTATAATTTAACCATGTTTAATCACAACTGTACAGCTGATTTCCAGTCAAACCTTCAACTTCGATAAATTTCTGAAACGTCTTCTTAAACTGAGACATAGCATTCGTGTCGCCAGATAGTTTTTCCCAACAAATGGTAAGCTGTCTGACTCCACAGCGTTTTTTCCAGCGATCAAGCCAGCCAGTGCTGGCGCCAAATTTAAGGTTGTCGTCCTTAGTTAATTCCTCATAAAACTTTGTCCTCTGCTTGCAAGATCGATCCACTAATGGGCGTCCCTTTATCTCTTGTTTCACGAAATCAAATGTAAAGTGCTTGACTTACCTCATTAAGATCATTGTTCTTCATACTTTTCCATTCTTTCAGTGTTCCTGTCCTCATTCGCTTAACATTCCAAGACTCGATTTCGTCCGCTTCTTCTTCTAGTCTCGAATCGAACTTTTGCCAACTCCCAAGTTCTTAGCCACATTATCCATTATCCAGTCTCTTCAATGCGCCCGGACGCGACCCCGATATGTGTGTCTGCACCTTCACTGAGTGCCCAGTTTTCGGGACTCCACTGTACTGTTCATTTAATTTTGCGGTTGTTGTGTTACTGTACATTTCAGATTTTTCCCCATTTCATAGATAGTCCCAATAGATTTAGTATTTATTAACAAGAAGTAGGCCTTCCACAATTCTGTAATGTTTTGATTTACGATGCGGTGTAATGAAGGATACTTTTACCTGTTATTCTTTTAGTTGTGTGAATGATTAAAGTAATTTAATGAAGGCGTGTTTCCTGTTAGCAGTTTTTTTTATTGTGAATTGTTTCGATATAATTTGTGGATGAGCAGTTAATCACGTGAAGTACGATGGCAATTTGCGGTACGTATCTATATTACACTTTTTTCTGTTCAACATTCGTTCGTTTACATACACATAATTGCAGATACCTAACGTAGCTACCTCCATTCGTAACTGTTTTCGAACATTGCCTTTCTGTTGCATTTTTGCCTGCGTCATGGCACGTCGTTGATGAAAGCCGACGAGTGGAATCGGACAAGACCACTAGACTATCCAGACCTTCCGTTAACACTTTTTTTAAATAAATTTTCCCCAGGGTTCTTTAAACACCATGAATTGCTGCATGCTTTTGGTTTTGGAAACTATTTGCTTGTTTTTAACTGTATTTTATTCATTTATTTCTATAATTGTGATAAAATCCAACTAGTAACTGTCCAATTTTTGCCAAGATCCCGAGTAGGAGGCCTACTTGTTGCGCATTAGTTATATTTGACACAGTGCCTTTCTTTTGTACGGTAAATGAGTTTTGTATCGTGAAATCAAATACTAGAGATCTATAATTTAACGTCCATACTACCGGTAGTTCGTATTCCAAAATCGAAATATGTAGGTGTCCGAATACTCTAATTGGTAATTTGGTAGAACAATGGCAAGCGATATATATCGAAGGTGCGACAGTGAAGGATCGATATACCAAGCAATGTAGTACAGTGTGTAAACTGGGGGAGGCAAGCAACGCCTACGTCCTGCAATGCTGATACCACAAACAAACTACGTGGCATGCTTCCGCGAAAGTACAGGTACCGCACATCGCTTTAAATTTTGATCATAAATGAAACAAAGCAGCATACTCACGAGAATGATTGATAACGAAACCAACTACAGGAATCACTCACTTAAGTTACGTGTTACACAAAACGGAACACTCAGAACACTGTTATCCAAACAATAAGAAAGCAGACGTCTATTGTTGCCTCCCACAGCACTTTGTCAGTAATGTTGGCTGCAGCCTCAAAACAAAAGGTTCGTTCCAGGAGCTGTCAGATTGCTACTTTCATGCGCTAAGAAACAGGCATTACTGCGCATGCGCTGATACTGTGACATAAGAACCCGTGTTTGATACTTGCACTGTTGGAATGCTTTTTGCACTGTTTCTGGCTGGTTTCCCGTGCAGTGCTAGATGAACAGTTGATTTGTGTAGCAGCAATAATTTCGTACAATGTGGGGAAGATATGTCGGAATTAAGATATTTTACATAAATAAAATAAAATAAAGAAGTTCGTATTATTTTTTGGTGGGGGAAATGAAAATTATAAAATAGTTCTGTTTTCATACTTCGAAGTAATAGAAGACTTCGCAACTTTTCACTTTCGTTCTGCACAGGAACCAAACGTACTGGAACCGTTGTCAGACAGGGCGTTAACATTAACAATAATCGAGTTTTACCGGCAACATAATAAACAACTTGGTAAGGGCCTGAAAAGAAAATCATAGTTGTGGATGCTATGGTCATTCATTTAAAAGAAACCGACGAATAAATCACTAATCCGTCGGTTGTCATAAAAAAATATTTGTTACTGCATAGAAAAATAGTTTTTTGTGTTCAAATACGACTGGGCATCATCTGTAGGTCTGTCTATTCAAATGTGAGTCCCATCGATTGCACCTGGAATCTCATTTCTCCTGAAATTAGCCTCTATTTGTGTTCTTTCTTCGTCACATGACTATGTTATAACACTGATCCCTTAATTACTAACAAAGCAGGCCATTCTATGACACATTGTAAGGAACTAATACTGATATTGAATCTGCCTGTAACGGCTCTAAAACTTGCCGCCGTACACGAAAATGGTTTTAAGAATTCTGTGTCGCTATATTACGGCACAATATGATCGAAAGAGTTTTGTCTTTTAGCTTGATGTATCACTTCAAATTCCTCGTCACTCGACAATACATCAGATTCAAATTCGCTGGACATCTGGAATAATCGGCAATTTAAAGTTCCACATTTCAACCAATTACATTTTTTTTGCGCTTCTGTTGGCGAAAGCGAGTTTAAAGGACTAATTCAAAGACTGTCTTTCCTAATAATAACGAAGAAGTGTAAACGAGAAATATGTGATCTCGAGTGGATCTGCAGTGGCTTCGAAATAATATAAAATCCTGCTACAAACACACAGTCAAGTGATGGCTACCCCTTACTCTAACTCAGACGTTTCTGCGCATGCGCGAATCTAGCAGCTTGACAGCGCCAGAAATATTTTTCCTGGTAGTATCTGGCTGCTTCCTGCAACTGCTGGAACACCAAACAGCCACACCCCAAGTAGCCAGAAACGTGAGAAGGTGCTGCTGGAACACTATTTCACTGTTGCGCATGCGCGTCAAGCTGTCTGGCAGCTGCTGGAACGAACCTAAAGACTGCCGGCCGAAACCGCCCGACGTCTACCGACTTCTACCGATTCAGGGCTAGGAAGAGCTCTGCCATTTAACAATTAACACACTGTATATGATTTATGACGTTAAGAAGACCGGTTCACGATGTACTAAATGTTCACTTAACGAGGATAATTACTGACCGGACAACGGTACATTTGCAACATGTCGACCACAGAGCAGGAACAGCATAAATTATTTACTGTTTCGAACAAGCGAATGTTATGATTTTTACAAACATGTCATGATTTTAATGGGCGTGGTTAGGTAGGAACCTAAGAGAACGGCTAAAATTGTTGCGAGTGAGAAGCAACACTGGCACAGGGATAATTATATTCGCTCACAACAATTTAATCTGTACTCTTACGTTCCTGCCTAACAACATCCTTTAAAATCATGACATATTCTATGTAACTAGGCTTCGACATTCGCTTATTCAATATCTATCGTTTCGATCCGTCACAGTCGCACATTCGATATATATCGTTTGCAAGCGTTCTACCAAATTACCTCCAATTCTAATTACAGATAACTATAAACAAGGAAAGTTACCTGGGAAACTGAAACAAAAAACAACACTAAATCGTTTTAATATATTGAGTGTCCAGCAAGTGTGCTACCCATGTGTTGGATTATCCCACTTCAATAAAGGATCCACAGATTTGAAGAAGCTTACAATGTTTTTCGAATCAAGCAATTATGTTGTTAGTCTTCAAAATTTCTCCGAAGACGCGGCGAATATTAATTGCCATTGTCATTTTTTTAAGTGTTGTTCAAGTTTCTCTGGGGTTTTATATACTAGTCGCTGCGTTCAGTATATTGGTGAATATCAGCAGCAAGTTGCACTATTATGACAGAGTGGCAGCGGAAATAATTTTTTCTCCAATCGTTTTTATTGGACTTGCAATGATTGTAGTAAGTAGCGTTGGCGCAAAAATTTGTGTGAACTGCACATCACTGCAGACGTGGTAAGTCTCAAAAACTAACGTGTGTTTCAGTTGTCCTAAGAATTATTAATACACTTTCTTAACGTATAGCATCTAGTTCTTATTACGAAAACCTTTTTGAAATCTGATAAATAATCCATTTAGAGGTTAAATCAGTGACAACTAATTCAGCAAACTAACGGTAAAATTTTACCTCCTATTCTGGGGGCCTCGCGTTATTATATTGGTAACATCAACAACACGGCAGAAAACCTTTGCCAATATATTATTATTCTTAGAAATCCACATAGTATGACTTCATTGGAATATCGTACAGACCACAAAGTAGCCAAAATAAATAGTGCTGTTCCTGCTCTACGATTGACAAGTTGTTTTATTTACCCTTGCCCGCTCAGAAAAAGTTATTGAGCTCGTAAAACTAAGATTATATAACAAAACATTTGCGTTGTCAAGCGATTGGCTAATGCCAAAGTGCCATGTTTGACAACATTATCATGCAAGTCTGCCAGAACAGAAACTAAAATATAACCAAAACAAAAATACCTTATTGTTATACAATAAAAGCTTAAATTTTACTGTATGTGAAGGTCACTTCTAAGTACTTTACCTAAAATTTGTCTTAAAATGCGTGTTTTAGAAATATCTTCTCATTTTTGTGAACCTTTTGGGACTTAACTTTGGGATCATCCGTCCCTAAACCTACAAACTACTTACAAAGTAACATATACTAAACACAGTACAAACAACCATGCCCGAGGGGGGATACGAACCCCAAACGGGGAACGAACTCGCTCATCGCAGCATAGCGCCACAGTCTAACAAATATGTTAGACTGTGATAGCGCCTCAAAGCGCTTGGCAACTCCGCCGCGGCTGGAAGTATCTTTATACCTCAAAATACTTTGTCTTAAAAAGCGTATTTTGGAAATATCTTTAATGCTATGTTTCATTTTCTCTCTAAACATTGTAGTAAGGAAGATTAAATACGAAATCCGTCAAATACGGTGCAGTACCTTGAACTGAAGGTTACACAACGCGATGTTCCATAGTTACGCTAAAACTGAGCACAGGGCACGTGATGTAGTCAGCCACAGAACACTGTAATAGTATTACCAATAGTAGTCATCTAATACTACACTTCCCCGACGCGGCAACATGCAAATACGACCGTAGTGGCCGTGAAGACCGTAACTGGAGCGCCTCAGTCCCCTCGGCCACCGCGGCCGGCGCGAATGGTTATCGCTCAAGTTGAAATATGCATATTGTGTAGTAACAAAGTTACCATTTATCGGATGATTGTCAAAAGTATATTTGTTTTTTACTGATATGCCATCATTTTAAAGGAAGTGCTTTACAAAAATAGCTGCTTATTAAATATTGATCTGTCTGAATGACATGAGGGTTTTTATTTATTTACTAGCTGCCCCGGCAGACGTTTTCTGCTCTATTTTTTCTCTAAAACAACCCTACATTGATTTTTTATGTTAATAGGCGTTCTCCGACAGACTTTGTTACGTCAAAAGTTATTGGCCCTTCACAGTATTGAAACATATTTCAGAGTGATCACTTTATTTATAGATTTGTGTCTCCATAATAAACAACAATTACTTACTAATACAAGTTTTCTATTTTGTATATTGCATGACATTAGTAGTAGTAGTAGTAGTAGTAGTAGTAGTCGTAATAATGTAAAATTGGCCCACTAGGGTCACGGTAGTAACACTAAAAGTGGGTCTTTGCGATCGTTTTTGACAGCTCGAAATTTAAATGAAAATAACGGCTTAACCATGCATCTGACACGAAAATTGAATAACCGAGAAAATTCTCTACAACTTTGCTCTCTTATGTTTTTTTTTTTTTTTTTTTTTTTTTTTTCAGAGATATTTGCAAAAATAACGGCGATTTTGGGATGTCTGTCTGTCCGTAGCGTGTTCCCTGTTTTTAAGACGAACCGTTCAACCGATCAGCACCAAATTTTGCACACATAATTGTAGGCCGCCAAAGACTTTTTCAAATTTTTTGGACGGAAAATACAGTAGTAATACCAAAAAAGTCGTTTGTAATATAATTGTAATTGCAAACGAACCCTTCATCTGACACGAAAATTGAATAACCCAATTGGTAGAGGGGAAAATTCTCTACAACTTCGCTCTATTCTGTTTTTTTATATCATGCATCGTTGCAGAGATATTTGCAAAAATAACGGCTATTTGACGATTTCTGTCTGGCTGTAACGTGTTCCCACTTTTTAGGTAGAACCGTTCAACTGATCGGCACCAAATTTTACAGACATAATTGTTGGCTACCAGAGACCAGAACCTCGCATTTTGAAATGTTTCGGACAAGAAATACGTTTGTAATACCAAAAAAAGCCGTTTGTAATGTAATTGTAATTGCAAATAAACCGTTAATCTGACGCGAAAATTAAATAAACGAATTTTTAGAGGAGAAAATTCTCTACAACTTTATGTTTTTTTTTTTTTTTCATATCTCGTATCGTTTGAGAGATATTTGCATAAATAACGGAGTTTTGACACCCTCCATTAAATTAACGAAAACCAGTCGTTCGCAGATGTCACGTGACATTCCTCGCCCAGAACTGTATCTGGAATACGCTGTCTTGCATTACTTATTTGATTATTTTCTTATTGTAACTTACACGTTGTCATTTCAAAGCAATGACGCACTGAAGAATTAACAAAAACACATGGTTCTTCTTACAACAAATGATAATCTAGTATCTACAAATGCCATATTAGAATCAGTTAACAACGGCCATCAATAGTAAGAGGTTAAAATTTTTTATTATTTAGATTATTAATTTGGTCCAAAATGTTTGTAAAAACTTATAAAACTACAAATCTAAAGTGGGCCCTAAAACACGTCAGTGCGATTTTTTTTATGGTAATGCCTTATGGTACACGATATGTTTGATTGCCTGACGCGAAAATAAATAAAGCTGTCGGTTTTCCCACGCGAGAGCAGGCAAACTACAGCTGTCCATGATAGAAGCGTGGGTTTTCCAGATTGACGCCGCAAACACTCAACGACTGACCCTGTGATTTAGTTATGGTCATAGCGAAGGGAAGCCGCACTGGGAATTGTAGACGTTTAAATCAAAACGGTACGTTTGTTGGTACCATTGGGCTGCGGGGTATCAACACATCTTCTCCCTTATATTTTCCCTTTAGAATGGTTGTTTCGATAACATTGTTCAGAAATTTTTTCACTGCTGGCCGTGTGCCATTACAATGTCACGGTTGGTTGATATTTCATAAATGGGTATGGAATATATGCCATAATATCTCTTCTTCCCTCCCTCCCTCCCTCCCTCCTCTGTTTCGCCATCTCCTCCTCCCCCTATTTTTTTTTTCCATCACCTTCACACCACTTCCTCTTATCACACACCATATCCATTTCCTCCCTCCTCCTGTATCATCCCCCCTTTTTAAATCTATTTCATTCTCCCTTCTTATCTTCTCCTCTCCCCCCTCTCTGCTCTTATTTATTGTTATTGCATTCGGGACATTGATTGGAAATACAACGCCGCGGTGGAGTAGACGAGCGGTCTAAAGCGTCTCGCTGTGGAGCGCGCGGTTACTCGCCGTTCGAGACCTCCCTGGGGCATGGGTGTGTGTGTTGTCCTTAGGTTAGTTTACCTAGGTTTAAGTAGTTTGTAAGCTACGGACTGGTGACCACGCAGTTTGGTCCTATAGATTTACAAACATTTGAACATTTGGAAATAGAACTCAAAATGAATGGGTAAAAAGAAAAAAAGCTAGCATGCTATCACTGCACTGAGTCTTCAAAACTGTGAGACTTGTTTGATTGGGCGTGGGGTAAAAAAAGGTGGTCGGTACTAGAGTCTTACTACAGAGCCAGAGTTTAACTGCGGCGTGCCAGTCACGATCTGCACTGCCATTACGGTCGCGGGTTCGAATCCCCCAGCAGGCATGGGTATTTGTGTCGTCCTTAGTATTAGCTAGTTCATAAGTAGTTTGTAAGTTTAGGGACTGATGACCCCGTAGGGTCCCATAAGCTGTACAAAAATTAGAACATTTGAAACTGCAACTGAGCGAGGTCGAACTCGACTGTACCCGTTGTTCCAGAGTCATAACGAATTTCTCTCTCGATTTACCTCCAAGCGCGTGTACGATTTTCTTCGGTCACATAGATTCCACGATAACGTAGTAGGATTGCGTTGCGTTGCGACCGATATTACGACGCCGTAATTGAGGCATTGTTGTAAAAAAATAAACCTCGATCTATACTCAATTTGTTTGTAACACTCAAAAATACCACGAACTGGCACCAATTCTATCTTTGCAACCACCGACAGCACCATGGAGATAAGAATAATACTGAGGGGCTTCTAAAGAAACATCGTTTCATGTTAAATCTGTCTGGCCTGTTTTAAGCTTGAGTGCATAATGCCATCTCCCTTTATTCGAATATTCTCAGCGTATTTGTTCACTCCGATACAGCGTATTTGGTCGCTAGGCGAGTAACGAATGAATAAGCTATTAATATGTCGCGAATTCCACAGGGTGTCGTTACATTTGGGCCAAACAGTGTACTCCTTACATTACAGATAGTAAAATGATTATCTGTAAAAAATAGTAATCGATAATTGAAAATGCATGTAACTGTTTCCTCATAATATCTGAAAAAAAAAGGAAAAAAAAAAAAAAACACAAATGAAGAAAGACACAAAGGTGGTTCAGAGCTGGAAAAAATGGCGTGCCATATGTGTGTAATGGGCGAGCTTGCATTCTGTCGTTTGAAGGAAGACCTGTGGGCACAGCTAGTGGAGCATGAGGTGCTCCCATCTTCCATGGAGTGCCCACGATGCCATGTCCACTGCAAGCTTCGCCCAGAGCTGGAGGCATTCCACTGCTGGAGGACACGAAGGGTATGTAAGGGTAGTCACATTGTCAATGTGTAGTGCATATTCAAGTTCAGTGCCCGGAATGGTACTTGGTTCGCTAACTCCCAACTGACGGTCAGAAAAATCTCAGACTTCTGCGCCATGTGGATCTCCAGGTCCTATCTGAAGACCGAAAGACTTATCTCGAATTTCGGCTTGTCTACGCGTACGGTCGTCGATTGGTCTTCCTCTGTCGCGAAGTGTGTATCGAGTGGGCGATAAGCAATTCTTAACAGTTAGGGGGACCAGGAGTCATCGCTGAAATAGACGAGGCGAAATTTGAGAAAAGGAAATATAATAAAGGTCGAAGAATCGTCGGAAATTGGGTGTTCGGTGGAATTCAGCGAGGGACGGAAAAGTGTTTCCTTGAGCACGTTGAAGATCCGACCAGGGAAACCTTGTTTATAATCATAAAAGATCCTCCCTGGAACGACGATCATTCGAAAATCAAATGTTCAAATGTTTGTAGAGTCTATGGGACTTAACTACGGGGTCATCAGTCCCTAAACGTACAAACTACTTATGAACTACTTACAACTAAGGACGGCACAAATATCCATGCCCGAGGGGGGATTCGAACCCCCGACCGTAGTGGCCGTGCAGACCGTGACTGGAGCGCCTTAGTCCCCTCGGCCACCGCGGCCGGCCATTCGAAAATGTTCAAATGTTTGTAGAGCTTATGGGACTTAACTACGGGGTCATCAGTCCCTAAACTTACACACAACTAATGAACTAGCTTATACTAAAGACGGCACAAACATCCATGCCCGAGGGGGATTCGAACCCCTGACCGCAGCGACGACGATCATTAGCGACTGCTTTAGTTCATACAAACTCTTAAGTTCTGAAGGTTTTCAGCACCTTAAAATGAATCATAGTTGAACGTTTTACACTCCTGGCCATTAAAATTGATACACCACGAAGATGACGTGCTACAAACACGAATTTTAACCGACAGGAAGAAGATGCTGTGATATGCAAATGATCAGCTTTTCAGAGCATTCACACAAGTTGGCGCCGGTGGCGACACTTACAATGTGCTGACATGAGGAAAGTTTCCAACTGATTTCTCATACACAAACAGCAGTTGATCGGCGTTGCCTGGTGAAACGTTGTTGTGATGCCTCGTGTAAGGAAGAGATATGCGTATCATCACGGTTCCGACTTTGATAAAGGTCGGATTGTAGCCTATCGCGATCGCGGTTTATCGTATTGCGACATTGCTGCTCGCGGTGGCCGCAATCCAATGACTGTTAGGAGAATATGGAATCGGTGGGTTCAGGAGGACAATACGGAACGCCGTGCTGGATACCAATGGCCTCGTATCACAAGCAGTCGTGATGACAGGCATCTTATCCGCATGGCTGTAACGGATCGGGCAGCCACGTCTCGATCCCTGAGTCAACGGATGAGGACGTTTGAAAGACAACAACCATCGGCACGAACAGTTCGACGACGTTTGCAGCAGCATGAGCTATTAGCTCGGAGACCATGGCTGCAGTTACCCTTGACGCTGCATCACATACAGGATCGCCTGCGAGGGTGTACACAACGACGAACCTGGGTGCACGAATGGCAAAACGTCATTTTTTGGGATGAATCCAGGTTCTGTTTACAGCATCATGATGGTCGCATCCGTGTTTGGCGATATCGCGGTGAACGCACATTGGAAGCGTGTATTCGTCATCGCCATACTGGCTTATTACCCGACATGATGGTATGGCCTGCCATTGGTTACACGTCTCGGTCACCTCTTGTTCGCATCGATGGCACTTTGAACAGTGGCCGTTACATTTCAGATGTACTCCGACCTGTGGCTCTACCATTAATTCGATTCCTGCAAAACCCTACATTTCAGCAGGATAATGCACGACCGCATGTTGCAGGTCCTGTACGGGCCTTTCTGGATAAGGAAAATGTTGGACTGATGCCCTGGCCAGCTCATTCTCCAGATCTCTCTCCAATTGAAAACGTCTCGTGGCAGGCGCGCCTCGTAATTAAAAAAAAATATTTGAAATATATGTATCAACAACAGATTACAGAATTATAATCATCAGAATTCATTTAGCATTTTTCCGTCACACGGGTGTAAAGAATGAAGATGAATGTTTTTGGAACTGTTGATATTTAACGATGTTTTTCAATCGGGTAGTAGCCTTAAGGCTGCGCCTTGAGGTGTCGCTTAGCTCCATGTAGTGGAGGGTTGGGAGTGGGGGTTTGTTGATGTATTGCTTTTATGGGCGTCTCAAAGGCTCCAAGCTTGTAGCCTAAGTGTGTCCTACCAAACTCCACACTACTTTCACGTTCTGTTTACTTCAAAAGAGAATCACTACTTTCACGTTCTGCTTACTTCAAAAGAGAATAAAGAGTGGCTGAATCTCCACTGTCCTATCTCTTGTCTCTGTATATGTCTATTGTGTTTTGGTGTGCGGTTTACCACTTGTTAGTTTTACTGTTTTAATAGAGTTTTAAATAATTTTTTGTTTCTGATATTGGCTGTTGTATTCGGTGTTAGAAGAAGTTCCCAAATATCTCACTAGAGTGCACTTCAATGCAATACCGTAAAGTTTCACCACCTAACGAGAGAGTTGCGAATGATTTAAGAGAAAAGCGCGCGAAATATGTCCCGTTACTTTCGATTCCGTTCTCGCTGATTTGAGTTTCCGGTTAACGCGTGTTATTAGTTTCGTCTTTTGTGTGTGTATTGTGGCTAAGTTTTAGTGACTTTTACTTCAAAATGATCTGCTAGAATCGATTTATGAAGTATGCCTCAATCTCATAAGGAGTGAACTGTCGCAGACAAATTACCTCGCAATCGAAGTTGACGAAACGACTGACTGTGCAAATTTGTCTCAATTGGTCTTCACAATTCGCTATGAATTATTGGGGAAAATAAATGAAATATTTATTTCCTTTGTACGAGCGAAAAGCCACACTGCAGAGAATGTAACTGCAGCAATTCTCTGCAAGCTGGAGAAAATGAATATACATCAAAAACCGGAAAAAATGATAACTCAGTGTTACGACGGTGCTCCTGTTATGAGTGGCCGCAAAAATGGAGTTTGGATAAGAATGAAAGAAGTGTATCAAAATGCGCACTTTATTCACTGTTACTTACAATTATATATTACACCTCATGTTTACAATTGAAATTATCATTACATTAAACAAGCAGCGTAGTTTATCCACACCACTTTATAGATTCATGCAAACGGTGTCATTTAGTACTGTTTATTGCGATAAAGTCTTGAGAGGTAATATCAATAGATAAAAGCTATCAGAGGGCTTTATGTTGGTTTTAGCCTTTGATTTTTAATTGCTTCTAAAACAGGAAGAAGGTGTATTACATAAAGTTTCAGGTAAAATATGACATTGCCCCCTCCCCTTTCTGGAAATCGCCGTGGTTACAGACTGATACGTAGCTCGAGGTCTAGGTTTGTTCCGATCGGTAAATGTCAGAGCCTTCCCTAGTATGAAAACCACGAGCCGTGCCTGCTCTAGTCAATGGTGGCCGAGCAACAATACACCAGCGACTACTCTTGATGAACTGTGGTATTGTGTTGAAGCTGCATGAGTATTCGTACCTGTACACGCCATACAAGCTCTGACTCAATTCCCAGGCATATCAAGGTCGTTTTTACGGCCAGAGGTGGTTGTTCTGGGTACTGATTTCTCAGGATCTATGCACCGAAATATAATCACGTGTCAGTTGTAGTATAATATATTGGTCCAATGAATACCCGTTTGTCATCTGCATTTCTTCTTGGTATAGCAATTTTAATGGCCAGTAGTGTAGATCCGAAAGAACGTTCCGTACACACTAAGAACGTAGAGAGAATGCAGCGGGATGTCATAGGTGCCACCCCACAATATGGCAGAAAGGCCGACCATTTCGCGGGTTATCTGGCTGAGTACATGTTCCGACGAGCACATCGCTCGAAGGAAATATTGCATCTCTTTTTCGTTCAGGTGGGTAAACTTTACCCTCCAGGAGGAAATGTAATGCAATAATTCTTTCGAAGAATGCTGCAAGCAGAACAAGCGACTACAATTACGTGCCCTTCAATGAAATTCACATACAGCTTGAACAGGTATGTGATAGCATCGCTTTGTTTATTACTATAACAGTTGTATATGTTAGTACGGTAATCTTACAACGTTCCTCATCCTCAGCGAAATCTGTTTTCCTGTGTTGTGATTAACCAAGTACGGTTCATAGTTGCGCTCGAACTCTGCTTTCCGATTGGCTACACAGACTCGGCGTCATTGATTGATAAAAGAACATAGCGATGCGTAACTTCACTTTCATACTTTCCTAGACTAGTGCACCGTATTTCACCATTTCGTAATTATACTTCACTATTACGAAAAAAGGCACTCCTGTCGCTACATCGCATTAAAGAACTTCAATAAACAAAGCCGTTTTCAGGGCGATTTTGTGTCCTACATTGACCAGTAGTGACATTTATATACCATAAAACATTACCGAATAAAATGTGCAGTTGGAGAGAGAACTGGAGTTGTCAATAAGGAGACAGATATACCGGTCCTTTGCTTTTCGTTCAGTGTCAGGTGAAAGAGCACACAAAGTAAAATGCGAGAATGATGATTTTGCACCATGGATATTTAACACTTCAATGGTCACATCACTTGGAGGAACATTGGTGGCCAAGTTGTATCTGTGAGATACGGGCTCAACATTGCACTGTTAGCTTTAATTAACCTCAGATTTTGCAGTGAATAAGTAAGCAAAACGAGAGAAAAAACATTAAATGTTATGATAATTTCCTACGAGCCATATACATCGAATGAAACGGCAGTGCGATATACCGGGTGATCAAAAGGTCAGTATAAATTTAAAAACTTAATAAATCACGGAATAATGTAGACAGAGAGGCAAAAATTGACACACATGTTTGGAATGACATGGGGTTTTATTAGACGTGTGAAAGATCTCTTGCGAGAGTCGTTTGGTGATGATCGTATGCTCAGCCGCCACTTCCGTCATGCTTGGCCTCCCAGGTCCACAGACTTCAGTCCGTACGGTTATTGGCTCTGGGGTTAACTGAAGTCGCAAGTGATCGACTGACATCTCTAGGGATGCTGAAAGATAACATCCGACGCCAGTGCCTCACCATAACTCCGGGCATGCTTTACAGTGCTGTTCACAACATTATTCCTCGACTACAGCTATTGTTGAGGAATGATGGTGAAGATATTGAGCATTTCCTGTAAAGAAGATCATCTTTGCTTTGTCTTAATTTGTTACTGTTTTTCTGATCAGATGAAGCACCATCTGTCAGACATTTTTGAACTTTTGTTTTGTTTTCTTTTTTTCTTCTTTGTTCTAATAAAACCCCATGTCATTCCAAGCATGTGTTTGTTTTTACCTCTCTATCTACATTATTCCGCGATTTTTTAAGGTTTCAAATTTATACTGACTTTTTGATCAACCGGACAGCATAGCAACTGAATATTTATTATATGAAAATTAACAATAGAATCTTTAAATGTACATAACAACAGTATTTTAAATGACAAATTTGAATGCATCAAAGCTCAATATACAGGGTGTTTCGAAAAGAGACTTTACACCTTCAAAAATTAATATATAGTTATTAAAAACAGGTACAGAGATTATTTTAGTGTTGCTTCAAAGGAAAAGGCATCAAGTTTTGACTCGCGTAGTTCGCTAGTGCAGAATCGCGCCGCCACAAGCGCTAGCGGCAGTTACGTTAAAGATGGCTGCTTTCACTGGACCCAACCATGCTAGCTGTTTGTTTTGGTTTGAAGAATCAAAGTCGGCGACAACAGTTCAGCGTAAATTTTGTACCAAGTATGCTAAGGATCCTCCTAGTAGGCCTTCAATTTATGAGTGTGTAATATATTTAGCCAGGAGGGTCCTGTTTGTTTAAATAACTGAAGTATTCGATACCATAGTTGGTCGTAGTATTGTAACATAATATTCCAGATTTATAATGTATAATCATCTTATGGCGCTTCTATCAAGTCTCATTATTATTGTCTTCTAACAAACTAAATTAATTAAGTATTAAAAGTCGTAACAACAATGTAAACATATATTAACACTGCACTAATTGTTGTTTACTTACGATCTTTTGTATTATTTCATTTTGATATGGAAATATTTTTATTACATCTGTCATACTTTTATGTATCTTTATGTAAAGCAAAATATGCATACGTTTCATGAACAAATTGTTAAATATTTAAATGTTGTACTTCTGTGTTCTAGAATGTTCTAGAAAAACTATAACAGATATTAATACGCGCGAATTGGCGCGAACGCATTCAGAATGAAGTAGTAGTAGTCTGGAGTTATGAAGTTACTAAAGGAGTAGCAGTATGGAGTCAGTCTAAGTCAGTCAAAAAGTAGTAATCAGTCAGTAGTTTGCATTGTTGTCAGTCAAAGTGTAGTCATGCAGTCTTACTTTTGTGCTTTATCAAGAATGGATAAATAAATATATGTAAAAAATGAAACGTGTCATATATAAAGTTTCCAAGACACCTTAAGAACCCGACGTCTTATTATCTTGTGATGTACTATTGGCGGGTGAGCAACGAGATCTACGAGCATTCTACCACTGAACATATATAACAGGTGATGTATTAAAAATGTGGCTATAATCCATGTCCAGTAAAAAAGAAATGCGCCACAAGTGGCATAATGGCATAAATGTTTTGTAGAAACAGGGTGCTCAGTAAGACATAAGAAAATACCAGGTCGTCCAAGCACATCTGAACCATCAACAAGATAGTGTACCTGGATATGTTGCAACAATTTTTATACCACATATCGATGAGGACGGAGAACGAAATGTTACTTCATGCAAGATGGCGCACCATTACACTATCTGACTGACGTCTGGGATTTTCTCAATGACCGTTTTCCAGGTAAATGGATTGGCCATGCTGGGCCAATTGCATGGTCTGTCTGTTCCCCAAACTTGACACCACTAGACTTTTTCGTCTGGGGCTTCATCAAAGATATGGTGTACGTACCTCCTTTGCCAGCCACTTTACCAGAACTTAGAGCTAGAATCTACACCACCACTGAGCAAGTTACACCTGCAGTGCTGATGCGAGTTTTGGAAGAAATCAGTTACCGATAGGATGTCTACAGGATAACCAATGGAAGCCACATCGAACACTTTTAGTTTAAGGTAAAAATTTGATGTGTTTTTGTTTGAAAAACACTAAAACCAGCTCTGTACCTCTTTTTAATAAATTAACATGAATTTTCAAAGTTGTAAAGTCCATTTTGAAACATCCTGTATATTATATCAGTCACCAGATGATGGGCTAAGCCCGAAACATGTTGTGTTCTGACAATAAATAATATACTAACAACACCTAATTGATTTTTCAAGCAACCTCTAAGCGATTTTAGAATCATTTATATAAATTTTATCATGACGGTTGTATACCTCTACCAAGGCTTTGGTCTAAGATTAGCTTTTAAGAAGTAGCATGTTTAATTCTGCTGACATGTGGGTTGCCTATTCTGGGATTATGTATCTGTGAGATCCTTTGCGACCATGGTAATATTAAATAACTTACTCTGTATAGCTGACAGAAAAACAAATTATTAATGAATTCTTGTTATGATTTTACTTCCAAGTAGGACGATGGCTTTTTTTTTGTAAATACTATTGTATGTGGTAATAGTTGTGGAATACTGGATTAAACAAGGAGTAACGACATCCAGGCCACGGTGGAGTACTGAGCACTCTAAGGCACTTTGTTGTGGAGTGTGTGGTTGCTCGCCGTCGGAGGTTCGAGTCCTCCCTCGGGCATGGATGGGTGTGTTGTCCTTAGCAGAAGTTGTTTTAAGTAGTTTGTAAGCCTGATAAACACACTAGTTTAGTTCCTCAGATTTACAAACATTTGAACATTTAACGACATGCATCCTAACTTTATATTACTAGGCCTACTGTAAACATCGACTGTGAGCGATTGGTACAGTTAGAAACTGTAAGTCGTGCTCAATATATTGCATATGTTGAATTCCTCTAAGAAAAAATTGACATTTAAAATGAGGGCTGTGGCGGAGTGCTGAGCTCATTGAGGCGCTGTGCTCCGATGCGCGAGGCTGTTCCCCATTGGGGGTTCGAACCCTCCCTCGGGCATGAATGTTTGTGTTGTCTTTAGTATAAATTAGTTCATAAGTAATTTGTAAGTTTAGGGACTAATGACCCTGCAGTTAAGTCCCATAAACTTAATAAACATTTGAACATTTGATTCTCAAATGTGGTTTACGTGAACTGGGCTGCTGCTTGACATGTTGTTACTTGCTAGAGGTCGTGCAAGAAGCTGTGGCCCCAGGGCTGAAATGCTCTATCGTCTTGTGTGCTGGGCGAGACCATTCGTTTGTTTTGGAGGGACGGTAGCCTCAGTTGCGCATTGTCTACTATTAAAATTAGTTGCGACTTTTGACATTTGGCTTGCCCTGGGTGTCGCGACTAGCTGGGTAAGTCAGTTCATGATAAGAAAAAGGCAACTGCATATCAGCACGAAACAGGAGTATGCCTAGTAAAACAGTGTGCTGTTTAAACCATTCTACAGGGGGTTGACTTCTTTGTCCTTTTTCTTGTGTGTACTTGACGTTAAATTCATGTTGTATTGCGTTATGAGGGAGACGAGTGCCTCTGAAATCTACTTCACACCGACTCGCAAAATACGAAAATGAAGTAGGACTTGATACAGAAATTTGCTGCCATGCCGAGGTATCTTGTAGCTAAATACAGGTGAAAGAAAAAATGCAGATGTGAAAAAATTTTACAGTGGTATAAACTGAAGGGGTTCATTTTTGAATATATATGCTTCTGGGATTTCACGAAGCAAATATGAAGTAAGAGTCTCAAAAGTGTTAAACAAGGTTATGCATGATGACGTTCATCTGTTTTTTGTATTCAAGGGTTTAAGAAATCTTTTATTTGGCAAATTCGTAGCTTTCTCAGAGGTAGGCCTATAAGACAATAACCATAGAATGAACATGTACCGTACAAGATTCTTATGCAGGAGAAAATAAACAACGTGGTAAAACCATGTGCAATAGTGTTCCCAGTAGTTCTGACAGGCGACTAGAGCCAGCGTAAGGAGGGCACCCAAGACTTCCCGACCGCCCGATAGATGTCTCTACGGTTACACTACCAGAGCTCTGTGCGAAATGAGAAAAACGAATAGCACCACAAGTTAGCGAGAGCCAAAAGAATTGCATTACTGGTGCGGCAGTTTGAACGCATTCTGCCACGGCCTCTTATTGAGGAGGCCGTGATTCTGCCTCTTTCTTACGAAAGTAATGCGAGTATATTCTGCAACATTCGGTGTTTTAGGAAAGTAAGCTTAAATAGCTTAGAGTGAAACGTAGCATATAGAAGGAAAAGTCATGTTATTCCTTATCACAAATTTTTGTGTCTCTTTCCAGATATGTGACGATTTCCGAGAATGTGATCAGGCAGGCGAATACGAATTTTATTGCTGCTTTTGGAGCAATTTAAGCTGCCCTCATAATTCCCTGCCCGTCCAAATTTATTTTATTTGTTTATTTTCGAGGTCTATGAAATCGTGACGGGAGTGTATCGCTGGGATGTAGAATGTGTCATATTATTGCTTTAATAATCATATGTAAATGTCATGCGGCTTACTGACTAAATTGTTTGTAAACAGATGCGCGAAAAGGGCTACACTTTACTTATGGGCTGCAAGGGCTTAGTGTGTTAATGTTGGCAATGAAATTTTCGCCTTACGATGGTAAAGGTTATATACAAGAACCTGTCAGTCATAGAGCAGGAACAGCGTTAATTACTTATCTCACGTCCAACACAAAAGATTATTCCGCTCATTCTATGTGATTGTTTTTTGTTTTGTTTGTTTGTTTTTTTTTTTTTCCCTCAGAGAACGTGTAATGTGGTTGTCAACACCAACACACTACGTCTGTGCCATAAAGCTTATGTTCTAATTAGCAGAAAAAGTATACAGCCAGTAAGTGATATATGCATGAGAGTGGCATGGTCAAAAAAAAAAAGTTCAAATGTTTGGTAAGCTTATGGGACTTAACTACGGGGTCATCCGTCCCTAAACTTACAAACTACTTATGAACTACTTACGAACTAGGACGGCACAAATATCCATGCCCGAGGGGGGGATTCGAACCCCCGACCCTAGTGGCCGTGAGTGGCATGGTCAGTTCTTATAGTGAAGCTAAAACGTAAACAGGAAGTAACGCAGATTATTAATCAACTCCTTTAAAGAATAGATATCTAGAAGACGAGGGGTTACATCAGCGACTGATGTAATATAAACTATAGATTTATTTTATACTTTTCTGCCTGAATAATTTACCGTGTTCCTCATTGTCTCCTGCTAGAATTTTTAATAAAATACTATATTTGAAGATCGTGTTTACTTCTTGTAATATCAAGTTCACATGCACTCTTAGTTTTGTGAACAGTATGATTATAACTCAGAGAGCACATAAGTAATAAAATGTACTAGCATGACTTGGTGAAGAAAGCCAGCTGTTTCAGTAAATCTCTACAATAGTATCTAAAGTGTACTCTGATAATACTCTCGGAGATCACTGTATTTCGGAAGCAGACAGCCAAATATATGTGATAAGGAAGAATATTAATATTGTTGCCGCTCGTGAAGCTGTCCTATTGGGTTCCTACCTAAGGGCACACTGTCAAATTATCATAGATTGGGAAATAACCGGCGAAATATTTGCGTCCTTCATTTTCTAATCACAAGGAAATATAAATAATGTAGAACACTGCAAATCATACTTGCCTTATATTAATAAGCAACTCAAAGAATGTGTTTAAATAAAATATTTCAAAAAGTTAAAGGAAGTGTGCGGTTGCGAATTATGAATCCTTGTAATGACGATTTAGAACGCTATCCATTACACCACGTTGACAACGAATCTTTAAAGGCTTTATTATTGAATTCATTACAACATCTTATTGCTGCATTACAGTTTCATATGTAATAACAAGGTACACCTCCTTGTGATACAGTATCAGTGCACTGTCACTTTGAAATGGAACTGGGCAACCTTAACACAAACAGTTAACATGTTATGTCTGATGCCAGAATGAACAACGGCGTCTTCTACAAAGAGTCAAGGATATACCAGTATGTAGCCACAGAATAGGGAGTATACAGAACGGAAAGCTGGAGGCGGTGCCTTTGATCTGTATGTTACCAAGCGTTGCGCTCGACACCATACTGAAAAGCAGTAAACGCGGAACTACAGCCACTTAACACTTTGGCTGGAAATAGACTTTTTACGAACTGCAGCTAACCTCACCGATTTTTAAAAAAGGAAGTTTTTCATTATGCTCTCCTCTATTTTGCGCCCTGTTCTTACACCTAATTGTAATCCAACGAAAGAAAAGTAGGCCTAAATTTTAATACTACGAAAATGTACGATGGAAACAATGATCGTTTTATTTGGTGCTTATCTCCAGAAAAATCCCAAGTAACGCGAAGTTATGTTTGGGACATAAGTTATAAACAAGAAACTGGCTTTGCAACTGCCAGGTTTTATTTGACACGAATAAATTTGCACAAGTCAGACTTAGCAGTACAACGTGATTACACAGAAGTAATGACGTCTGCGCATGTATAAAACTGTTAAATTACACACAAATGGAGGTCAGGTAGCGGAAACACAAAACTACAAAACAAACTTACTCTGTACTTATATTGTGGCACACATTGTTTCAGTTACAGCAAAGGAAAAAAGTGTTAGTTTTCCTCTTAGTCTTTCTTGTCAATATGCATTCACTAGAACATTGCATACCATTTGTACCTCACAGATGGGTCACTTTTATCACTTTGAAATTTCTTTCAATTTTTTTACATTTCAAGTCTCTGTTTGTGAACTTCAAGAAATAGAAAAATTCTCACTCCGACAAAACGTTTTTCTAAATATTGGAAAATATATTTTTAAGTAAATAAACTCTCCTTGCATTCTCAGTCCGTTTCTTAGCATTGGAAATAAATATTGCCTTTAAAACATACCTATATGTTATATTTTACTTATGGCAGTGATGTAGTTGTGTTTCAATGTTGGAAAAGTTGTATTTGCTTTAGGAGGATAAGTAATTTACTGATCGGAGAAGGGCATATAGAAAAATCTGTCAACCATAGAGCAGGAACAGCATAAAATAATTATTACCCTTAATCTGTTTGTTCCAGTATCCGAAGAGCATTCGTTGCCAAAATTAGCACGCTACGCCTCCATTGCCATTAGTAAAATTTTACCTTTTGCATCAAATTATGTGAAGGTGAGCAGGTAGATGAGCCTTAAAAATTCCTGAAATATCTCGCCTATATGGGCAATCGGAAAAGGGAACGTATGCGCAAAATGTTGAAGTCCCGCTACTTACGCACTATTCTTTGTCTTTCATTTTATATTATTCCCTGCGACGTTAAACTTATAAAATATAAATGTACTTCAACATTTCGATGCTGTTGAACTGCTACAGCAACAGCAACAGCGAGAGTTATCGACAAGAGAAGCAGCAAGGCTACTTTTAATAATTATGCACACATTGGTCTCATTCGAAACTGACAACATTTAACATTTAACACATATAGCGACGTTCACTAACCGTTCAACATTTTTTGGGAAAGTGAAGAAGCTTATATCCGTATTCGTATGAGAATTATTGCGGCAATTAGGTGCTGAACACCATCGGCCGCCTTTACTTTTATTGCTGCTCGTAATAAAAACGGAACAGATACACCTACTGACACACAGTTCTTTCTTCTCATTGCACCAAATTCTTGTTTGATTTTATGCGATTCGGGCAGATAAAATACACAATTAACAAACAAAGACGGCGCATTACCACGCTACAGAGTAGGGAGTGATCACGCGTTTACTGCTTTTCAAGATGGACGATCCCGCGCATGCGCACTAAATTTTGGACGACAGACTGCAGCGGGAGTTTCCTTTCTGTATACTCCTTATTCTGTGACGTAGCGTAACCGTAGAGACATCTATCGGGCGGTCGGGAAGTCTTGGGTGCCCTCCTAAGCTGCCTCTAGTCGCCTGTGTAGTTCTGAAGAAGCGTTGCACATCGCAATCACATATGATTGATGGCCTACTGTCGATAAGTATCGAACACACGTACATGCTTGTGAAAAGTGCTTTACCGTATCTTTGTTTGTTTTCTCACAAGAATTTAAGCCGTAATCTTAGGTTCCTGCCCAGCCACATCCTTTAAAATTTGACATATTCGTAGAAAATAGTAATGTACTGCTGTCAATCGGAATATACGCCTACAGTCTAGCTTGTCAAATGTACTTCACTCCGGTCTAATTTGAGATATTCGAGGGAAACGGCAAAGTATTTTCGACAAGCTAGACTGTTGACGTCTATTCCGATTGACAGCAGTACTTTAATATGTTCTACGGATATGTCATCATTTTAAAAGATGCAGTTAGGCAGGAACTTAAGAGAACAGCTTAAATTCTTGCGAGTAAACAAGCCACCACTACGTTTAGATGCAACACATCTTCCGGAAGCGATTTTCCAGTTCCACTATCGATTTTCGGATGCTTTTACATGGGCACGAAAATCCATAGTGGAACTGGAAAATCGCTTTCATCTCCTTGATCGCTTTACAGAAGCGCATTTCCAGAATCGATTTTGGAGTGTTTAGATGACCAACCAAAAGCGGAATTGGAAAATCGGTTTACGAAATCTGGTTTTGGAAGCCCATGTAAACGGCGTGTGCGATACCGTTTGGATACTTGCGTCTTCGATATTGATAATAGGCTATTATCGATAGTAAGCTATTATCGACAATAGGCCATCAATGCGATGTGCAACGCTTCTTCCAAATTACTATTTTCTCTAAGGATGATGATATTTATGAGTAAAAATGAAATTGTGGGGCACTAGATCCTTGTTCTCTTTATTATGCACTTTGGTACAATGTTGCTGTAAAGCCGCAAGTCTCAAATCACGTTAATTCTTTATTCCTCAGATTTTCTGCAACTGGTTGTCTGTAATGAGTGTTTCATATCTGCCAGACCCCCCCCCCCCCCCCCCCTACCTCAACCCCAGTGGTGAAGAACATTGTGAAATCAAATAACTGGAGATCATAATTGTTGCAATTACCTTTACTCCTGTGTGCATGACAATCCAACCTGAGACTAGCTGCAAACCAGGGCTTGGTTGTATGCGCAACTTCTTGAACACAAGGTGTGGCATGATGTTTTTAATCAGGTTGTGTGAAATACAAATGATATTTCTTGAAGTGAGATCGAAGTAGACTGAGTTGGTGGCACCCTGGACTCGAATTCAGGAGGACGGTGTATGAAATCTGTCTCTCGCCATCCAGATTTAGGTTTTATTAGTGTTTCCTTAATCACTTTGTAAGTATATGGTTGATTTCCTTAACGAAATCACCTATTAACAGGAAGTTAAACCCTAATTTCACTTTTTTTTTAAGTTGTGGATGCTAGTTGTAACAAGACTGATCAACATTGTTTCTTGCCCGTATTGGACTAAATAAGTGTACATGGTGAAGAGATAAGGACAGGATTGTTTGCAGGTTGTTGTGATATCCTTGGGGCTTCAGCTGAAAGTCGGTGTTATTCTGAAGTGTGTGACCATGGGATAAAATGTAGTGTTATAAACAGGGTGTCCCAGCTACCTTGTCCACCCAAAATATCTCTGGAACATTAACAGCTATTGGAAAACGACTTTCACCAGTATCAATGTATGGCTGGGCCCCATGAATGTACATATTTGGAAACATTCTAAAACGAAAGCAAATGTGTTTTTTTAACACAAAATTATGTTTTTTTTAAATGGACACCCTATAATTTTTCTTCAACAATCCATAGCATGACAGATCACATAAACAATGCCGTTGATTGTATCGCAATATTCCAATACATCCCAAGATATTGCAACGTGAAGTTGACGCTTGAAAAACCCGACATGCGCTGCTAGCGCACATCCTGAGGTTCAGGCGTGAACCCCATGCTGCCCATAATCGCGATGTGATTGACATGCGTAATCACACTTCCATACTTACCAAGAGATCCAAAATGAATAATACGGTCTGCTGCCATCCTGCATTAAATTCGTACATTCCAGCAGGTATTTATCCCATAGGCTAGGGGTGATGCGGTTCTGTAACATATCTGTGTACCGCAACGTTAGTCACAAAGTTAACTTTGCTTATCATTAATCCGTTACTAAAAAGGTAATGCCGTTCAATGTTAAAACTTTACTTTACTGTAGATCTAGCTCAAGTGACAGTGAATCATTCACTCATAATAGTAAAATTCATGTTGATGGTTTTAGTGAAATGAGCAAGTGGACTAAAGGTTTGACCATTGTTTAGGTAAAAATGTTTTGATTTGGGAAGTTAAGGTAAGACATAGAAGATGAATGTAAACATGTTTAACCAATTAGTTTTATTATCACATAATTATCAATGTTATGTTTATCTAATGCATTACATGACAAATTGTTTCAAACAAATTATTCTGAACATCACTGGGTAAAATGGCCCTTTGTAGAAACTTGCACTGTGATACCAGACCTACATACTAAAGATAGCGTTCACATATCATGCGCAAAGTGATAATCATTGGCTTGCATACATAGTGTCACTCTGTGGATGAAGGATGCCCTACTTCGTTGCTTCATGTCCTCTGGTGTTGTTGGTTCATGTTGGTAAACAGCATCCTTCATTGCTCCCCAAAGAAAAAAATCCAGCGGTGTAAGGTCTGGAGATCGGGCAGGCCATCTAACGGGGCCACCATATCCAATCCACCTACCAGGGAACTTACGGTTCAGAAGTCGGATGTGCAGGGCATCCGTCATGCTGATACCACATGACCATTCTCCTGTTCAGAGGTACGGTGTCCAAGAGAACAGTAAGATTGTGTCGTATAAATCTGGAGTACTGTCTGCCATTTTGGCCGCCATTTACAAAGAAAGGTCCGATAATGGTATCTCCAATAATCCCACACCAAAAATTCACTTTCCACGGATGTTGATGCTCTACCTGACAGAGCCATTTTGGATTGTCTGCGGACCAATAATGCATATTCCTCATGTTGACAATTTCTTTGTTGGAGAATGATGCCTCGTCGGTAAATAGAATATCTGCGAAAAAATTTGGATTAGTCAGAAGTTTTTGCTGAGCCCACCAACAAAATGTTACCCTGTTGCTGAAATCATTTCCATGAAGATCCTGGTGTAAATGAACATGGTAAGGATGAAATTTATGACGTTGAAGAATATGCTGTGCACTTGATTTCGACACACCAACTTCACGTTCAATTTGACGTGTGCCGATGTGAGGATTCACAGCTACGGTAGCAAGCACAGCAACTTCAGCACGTTCATCTGTGCATGTTCTAGGACGATGTCTAGGTCTTGGATTTAAGCTGCTCGTTTCACGTAGACAAGATGTGAGACGACCAAACATCCGGCGCGAAGGCGATGGCTTGTCAGGGGATCGTCTTCTGTACAGTCATTCTGCCTGAACAGAATTTCACCCCCCTACAAAAGGGTACAGTACAGGTATGTATAGTAGGGTAGAAAACAGACATATTAATGTAATAATCATAATGTTCTCTAACAGTACTATAAAAAAACAAGCAATCTAATAACGTATTTCCCATCAATGTACATTCTCCATAGATCAGCAGCATTTCTACCATATCTTCATGTGTGTATATAATACAGTATAAGTTCCACAACACAATGTTTATTCACAATGTGTACTACCTCCGTGCCGTCACTAGATTACTCTGATGCACGACTACACTGGCAAGCGGTGTAGTGCATGCCAAAGCAAGAACAAATGGGATGCTCGGAGGATGGTGGAGTGCAGGTGTTTGCGTGGGTTTCAAATCACAAACAAGGCGAAGTGGTAACTGTGGCTGTAGTGGGAACCACGTTGGACACGTGTCTAGGTAGAGCTAGGCCCTGGATGAACGAGTGCGCGAAAGGCACAATTGGTCATTTAACGCATTTGATAAACCTTATTTTGGGTGTGTAGAATAAATAAGACAACCTGACTGGTGTATACAGATCGGTTCTGGTTCATATTGTGTACATAGACACATAAAATGTGCAAGAGGGAAACCATTATGTTATGAGAGTTGATGGCAGCAGACCATATTATTCGTTTCGGACCTCTTGATAAGTATGGAAGTGCAATTACGCATGTCAATCACATCGCAATTATGGGCAGCATGGGGTTCACGCCTGAGCCTCAGGACATGCGCTAGCAGCGTATTTTGGGTTTTTCAAGCGTCAACTTCTCGTCGCAATATCTCGGGATGTAATTGGAATATTGTGATGCAATCAACGCCATTGTTTATGTGATTTGTCATGCTATGGATTGTTGAAGAAAATATATAGGGTGTCCATTTGTAAAAAAACATAAGTTTGTGTTAAAAAACACATTTGCTTTCGGTTTAGAATGTTTCCAAATATGTACATTCATGGGTCCTAGCCGTACATTGATACCGGTGAAAGTTGTTTTCCAATAGTTGTTATTGTTCCAGAGATATTTTGGGTGGACAAGATAGCTGGGACACCCTGTATATGTTCTCAACTTGACATTCCTTATATTGTCCCTATCTACAGAAATTAATATAAACCAAAGGCCATGATGATAGCTGCCTTCTGAGTGCCCTCTTCACTTGTAGATACATCTGAAAGTATGCATTTTCTGCAGTCTTAAGAGGCTGGAAACTGATGTGCCAGTGAGTTAGTCGGTAAAGTTATGTTTACTTGGAATCAGGTAGCTATAATTTATTTGTACACGCGTTCAAAGCTCTATAGCCTCCCACTATCCTCTTTTTTTTGGTCATTAATTTGATAGGGGAAGGCCACTCTCTGATGGTGACATAATGTAGCTTCGGCTGCATTGTGCTTGTCCAGTGGTAACCTCCTTGGCCTGTTGTGAACAAGGGTGTCCAGGGTGGTGGTAATTTTGTGAATGATCCTGTTGTGTAGAAAATTTTGTATTAACCCACGAGGACTTGTGCATGAGCATTTCGCTCATAGTAATTTTAAAACAACTGGCATTTTGCCAATTTTAATAGTCAAGTATTTGTGTTTCCTTATAAACACAACTAGAAATACTTATTTAGACATATTAAGTACATTACAAACTGTTCTTTAACTGTCAGAAAAATTGATTGATCGCGTAACTTTTAAAGGCACAAGTTTTCGCAGGTTAATATAACTTGTGACTCTTCAGTGGTTATGTTTATATACTGCATATGACAAACCTGATTTATTTGTGGAGGCAGCAATATTGTTCATTCTTCCTTAGTAGGCAGGGATGGCTGATTCTAAAGGGCGATTTTTTCCAGTTATTATATCAGAACAGTTTGAGTGTGACATGATACCCTCTACATCCTAGCTCAGAGTCAGTGATGTGACCAAGTCATTTCCCTCACCTCTTGTAGTACAGGGAGGGCCCGTTACCATGTACGCCACTCTTCTGTGCACCACAGCTATGCAGAGGGCCATGGAAAACTGTCCTCCTCCCCCCCCCCCTCCCCCACTCCATGTGCTCGTAAACCCGTAGTCTCGGTGACTTGTAAACTTTCATGGCAGGAAAGGCCTATGTTACTAAAATTTTCCGGGCTATTGTGCCATGATGTAATAGCCTGAGAAATTTTAGTAATATTAGTCTCAGTGGCATCACCAAGCTACTTCTCTTTTCCCACCTTGCCACTTACCATAGTCCAGCTTGGGGCCAGCTTGAGTGGACGTGGTATCCCCGGCTCAGCTCACCCCTGCACCTCTTTGCCCACCACCCAATGAAAATGCTGTCCTGTCACATTTCCCTAACCTTGTCCACCTGTCTGCAGTTCTGCTGCAGCCTAGATATTTAGAAACTACCTACACTTACTGATAGTACCTTACTCCATTCCTTCCCCCAGCCATTTGCCAACAGGAAATGTATATAAGACCAAATGAGGCTTTACTTTGTAGTCCACTTTCTAGTGGAAAAAATAATTACTGATGAGTACATAAACAGCAATAAGTAACACTATAGCTCATGGTAAAACCTCAAAAATTTGCCTCCAGCAGAGCCTACATTGTGGAACCTCCCATCTAGCTTCTTGTAAACTTTAGTTATTGAAGATCTTTGCTTAGTCAATTTTTCAAAGTTTTCATCATCATTCTTGGAGGCATGTTACTGGTGCCTATGGCTTTCCTACCAACAATAATTTTGGAATAGCATCATCAGTCATACTCATTACATGTCCTGCCCATTGTAGATACTGAATCTTTTTATATGTACAATATTCATCTAGTCTATCACAAGGTATATTTCTTCATTGATATGGTAGCAATCTTTTCTACATCAAAAAATCACTCTCTTACAACTTGGCCACCCATGGACGGCGTATCTGCAGTGACAAGGCCTTTCTGAATATGCTGAGGGTCTAACGTAGGCCTTTGCAGATAGAAACTACCCCACTGACCTAGTTCGCAAACAGATCTCCTGTGCCATATCTCCACACATCTCAAATCTTCCCTCCATGACCAGTAACCACCCACAAAAGAGTGCTCCTCTTGTCACCCAGTACTACCCTGACCTTGAACAACTAAACTCTGTCCTATGACAAGGTTTTCATTTTCTGTCCTCATGCCCAAAAATGAGAGACATACTGCCAAATATCCTTCCCATCCCTCCTAAAGTGGTGTTCCGCCACCCTCCCAACCTCCAAAAGATCCTAGTCCATCCTTATGCCACCCTGAAACCCAGCCCATTGCCCTGTGGATGACCTTGTTGAAAGACATGTGGAATCCACCCACACATCACTTCCTATTCCAGTCCACAGGCTTAGCCTACCCTATTAGAGACCAGCCACTTGTAAGAGCAGCCATGTAATTTACCAGCTGTGATGCAATAGCTGCGTAGCTTTCTATATTGCCATGACGACTAACCAGCTGTCCATTAGAATGAATGGCCATCACCAAACTGTGACCAAAAACATGGTGGACCACTCTGTGGCACAACATGCAGCAGAGCATATACTTGATTTCAATAGCTGCTTCACAATCTGAGCCATCTGGATCCTCCCAACCACCACCAGCTTTTCTGAATTGCTTAGGTGAGAGTTATACCTATAGTACATTCTTCGATACCAAAATTATCCCTTCTTTCCACACCCTACAGTTCCCACCTCTCTATCCTAAACCTCTTCTATTTTGAGTGCTGTGTGTGTGTGTGACTGGGGCATGTAAGGATTCATTTTATTTTATTTTCCTCCAATCACCTGGCTCCCCACTCTATCCCTAAGCTGCATCTCGTTCCTCCCATCTGATACGTACATACTCTGGAAGGCTGTGTTACATCCATCCCTACCAGTGTGATACAACCTTCCTAACCCCCCCCCCTCCTCTTCTTTCTCCCACCACAGAGCATGATTTGAAGTGTGGCATCTGGAGCTGACGGTTGTGTGACTGTCTCGTGTGCCTGTGTGATTGCGTGAATGTTACTAATTCTGACGAAGGCCATGGCCGATAGCTGACAGTGTTGTGTGTGTGTGTGTTTTGTGTTCCTGTCACAGCTCATCATTGAGGTGACTTTTAAACTGTCCTATTACAATTTTAATTCAGCAGCAATTATTTTTCTTGTCATAATTGCCTTGTGCTCATGAGTTCATTCAACTAAAATGTTTGGACATGTTTGTTGTCTGCAGATTTTATATGTTTTACTGTCAAGGAGTTTGTATAAGTAGCTGCCTGAGAATAATTTCTTTATATTGTATTACTGCAGTGTTCCCATCACCAAATTTAAGCATCTTATCCTTTCCACATCAAACGTTCCCTTCCCTACAGCTTAGGTCTTCGTGGCAAACGAGTCTGCTCCAGTCCTGAATCCCTGAACCAATACACCAATAACCTGATAACAGCCTTCACATCCCGCAGCTATCCTCCTGATCTGGTACGGAAGCAAATTGCCAGAGCCACTTCCTCATCCCCCCAAATTCAGAACCTTCAACAGAATCCCAGAAGTGCCCCTCTTGTCACCAGATACTTTCCGGGACTGGAGCGGACTCTGAATGTGGCTCTCCAGCAAGGATACGACTTCCTAAAATCCTGCCCCAAAATGAGATCCATCCTTCATGACATCCTCCCCACTCCTCCGAGAGTGTCTTTCCGCCGCCCACCTAACCTCCGTAACCTCCTAGTCCATCCCTATGAAATCCCCAAACCACCTTCCCTACCTTCTGGCTCCTACCCTTGTAACCGCCCCCGTTGTAAAACCTGCCCTATGCACCCTTCCACCACCACTTACTCCAGTCCCGTAACCCGGAGGGTGTACACAATCAAGGGCAGAGCCACTTGCGACAGCACCCACGTGATTTACCAACTGACATGCCTGCACTGTGAAGCGTTCTATGTGGGAATGACCAGCAACAAACTGTCCATTCGCATGAATGGTCACAGGCAGACAGTGTTTGTTGGTAATGAGGATCACCCTGTGGCTAAACACGCCTGGGGGCACGACCAGCACATCTTGGCACAGTGTTACACCGTCCGGGTTATCTGGATACTTCCCACCGACACCAATCCTTCAGAACTCCGGAGATGGGAACTAGCCCTTCAGCATATTCTCTCTTCCCGTTGCCCACCTGGTCTCAACCTCCGCTAAATTCGAATTCCCACCCACCATCTTAACATCTTTGCCTTGGTTCTCTGGACAGAGCCTCTGCCTCAAGTGGCATCTCTGTCTAACTTCTAACTTCTTTGCTTTCTATAGTTCTACAGTATGTCTGCCTAAGTGTACTTGCGTCTGTGTAAATGTGTGTGTGTGTGTGTATTTGTTTACCCTCCTTTTTTCCCCCCAAGGTAAGTCTTTCCTGTCCCGGGATTGGAATGATTCCTTACCCACTCCCTTAAAACCCTCATCATTTCCTTTTCCCTCTCCTTCCATTCTGCCTGACGAAGCAGCTAGGCTGCGGAAGCTTGCGTTTGTGTGTTTATTTGTTGCTATCACTGCCTGTGCCCCTTCGCCTGGTAAGTGTACTTCATCTATTTTTTATGTATATTTTTCCTGTTAGGAATTTTTCATATATAGACGAAAAATTCCTAGCAGGAAAAATTAAATATAAAAAATAGACGAAGATTACTCACCAGGCGAAGGAGCACAGGTGTGACAGCATCACAAATAAATAAATGAATACATACACACACACACACACACACACACACACACATAAACGCAAGCTTTCGCAACCCAGTTGCTTCTTCAGGCAGAAGGGGAGAAGAGGGAAAAGGAAATGATGAGGGTTTTAAGGAAGGGGGTAAGGAGCCATTCCAATCCCGGGAGAGGAAAGACTTAACTTGGGGGAAAAAATGGAAGGTAAACAAATGCGCACACACACACACACACACACACACACACACACATTCACACAGACACAAGTACATGTCTGCCTAGGTGTACTTGTCTGTGTGAATGTGTGGGTGTGTGTGCATTTGTTTACCCTCCATTTTTTCCCCCAAGGTAAGTCTTTCCTCTCCCGGGATTGGAATGTCTCCTTACCCCCTTCCTTAAAACCTTCATCATTTCCTTTTCCCTCTCCTTCCCTTCTGCCTGAAGAAGCAACTGGGTTGCGAAAGCTTGTGTTTGTGTGTGTGTGTGTGTATTCATTTATTTATTTGTGATGCTGTCACACCTGTGCTCCTTCGCCTGGTGAATAATCTTCGTCTAACACAAATGTCTGCCTAGGTGTGTTTGGATGTGGATATGTGTGAGTGTGTGTGCATTTGTTTACCTTCCTTTTTGTCCCCTAAGGTAAGTCCTTCCACTCTTGGGATTGGAATGGCTCCTTTTCCACTTCCTTAAAACCCGTATCCTTCCCTTTCTCCTGTCCTTCCTTCCTCTTTTTCCCGAAGAAGCCACCACTGGTGGCGAAAGCTCGAATGTTTGTGTGTTTTTGTGTGTTTTTTGTGTGTGTTTGGTGTTTCTGTCGACGAGCCTGTACTTTAGGTAAGTCAAAAATCTTTATTTTATATATATAAAAAGAAAAACAATCGAGACTGTAGTAATCTGTAGTAATACATGTGACTAAAATATACACTAAAATTGCCTAATAAGTAGTGATTCATGCACCTGAAAATGAAAACTCACTGTGAAGATTTGTTTTAAATTTTCTTATTTTTACTTCTCCATCTCTTTTTATATCTCCCTTTTCTGAATTTTATATGCATTTAAGTATTTGCATCTTAAGTATGTAAGTAAACTCATTACATTCAAAAAGTACTGTTTCTAGACTAATAATATGTTCATACAGTCAGCATTGTGGTCGTGACATGATCATTTGGTCATGTACATCTACACTGCTGGCGTGCTTACAGATTATCATCTCTGTGGCAGCTCCAGCTTGCTCCTCAGAAATGCACAATCAGTTGCCCAGCTCACTTCACAATGGTATAATGAACTACCTGAGTGACCCTGAGTGGAAACAAATACTGGATGATTTGCAGCAAGGATTGAGTTGCTGTGGTGCTAACAAATATACAGATTGGCTCCACACACCATGGATATATATTGATTTTCTGCGTGAAAACTCGCACACTGTTCTAAGGTGAGATAAATGTTAAAGAATATGGTCTTTAATGCATAATTATCATCACATATAGATAAATACTTAGGAAGAATGAATAGAGTGAGATGTGAATATTAATTAACAAAAATATATGGTTTGAGAGAAAATCCTCAATACTTTGTTATGAGCCTCTCTAGTTTTTAAATAAAAGTTCTTTATCTCACAAAGGTGAGGAAATGATTCAAAGACAATTCCCTAATTAGCAGAGTGGCAATGAGAAAAGCTGATGTAAAGGGAGGTTTGTAACTGCCAACTAATGAGGCATGGACTAGTTTTGACACAAACACAAATTTAAGACAGTACAAGAAACATTACCAGACAAATTGAAATGAGGGCCTCATGCTTATGGTGGACAAAATTAGATAGCAGAAGCTTAACTACCACTATTTATATGAATGGCGTGCATTCAATTAAGACATCCCAGTCAGTTAGTTCCCCATTTTACAAATAAAAGCATAAATAAAAAAAAAAATGAAATAAAATATGAATTTGGTTGTAAGACTATGTTTCAGGATAAAGTTGTCACTTTTTTAGTCTGTTCATGCTGTCCACTGTCTTCTGTTTAACATAGAGACTTATTATGATTGTATACTTCAATGCAAGCCAGGAAATCATCTCTCCTCTTATCATCACTCTCTTTTAACTGAACAATTATGAGTCTGTACATCCATTGATGCCTTCCCATTGTTATCATACTCTGTATTAATTACTTTTGCATCCATATGGCATGATCAAAATCACAAAAACATCAGACAGAATCTTTCATTCCCAAAAATGAAATGCTTGACAAGTTATGATTATTGCTCTTCTTTTCTTTACTATCTCAGATCATATGTAGGCATTCATGACCAGTTGACATATTTGTTAATAAATCTTATGACTTGTAAGGCTATGTTCTAAAAAACGTGCTGCTTCCTTATGTTTCATCCAATGCTGTGCAGCGCTTCTTCAGAGGTTTCCGTCTGTTGAGTCTTGCCGACTAACGGGTCTGAGAGCTTCTTAAATACCTTATAAACAGGGTGTGGCTAAGTTCCACACAATAATCGGAGATGATCCCTGTCCAAGGTAAAGCTATACTATTGAACTATGTCAGAGTTGTAACAATCTATTGATTTTGCAGAGCCACAGTCCATATATCATTGAGTTTCATAGTCTCTTCTGTTCAGTTGAAATTGTCACTATGTTTATATATTTCAATCATTTCTTTATATAACTGTGAATAATAATTCATCATAGATGAAATTTCTGTCTCAGAGAACTTCACTATATGATTTCCTGATTGTATACAATGTTCCGCCACAGTTGATTTTTCTGTTTTTCCAAGTTTGCAAAGATTTTTGTGCTCCCTTAGGCATGTATCTACACTTTTCTTAGTTGTTCTGATGTAGACTTTACCACAGGAGCATGGAATTTTATAAAACCCACTTGCTAACAAAGGACAATGTCTTTTACAGATCTGAGGGCTTATGATATCTTCTTTTTTGGCTTGAAAACTGGTCTGATGTTACGTTTTTGTAGAATTTTCCCAATCTGATCCATTACCTTATTAACAAAGGGGAGAGATTGTATTACAACATTGTTGTGTTGTTTCCTTGTGTATCATGGAGTCAAGACAAAACAGAAAGCTACAAAAAAACAAAGGCTCCACCACTGGTTTTAGACCGCAAGGACTATGTTGTAGAGGGTCTCCGCCAGGTGTCTGATTCTACACACACCCTGCCAGAATGATCCCATCCCAAAAACCCAACAGGATCTCCAGTTCCTCCTCAAATCCTTAAGACTGTCCCAAGACCTCTCCCCAGAGTCAATCTCTCTCCTCACTCCTACTACACCCCACACCCCCACCTTTTACATGCTCCCTAAAGTTCACAAACCCAACCATCCTGGACGTTGCATTGTGGCTGGTTACGGTGCATCCACCGAGAGAATTTTCTGCTCTCATGTACCAACACCTACACTGTATTACCCACAACCTACCCTCCTATATAAAAGATACCAACCATTTCCTCCACCAACTCACCACAGTTTCTGTTCCTTTACCACCTGGTACCATGTTTGTCACAGTTGATGCCACCTCCCTCTACACCAACATCCCCAATGCTGCTGTTGAACATTATCTTTCACAATGTCCAACCAACTGCAAGCCTGCAACCTTCTTCTTAGTTACCTTAACCAACTACATCCTAACCCAACCCACAATTACTTCTCCTTTAAAGGCATCACCTACAAACAAATTTGCAGTACAGCCACACACCTTCGTATGCCAAGCTGTTCATGGGCCATCTACAGGAATCCTTCCTGACTACCCAGAATCCCAAACCCTGCATCTGGTTCAGATTCATTGATATCTTCACAATCTGGACTGAAGGTGAGGACACACTATCCACATTCCTTCAAAACCTCAACACCTTCTCTTCCATTTACTTCACCTGGTCCTACTCAACCCAATGAGTCATGTTCGTTGACATTGACCTATTCCTCAAAGATGGCCTTATCAGTACCTCCATCCACATTAAACCTACCAACCATCAACAATTCCTCCATTTTGACAGCTGCCACCCATTCCACACAAAAAAGGCCCTTCTCTATAGCCTTACCACCTGTGGTTGTCACATCTGCAGTGACAAGCAGTCTCTCTCCAAATATTCCAAATGTCTCATTGAGGCCGTCACATTGTCCAGAAATGTCACAGGTCTTCTGTCAGTCAACCACCAGTTTCTCCACACCCAAAGTCCGACCACAAAGGAGCAAACCATCTTGTGACCCAGTATCACCCAGGACTGGATCAGTTAAACCACATTCTCTGCCAGGGTTTTGACTACCTTTCATTCTAACCTGAAATGAAAAATACCTTACCCAATATCCTCCCACCCCACTACCCTTACCCCATGACTAATATCCCTGCAACAGACCTAGATGCAAAAACTGTCCTATCCACCATCCCATCACCTACTCCAGTCATGTCACATGCATTTCCTATCCCCTAAAAGGCAGGGCAACCTAGAAAACTGTCATGTTATCTACAAACTGAGCTGCAACCACTATGCAGGTTTCTGTGTGGGCATCACCAGCACCCAGCTGTCTATTCGAATCAATGGCCATCAGCAAACTCTGGCCAGGAGACAGCTAGACTATCCAGTTGCAGAGCATGCAGAACTGCATACTCTGATTTACTTCAATGACTAATTATTTTTCAAAAGAGATAGATTGGCTAGACAGTAGTTACCTTTGTGCTGTACCGCTGATAGTTACACAAATGAAGAAAAAGAAAAAAAGGGGATGAAAACGGACAAGGTTTTGGAACACAGTTCCTTCTTCAAGTGGGAGAGAAGGGAAGAAAAAAGGATGGGAAAGGTAATTCACGACCTAGGTCATGAAGGTGGTATTTTTTCTTCCCTTCTCTCCCACCTGAAGAAAGAACTGTGTTCTGAAAGCTTGTCTGTTTTTGTCCCCTTTTTTTCTTTTCCTTCATTTGTGTAACTATCGGCAGTACAGCACCAAAGTAAGTACTGGCCAGCCAATCTATCTCTTTTGAAAAATAATTTATCATCTCTGAGGAGAATTTCCATCATTAATCGAATATTACTTCAATGACTGTTATACAGTCTCTGCCATATGGGTCCTCACCGCAAACACCAGCTTTTCTGAATTCTGCAGGCGGGAACTCTCCCTACAATATATCCTATGCTCCCGCAATCCCCCAGGCCTAAACCTTTGCTAGTTCCTGCCTCTACGACCATTACATTCCTTTTTCTGGCCACACTCTATCCTCACACTCATCTCCCATCCAGCCACACATTTCAGTTCCTTCCGTCCCTTCCGCACTGTCCTTCAGACAGCACTAGCGTATTCCCCCACCCATGCTGCGCATCCCCCCCTGCTTCCCTCTCCTTGCCACTTTCTCACCCCCACCACTGCTTGCTTTTGCCTAGACCATGCTGAGTACTGTAGATTGGTCACAGCAGCCAGAGTCGGTGGTTGTTTCTGTGTGAGTGTGTGTATGTTTGTATCTCTCTAACCAATGAAGGCCTAAAGGGCTGAAAGCTCTAATGTTGTTTTCTGTTATTTGTGCCTTTTTGCAGCTCATCAGACATCTATGTGGTGAGTAAGCAACCTATCCTTCTCAAAAATATTGTTGAATCCGTCCTGGAATTTTCATTATTTGACAATTAAAAAAGAAGTCATCTATGCTATCTCATCTGTGATAATCAGTGCTGGCTTAGAAAAGTTCTGGAGTTAGTGACAAACACAGAAATGCCAAAGTGATATTCATGAGTCCTAGTGGCTCTTTCTCAAGTTATCCTTGGTATGTTATCCTGAAACTTGCTGGTTACCTTATGAAGACATTTTAATTACTTTGCATGCTCCTAGTGCAATCACAAGTACTGCTGATAATTTATATAACTTTGCATCTGACATAATATTGTTATTTGAAAATTTGTTTAAAAGAATGAACACTTGTTAGAATTTTGTGAATGTGTTTTATTTTATGTTAACTGAACATCATTTAATGACCACTAGGTAAGAGGCAAAAAATGAAATGCGTCCTTATTATTATTTATGTTCTTTCAGTTCTAAATGACTAAACAGAACAAACAACCATTTGATTTTCTATGTTGAAATGTATGATAATAAGCATTCTGTGAAACAAATATTAAAATGCTGAAACTTGTGAAAATAATAATAATAATAATAGTAATAAATTAATAAATAAATAAAAAATAATAAAAAATCTATATACAAAAAATGAATGTGTGTATGTCCTCTATGTGTTCATAAATGATTAATTCGATCGCAATGGAACTTTGGTGAACTATTCACTGTATGCCCACGAAGGTTCCTAACCCAAAAACAAAAGAGCATGACACATAGCTCAGAAAAATGTGATGTCACAAATAATAAAAGGCTGCCATGTGAGAATACAAAGATTTATGTGTCAATTATTGGAAAATGGGATTAGTTAGGGACCTGCAACAAAGTTTACATGTAATTTCTGATGTTTATGAAGCATTTTGTAACTAACCCCCCCCCCCCCCCCCCCCCCCACTCACACAAAATGATGAAATGAAAAGACGTCTACCGCTAACAACAGTTTCGCTGTAGATGCAGTAAAAATGTCACATCAGACATGACCTTGTATCAAATAAAGTTAGCATTACAGATTTGCATGTTACTATTTATTTTTGTCTGCAAGTCTCCCTTAATTCTCTTGCATTCACAATTAAGCAATCTGTTTTTTAATCTCTATCTATATAAAAGTGAAAGGATAGACACTCACTCACTTACTGACTAAGCATGAAATCTCGAAAACTACTTCACCTATGAAGCTGAAATTTGGCAGGAATGTAGTTTATAGGTAGAAAATGTCAACTAAGAAAGTATTTTGTGATAGATGCATGGTGGAGCATACTTTTCCTACAGACTCACGAAATCTACAGTTTCATTCTGATCTTCACTACATTTTGCACGCTTGACCTTCAAAATAAGAGGAAAGTCGCCGTCTACCTTAAGTTTCATATGGTGCATGGGGGAGGGTACTTTGCAACATAAAAATTGATTTCTAAATACCTTGGTCGTGCCATAACTTGAGAACAGCTTGACCATTTTTACAGATTAGAAGTCTATAGTTTTGTTCTGATATTGATGAAATTTTGCACACTCTACCTTAAAAACAAGAGGATTGTCACTATCTATATAAAATTTTGTTCGTTGCACAGTGGAGGGTACTTAACTTTCGGAATTTCACAAAATGCATAGTTTTGCTCCAATATTTATGAATTTTTTCACACATTATCTTTAAATCAAGAGGAAGATCACTGGGTACATAAATGTTTGTATGGTACATGACAGAGAGTACCTTGCAGAAAATTTTGCCAAGAGAGGGAAAGGTGGAAACGAACAGAGAGATGGGAGAGAAAGAGGTGCATGCAGAGAGGGGAAGGGGATGTGGACTATGAGAGTGTAAGATAAATAAACACCCAGGCAATGCCGGGTTTACAGGTAGTAAAAAATAATGAAAACTTTAAAATTTTTAACAAGAATTTTGATAAATTACTTTAATTACAGATTTGTGTATATTTATATGTATAGTTGCTGCATTTTTATAGTTTAGTGATATAGTTGGTTATTTAGTGATATAGTTGGTTCTTTTATCTTTCTAATGACACCAACTTGTATAAAATTGATTTATAAATAAAGAAATTATAGAAGTTACAAACTTTCAAGCCACCTTTTGTACTAAAGCCAGACAGAGAAAGTGTCAAACACTTCAAAATAGTCTCATTGCTGTAGTTTTCATAAAAGTCTGAAAAAAATATTCTATCACTTTATAAGTATGTACTTTCTTAGACAAAATTTTCATAAATATCTATGACATGATGGCAAGAAGCTTTATTTCCTTTGGGTGATTTAAATGAAATGAGCCCATGTGTTAGTATTTGTTTTGTTGAGTAGGAAGCTATGTTTTTAAACATGATGAATTAATCTCATTGGCAATAGGTTTCAGGTATTTATTGACCAAAGGGAAGACATTTTCAATAGACACTCTGAAATGAAAAATTGACTCATGACTTGTTGAAAGGGCTTAAGTTGTTTTCTACCTTTTTATTAAAGTATGTTGTCAGTATCTTGAGACACAGATACAGTCATTATTTTAACAATGGAAAATCTGATTGGAATGTCATTAATGGAGGATAAATAACAACTCACCATAAAGAGGCTTCCTGAGCTGCTGTCAGGCCCGAAAATAAATAATCACCTTCACACAACTTAAATTTTCAGCCATGGCCTTCATCAGAAAAAGTAACACATACATTCACGCAATCACTCAGACAACTATTCAGACACAACCAACACGTCCAGACACTCCAGCGCCAGAAGCATCTGGACTATGAGTGGGGTGGGGATTGGAGGGGAAAGGATGCTGGGTAAAGATGGAGCTGGAAAGTTCTGCGTTGTATGATGGATTGTAACGGCTCTGATAGGTGGAAATTTTAATTTCGGCAATGAATATAGTGAAGGGAAGGGGCAGGAAAGGATAAAAGGAGGGTGCAGAGGAGTGTGAGGACAGGGTGAGGAGATTTGAAATGATAAAAATAACAAGGAAAATAATAAAAATTGGAAAAAGAGGAAAAAGATAGGAAAAATAAGAAAAAAATAAATAAAAAGAAAAATTAATTAACTAAGGGGATACCACAGTCTAACATATACAGTCGCAACTCTCACTGCTGTGAAAGTTGTTACCAACGGGCAGTTGCAACGACACTAGCGCTCCTAGCGGTGAGTAAGCTGCCGAAGGAATGATGTTTGTTTATAATTATTTGTGTGTGTAATTAACGAAATAGTTTGTATAGTTTTTGTGTTACAAGCATTAGTATAATATTAAGAAATATGCATAACACGGAAATTAATGCAAAAACAGCCGAATTTAAGTGATTCATAGGTGTAATGAACAACTTCGTCATGTCAAATGCTTACGAATATGTGTTATTTTACAGCTTATTCCGCTGAAAGTAAGTAGAATATAAGCATACGAGAAACATAAATTTTTATTATGGTGTGTTCTTACTATGACAAGAGTGTTTTTGACGCGTATCAGTTCGGTGTGTAGTCTAATGATTCGCACATTTTTAGGCCTCACACGGCTTTCTAATACGCGCATATTCGTTTGAGTGTCATTACTTTAGCTTAAGAAGACAGTGTCTTGAAGAGTGTTACCGTTTGTGGTTCAGTTGTAGCAACAATTGTGGAATTGGGTTCGTCTTTGTTGAAAACAGTTTGATTGGTGTTTTCGTTTTCTTGCCAAATCTGTGATGTTTTACCTTTAGCTACAGCTGTGGTGGCTGCTTTGGTACGTTAAATACTGTAGTTATTGCTTTCTATATCCGTTTCCTACGTTCCACTCTCACCGATTTTACTGGAGTTGTAGTGAAGAAGCCTTAACGTTCCTGATTAGAAAAGCGACGACTTTTTGCTAAAGGCAGGTCTTCCGGTATTTATTAGCCATTTCTTATTTTTAATAGAAAATGATATTATTCAACAAAAGCCTAAAGGTAACAAGATAATCGTTAATAAACTGTCCTGCAATGTACCGTTTCGTACCTCATCAGGGATCTCAGTAAATCTAATAAAGACAAAAGTGGAGCTAATTTTAAATTATTATCTATTTTTATGGCACTACATACGTTCCCTAGTGTGAAAAGTCTGTAAAAATAAATATAAACAATACTATTCACACTCATCAAATACTGTATTCAGAAATGTAGCTTGTCGGCCGCTAGGAGCACTGCAGTTGTAGCGTATAACAAAAATCTGTGGGAGTGTCGTGACTGTATATGTTAGACTGTGGGGATACTGTAGGTGTTGACACACAGAAGTAAGGAAGACATGAGATATAGGATAATGAGTGGGGAAAGAAGTGGGGGGGGGGGAGATGTTAGGCATAGGATGTAGAGATGGGACGTTATCTTATGTTGAGGTCAGGATGGTTGAGGGACCATAGATTGTGTTAAAGGGACAACTCCCATCTGCATGGTTCAGAAGAGGTGGTGGTGGAGGGAGGATCCAGATAGCTCAGGTAGTGATTAGTGTTAAAAGATCTTTACTCACCAATCATTTGACTAAACTTTAAGGTTTAAGCTTTCCCATGATTGTCACTAAGACTTGGTTAAGTCATTTGTAACACTGAACTCTGTGTGTGAACAAGATACACTAATTTTTAAGCCTTGTGACTCTGTGGAATTTAAGAACTCCTCAGATTTAAAAAGATATGTACTGATGTGACCTTAATTCACTGCCCCATATGTCATACAGTTATGCTTGGATAGCTTAATAATAAGAATGGTGTAGCTTCCTTAACACATTAGCACATACAGAAGACAATGTCACCATTAAAACCAAGAAAATAGTGATAGTTCAGTAAGTACTCTTCATGTGTTCATCATGGAAGTTGATGTTAACTGGAACAACACAGATAGATCAATGATGTTAGTGAAGAAGACAGAAAGAACATTGTTAAATCAGAGTTTATAACATAACTAACTTGGTGTCAGCCTGTAAAACCACAGTTCATGTTTCATTAATTATATATTTGGGTGTTCTAAAAGTATGAAATAATATTAAGTGCAGAATATTATTAGATACCTGTAGAAACACTAAGGCTATATTATTGACATGAGTACATGTAAAAATTATATTTCAAAAGAGATGTATTGGCTGGCCAGTACTTTTCATAGTGCTTAATTGCTGATAGTCACTCAAAGAAGAAAAAGGATGAAAAAGTGGCAAAAATAACACTAGCTTTGAGAACAGGGTTCCTTCATCACGTAGAAGCGAAGGGAAGAGAAAGGGAATAGGAAACAGAAAGGGAAGGTTATTCACAACCTAGGCCATTAGAACAATATTTCAGGATTATGGAAGTCAGAGATAATGTATATTAGTACTGAGTCATGCCATAGAGGATGTACAGGGTGTTTCAATAGGGACTTAACAACTTCAAAAATTAATATATATTTATAAAAAGAGGTACAGAGATGGTTTTAGTGTTGTTTCAAAGGAAAACACATCACTTTTTGATTTGAGTAGTTTGCTAGTGCAGAATTGCACCACAACAAGTGCTAGCAGCTTTTACATTAAAGATGGCTGCCTTCACTGGTCCCGAGGATGCTAGCTGTGTGTTTTGGTTTGAAGAATCAAAGTCAGCAACAACAGTTCAGTGTAAATTTCGTACCAAGTATGCTAAAAATCCTCCCAGTAGGCCTACAATTTATGAGTGGCATTAATGTTTTCTAGAAACGGGGTGGTCAGTAAGACATAAGAAAGTACTAGGTCATCCAAGCACATCTGACAAACTCGTTGAGCAAGTGAGACAGAGTTTTGTCAACAGTCCTATGAAACTGACCTGGCATGCATCTCGTGAACTGCAAGTCCCACATACAACAGATTTGTGTTTATTGAGAAAACGTTTGCATTTGAAACCGTACGGATTGTCACTTTTACAAGCAATTAAAGACACTGATAAGATTACCCATAAGAACTTCTGTGTGGATGATAATAAACATTTCTTGGACAACATAATCTTTCTGAAGAGTCAACTTTTCACTTAAGTGGGAAAGTTAACACACATAACTGTAGGATTTGGGGCAGTGAAAATCCACATGAAACATTGCAACATGCTTGTGATAGCCCTAAGGTGAACGTTTTTTGTGCGTTGAGCAAGAAGAAAATGTAGGCCCCCCCCCTTTTTTTTTCTCCCAAGAATGAACCATCAACGGCATAGTGTACCTGGATATGTTGCAACAATTTTTGATTCCACAGATCGATGATGGAGAACAAAATGTTTACTTCATGCAAGACGGCACACCACTACACTATCTGACTGACGTCTGGGATTTTCTCAATGACCATTTTCCAGGTAAATGGATTGGCCATGATGGGCCAATTGAATGGTCTGCCTGTTCCCCAAACCTGACACCGCTAGACTTTTTCGTCTGGGGCTTCATCAAAGATATGGTGTACATACCTCCTTTGCCGGCCACTCTGCCAGAACTTAGAGCAAGATTCTATGCCCCCACTGAGCAAGTTACACCTGCATGCTGATGCGAGTTTGGGAAGAAATCATTTATCGATGGGATGTCACAGGATAACCAACGGAAGCTACATCAAACACTTTTAGTTTAAGGTAAAACCTTGATGTGTTTTCCTTTGAAATAACACTAAAACCAGCTCTGTCCTCTGTTTAATAAATTAATATGAATTTTCAAAGTAGTAAAGTCCCTTTTGAAACACACTATATAACGAAAGTGGATAGCGTAGATTTAGGCCAGGAGCCTCACCTGCCACCACCCTACTCTTTGGTATGACTCAGTACTAGTTCTGAAATATCATCCTCATGGGCAAGGTCATGAACAATCTTCCCCTTCTGTTCCCTATTCATTTTTTCTTCCATTCTCTCCTACGGTATCACCATATCAATAATTGTAAATATGCTGACAATGGACAATGACAGTTTCAATGACACATTCAAATCCTCAATCACTTGTGGGGATCCAGTATAGGCTGCGAGCAAGAGGAATCTGTGGGCAGGGGGCTAGAACTTGAGAATTTGGCTTGGAAGGAAAGCATGCCTGGATAGCCTAATTGGTTAAGGCGACCGCTGACCCAAAGTGGGAAACCTGGGTTTGAATCCCGGTCCAGCACAAATTTTCAACTTTGTTGTTTAATATATTTCAACCTCACAAAAGGGTAAAAATATTTTAATATTTCAATTTTGTGTTTTACACTTGATTGATAAAATCGTCGATATTTAGGACAAGCGACTATAATATTCTTGAAATGTCTTGGTTGCAAATATTTTCTATTGTTATGTATTACGCATTTGGGAACTTCATTGTCAGATATTTTGAAAAGGAATGAATACAATAAAAAGGTTGGTAGATAATACAAAAATATAAGTGTTAGGTATATATAAAGACCAAGATATTTCAAGAATTTTATTAAACGGTAAGGTGAAGTGGGTTGCAATGAATGTTCATAGAAGTCATTAATTTTTCTCTTCCAGTCTTTTTCGATTGTTATATATTTTATATTATCCTGCCAAGTAAATTTTTTACTCTTTTATATTTATTTATTGTCAGTGTTGATCTCATGACTCTTTTTTAAATATCTGGTAGTAAGTAGTAGACACTCATCTTTGATATTCTTCTTTACTATCACTTTATATTTATGATATTACTGAGTTTGAACATGAGAAATTTAATCTATTAATATTACATGTGTAAACTTGCTTATCAATCATATTTCAGACACATGCATACATTTATATATATAGTCAACTATTATTATATCAGTACAAAAACCAGACGTTATATCAGAAGTGAATCTCACTCTAAGTTATACCAATACTGTAAAATAACCAAAATGAAGCCATCCCTTCTGATTCACAGGTACATGAGACTGGATGGTCGTGCACTACCACCCGTGCTACCGTGGTCATGCTGTAATCCATTTTCTCCCACACCATGTCTCCATGATCCCTTGCAGCAGCAACGATCTCTAACTGTGTGGCGTGATACTCCCCAGACAGCATTTGACACAATATTTGACAAAGGCTGTCTTGAAGCTATTTTGCAACCAATGATTTCATTACTTTTTGCTGTACCAATTGTCAATGGCTGCTGTATTGCGCTCCAGGTCAGAGGTCAGCAATTGAAACTTTTTATTTTGTAACACTAAGACACAGTTAATACTGAGATGACACAATACATAATAGAATATTTTGTAATCAAGGTCACTTAATGTAATGTTTAAGTAAAAAGTAAGTAACTTTTTACTTAAACAATGTTTATGAATGTGATATTCACTTACCCGCTGGGGTGTTACTATATGCAATGCGAACTGTGGTATGCCAAGCATAACATAGTGCAACTCGTGTTTCTCCGTCAGTAGCAGTCATGAGCTCTACTGGGAGGATGATTTGGAAAGTACTGGTTGCACCAATACAATCTTATTAATGTCAAACATTGTTCAGCTGTGGTTTCTCATGAGCTGATGCAATGCTACATATTGTGTCCAGATAGTTTCCTATTTGTGGAGCAGCTATTATCAAATCAACTACTCTGACAAATTTCTAAATCATTATGTATCATGGTGAGAAGCTACTCATTACAGAAGGTGTGCTGTTGAAAGTGTTTGGGTGATGTTAATAACACCACTCTGGAAAGTTTATTTTTAGTAAAACTGTTTACTGTGGAGAAATGGAGGAACATGCTCAGCAATACTGACTCTATGGCTCTTGGTAATAGGTTAAGGAAAGGCAATCCTGTGTTTATAGTTCTTGTAGTTTGGAGACTGGAATATACTCTTAACAATTGTGAAGGTGTCAGAGGTAAAGTGTAGGGAACAAAATGTTATACACAACATGTACAGAAACCAGATAGCAGTCATAAGAATACTGTAAGGTGATACTGGACAAGAATAGTCAGACATGTGATGTGTATCATTCATCCTCATCCTGTACAAAGTACAATATATCTCAAGTGTTTTCTTAATAATGCAGAGAATTGTGACTTACCTTCCAGTGTTAAAAAAAGGTTTTCAGAGGATAGCCTTATATGTAACACCTATCTGCCAACCTCAAAATAGGCAAACTCCAATATAAAGAATTTTGATGGTCCTTCCATTGTTAAATTTGATGAGTTAGTTATATTTTGTATATGGTAACAAATGGCATGAAACCCAACAAACCTCATCTGGTTAGTGACTACAAGTTATACCACAAAATTTTCAAAATATGTGCACTACTGTAAATTGTTTTGAAGTATCCAAAAAAACAATGATCAATAATTAAAGAAAAATCAGCTCATTCTCAAGCTGTAATACATGGAATAATTTTGTCAAAATAGAATGAGGAAGACTGCATAGCAGAGTACAGGCACATATTCCAAAATAGTGGTTTTTATCTTTTACTTGGAAAGTAATTATAGAGACAGATATTGCTTTTAATCATCTGCATTAAACAATTCTTTTTGAGGCAAGTTAGATGGTTTGAAATTTCTATATCTTCATATTGTACAATTCCAGTTACAAAGTGTGACCAGTACATCCTGTTGCTATGGATGACATGACATGACATGACAATGACATTGGTCTCAAACTGCTGTCATCCCAGAGTGTATGAGTTTAAGTAATTTTCTCTGTTTTTCTATGTGCTCCATCAGTGTGGGTTGCTTTTGCTTCTTATTGGAGGTTACATTACATATCACATCACATGTTGTATCACCTCATCATAAACCCCATCTAACATTTATTTGAAAATACTTACAAGAATTGTGAGACAATGTAAAATCAAACAATGGAAATTCCAGTATTTTTGAAAGGACAAGTTGCTACTCACCACAGAAAATAACTCAGTGATTTGCAGAGAAGTACACACAAAGTATTGCATGGGGAGGGGATGATGGGGCTGGAAGTAGCAAAGGTTTAGACCTGGAGGATTGCAGGAATGTAGGATATATTGTAGGAAGAGTACTCATCTGCTCAGTTCAGAAAAGCTTGTGTTTGTCAGGAGGATCCATATGGCACAAGCTGTGTAGCAGTAATTGAAGTGAGCCACGTCATGCAGGGCTGCGTGCTCTGCAATAGGATGGTCCAGCTGACTCCTGGCCTCAGTTTGGCAGAGGTGAGGGAGGTAGTGGATGACCAAACAGACAGGGCATGTGAGATATGCTTCTGAACAAGGTTTTGAGGGTAATTACGGCCAGTGAAGGCCTCAGTAAAGCCTGCTCATCACTGCAGATGACTATAGCTGGCTAGGCTGAATGGTAGGGGGTTTGGAATGGATCACAGCTACTGAAATGGAAGTATTGTTGGTGGTTGGTATGTTTAATGTGGACAGAGGTACTGATGAGGCCATCCTTGAGGTGGAGGTCAATGTTGAGGAAGGTGGGTTGAATAGGACCAGGTCGATTGATTTGGAGAGAATGTGTTGAGGTTTTGGAGGGATGTGAAATGTGTGACATTCAGCCCAGATTATGAAGATGTCAAAAGTGAATCTGAATCAAATGAGGGGTTTGGGAATCTGGCTAGTAAGGAAGTATTCTTCTAGATGGCCTGTGAACAGGTTGGTGTTGGAAGGTGCCATATGGGTGTCCATGGTTGTATCATGGATTTGTTTGTAGATGATGACTTTGATAGAGAAGTAATTGTGTGTGAGGATGTAGTTGGTCATGGTGACTAGGAAGAAGATTGTGGGTTTGGAGTTAGTTGGGTGTTGTCAAAGGTAGTGTTATGCAGCAGAAAGGCCACGAGCATTTTGGAAGTTAGTATAGAGAGAGGTGGCATCAACTGGCATGGTACCAGCCGGTAAAGGAACAGGAACTATGCAGAGTCAGTGGAGGAAATTGTTGGTGTCTTTTATATAGGAGGGTATGTTATGGCCGATAGGTTGTAGGTGCTGGTCGACAAGAGCAGAGATTTTCTCTGGGGGGACACCATAACTAGCAACACTGGGATACCAAGGTTGGTTGGGTTTATGTACTTTAGAAAGCATGTAGAAGGCTCATGGGAGAGGTATTGGGATGGGCTTCAGAATTTGATGATGAACTGGAGATCCTGTTGGATGTTTAGAATGGGATCATTGTGGCAGAGTATGTAAGTGGAAGAATCTGACAGTTGTGGGAGACACTCTGCCATGTGGTCTAAAACCACATTTGCCACATTTATTGTCTAGTTAACTAATTCAGTTCCTTCAGCATTACTTGATTTTCTTAGACTTCATTTCATTACCCTAGTTTTGTTTTTATTAATATTAATCTTATATGCTCCTTTCAAGACACTGTCTATTCCATTCAATTGCTCTTCCATGTTCATTGCTATCTCTGACAGAATTAAAATGAAATTGGAAAACCACAAAGTTTTTATTTCTTCACTGTGAATGTTAATTCCTTCTTCACATTTCTCATTGCCTTCCTTCACAGCTTGCTCAATATACAAATAAAATTACATTGTGGATAAGCTACAGTCCTATCTTACTTCCTTTCCAGTCAAAGCTTCCATTTCTGCTGTCTGGTTTATGTACAAGTGTAAATAACTACTTCTTCCCCACATTTTACCCCAGCTGATTTCAATATTTGAAAGACCATGTTCCATAATCTGTCTTTTAAGCAGAGCTGGATCTACAACATGTCCCAACCAGGGCAAAAGCTAGATAGTGTTCCCATCACTCTAGCTTGTCATGGATATATCACCTTGTCTTGGAGATTATTTAGTGCCGCTCTGAGACTGTTTTGTGGGGCAGGCACCGCTGTCCAGTTACCCCCTTCCCCCAGGTCTAAGGCTGCTTCTTAATTTTCACACTTGTGTGCACCTACTTTCTTTGGAATTGGGATTATTACATTTTTCTTGGAGTCTGTGGGTTTTTGTCTGTCACATACATCTTACATGCCTGCTGGAATAGTTCTGGCTTTCCTAGAGACTTCTGAGCTCTGAGGGAGTGCTATGTACTCCAGGGGCCTCGTTTCATTGTAGGCCTTCAAGTGCTTTCTCAAATTCTTCCTAAGTATCCCATCTCCTATTTCATCTTCATCTATGTCCTCTTCCCTTCCTACAATATTGTCTTGAAGTTCATTTCCTTTGTAGAACCCCTCTATATATTCTTTCCACCTTTCAACTTTCCCTTCTTCACTCAGAACTGGTTTCTCATCTGTTATTGATATTCATAGATCACATTTTCGCATCTCCAAATGTTTCTTATATTTTCCTGTAGACAGTTATCTATCTTTCCCCTAGATGTACATTTTTCTACAGACTTGCATTTGTCCTCTAGCCACTCTTGCGTAGTCATTTCACTCTTTCTGTCAATCTCACTTTTACTCACCTGTACTTCCTTTTTTGTTCTTCATTTACTGCATTTTTATGTTTTCTCCTTTCTTCAATTAAATTCATTATCTCCTGTGAAAGCCAAGTATTTTTTCTAAGTCTTGTCTTCCTACCTATTTGCCTCCCTGTTGCATTGACTGTTTCATGTCTGAAAGCTACTAATTCTTTTCTACTGTATCATTTGCCCCATTTCTGTTAGTTGTTGCCTAAAGCTCCCTCTGAAACTCCTAAGAAACACAGGTTGCTTCTACTTGTGTAGGGCTCATCTCCTTATTTTCCTACCTTTCTGCAGTTTCTTGAATTTCAGTCTACAGTTCATAACCAATAAGATATGGCCAGAGTCTGGCTACACCTTGCAGTTTAAAACCTGGTTTCTAACCTATGTCTTACCATTATAAAAGAAATCTGGTTTCGTCCAGTGTCTTCCACTCCATTTATAATGTATAACATTCTTTGATGATTCTTAAACCAAGTGTGCAACATGCCGAGTAGTAGCATCTGCTTGTTTTGCATATCCTACTAACCCAACTTAGGGCATGTGAACAACCAAAATAAGAATAGTCTACTAATAGCTCGCCTATTAAGGGGGCAGTTGTTCACATTGCTTCTATGCCCATTGTTTTATTGGCCTATGAGTATCAGTGAAAATGAAATACACAACACCACAAATATTCACCTTTATTACAGTTTCAAGATCTTCACAAAACAGTTTTCGATGTTCAAGCTGTCTATAAGTTTGATTCTGCATGTAAGTAAATTTCCGAGCGGCACCCTGTCGCCTAAAAAAAAAAAAAAAAAAAAAAAAAAGAAGAAGAAGAAGAAGAAGAAAAAGACCTTACCTCAGTGACCACCACCAGCCAAAAGCCCGCAAATTCCGACAAAAAAACCCACAGCTCCACAAATCACATGACCAACTGAAAAAAAATCTTTCAAAATATTGATCCCGCAGATCGTAAACTACAGACAATTACTGCAAAATTTTAGAAGTTAAATTTTTAAACACAAATCAAATTATTGATCCATTTCTTAAATTTTATCTTAAATACAAACATAATTACTGAAACTTCTTCATTAATTATTACAGACAAATTAAAATAATAGTACATTTAACATATTTGAAACCAACATTTTTACAAATTCTTCATAACTTTGTTGCATAAATTACATTCGTTTCTCAATGAGTATCTATTGTAAATACTCTATTTTAGCAGAACAAATCATACGATTTTGCAACTTGGTAATATTCTAGGCCTACTTGTCATCTTATAATTGTTTATTATGATTAAATTATGTTGTGTGCAGAATTTTACTAAGCAACTTCCTCTTTCACTTCTTTTCTCCAATCAATATTCACCTACTATTTTCCTTCTCTTTTTTTCATACTACCAAATTCCAATCCCCCTCAAGCTTTCCTTTCCCTTAACCATTTGAAAAATTCCCTTTATCTCATACTTTTCTTTCAAACTCCTCATCATTGACATAGCTAGCCAGCATATAAACTTGTACTACTGTGGTGGATGTTGAATTCGTATATATCTTGGCTGTCTTAAAGTGATAACTGTGCTGTCCATAGAAGTTTACCTGCATTCCTGTTTTCTTATTCATTATTAACACTAGTCCTGCTCTACCCCCAACTGATTTTATATTTATACCCATGCGCCACCTGTCCATAAATCCTACTCATCTTTCTGCCAAACCTCACTAATCCCTAATATATCTAACTTCAACCTATAAATTTCTCTTTTTAAATTTTCTAAACTTCCTACGTGATGAAGCAATCTAACATCATATGTACTGATCTGTAGAATACCAGTTTTGTTTTTCCTGATGATGGCATCCTCCTGAGTAGTTCCCACCCAGACTTCCGAATGGGGAGAGTCTGAGTTCTACATGTCTAAAAAAGTGCATCTCTATCCATAGATTTCTTTTCAAGATATTTAATGAATAATTTTCCACAACTAGTGACAGGGCACTCCAAAGTGCATAGTTACCATTGAATTTAAAGACTGTAGATATGAGGAAAAATTTGAAGTGATTAGTTAGTTTGAATTTTCCCTGATTAGTGAACAGAGTCAGCAATTATCATTTTGCTGCAGAGGTCATACCCACAAAGGAATATTTCTTGCAGCCATTGAATGACAACTGAAGGGTGCAGATGGGAACTTGACAAACACTGCCTACAATATATCCTATGCCCCCACAATCCCCCAGGCTTAAACCTTTGCTAGTTCCTGCCTCCACCACCCTCCCCTCCCATTCCTGCCCACACTCTAGCCTCATATACATCTACCATTCCACCACACACTGTAGTCCCTGTCCTTCTGTTCCTCCTTGTCCATCAGACAGCAGTTGTGTATTACCCCACCACCGCTTTGAATTACTCCCCTCACTTCCTGCTTCCCTCTCCACACCATTCCCTGACCCCCATCACTAGTTAGTTGCTTTTGCCTCAGCCATGCTGAGACCCATAGACTGGCCACAGCAGCTGGAGATGGCAGTCTCGTGTGCATGTGTGTTTTTCTCTGACTAATGAAGGCTGTAACAGTCAAAAGCTATTTACATTTGTAATCTTTTATGTATGACTTTCTGTGGCTGATCAAGATATCTCTGTGGGGTGAGTAGCACCCCATCTTTCTCAAAAATATTGTTAAATTCTTCCAGGAATTTCCATTATTTGACATTATACTTATGGATATACTAGCTGCTTTGCCCGAGTTTAAAATAGGGTTTTCTGTAGAAGCGTACAAAACTGTTTATTTGCATGTAATAAAAGGGTACATTTATGTTACAGCAATGTGATAAACAACATTTGGAGTATGTACAAAAAGATTTTCATCTTGCCCAATCTGCCCCCACTGTCCATGAGAGAAGCATGGTGTCTGCAAGGCTATACCAGCAATTCCAAAAGACTGGCCCTGTGACTTGTTGATTGTCATGGCAAAGCACAGTTTCAAAGGGAACTGTATTCTCTTGAATTGTATGGTGTTGTCTGAGAGAATGATAAGTATTCTTGAAATGAAGACATCCTCACCCTTAGCACTCCTTGTGAGTACTGTGGTTTGAATTACATGTTGCATCAGCTTTTTCACAATTAATCTTGTGCCATTGCACAACCTGGGTGCATCAGTATTTCTGATCAGCATTACTGGAGCACCAACTTTCAGAATCAAGTTGTGGGCTTGCAAATCAGGAATCTGGATGGAATTCAAAAACTCAATGGGATATTGTACTGCTTCATCATCATTAAGGATGCAGTCTATGCACTTGTAGGCATATTTTTGCCCTGGAAGTTGCTTCTGAATGGTGACATTCAGCTTCTCAACCACATCATTTCTTATGCACAGAATATATGACATCAACTGCGAATGGGCAAAGCTGAAAATGTGTACCCAGCTGGGATTCAAACCCGGGTCTCCTGCTTTCTAGGCAGTTGCGCTAACCCCTACACCACTGGGGACACAGTGATAACCACACCTGCAAGGACTACCTAAGCATGTCTTTTGTCAGATGCAAATTTCCAGCTTTACCCTGCGCACAGTACTCAAACTCGTAGTCACTATGTACTAATTCCCGTAAGAGTAAGGGCTTCAAATTTGCCCATCCCTCCCCACTAACGAAAGGATCTTTGTCTGTCGCTGGCATTTTATATATATACATGTGGCGTCTATTTGGAAAGGACAGACATCACTTCTGATCCTGCAGTTGTTATTGTTTTCATATTCACAGAATATATGACTTCAACTGCGAATGAGCAAAGCTGAAAATGTGTGATTTGCTCCACCAAAGCACACCAAGTGGTTGGAGCTTCAAAGAAGAATGGCGGTAGTTTAGACAGCTGACCGGGAGGTGTAGAATACGGTGGGTCAGGTCTCTGAGGTTGAGCTTCAAAGACAGATGAATCCAAACACACTTGTTGTGGCGAGTTTTGAACATCACATGGTGCGGCAGGTGTCCCGAGTGAAACTGTCATGGTGAGTGGAGGAGCAGCAACATGATAAAAAAAATGGCACAGTTGTCAGACGTTGCAGCACCACTGGTTCACTCCTTAAAAATGGGCAGTTGAATGAAAAACATCAGCCGTGAGAGCCCATATGTGTAAGCCATGTAATTGAATGGGAATTACTGTTGTGCTCGTGGCATGGCAGATGTTTTATGTGGCACAGCACATGGTTGCACATAAGATGCACTGTTACTAGAAACAAAAATTGAATGCATTTCTTCATGGGGAAGGTGGCTAGGGGCAAGTTTGCTGTGAATAAACAATGGTGAGAACGATGACTGTACTAGCCTCAAGGCAACACCATTGTCTTGAATGTTTGTTACACGGATGAAAAAAGTGCACCTGAGGTGCGAGAAAACTGTCCCAGACTGAAGGAATGGTCAAAATTGAATTTGAAATTGCACAATTAGATAGTTCACTGTGCCCTGAAGCAATAATGAAGTTGAGGAATGCATGCTCTGTTGACCGACCAAGTGGTCAGCGGAGTGATGTCCTCAAACATGTGGAAGGGCGGTAGAAGGTCTATTGTTCAAATTTTGCAAGACTGAAATATTTATATTTCGGACATTGTGAGCACACTGTAATAATGTTGTTGTCCATTTTCACTAAATACAGGGGAGACACCGGTAAGAGCACTGGGACTAGCAAAAGTGGAGTCATTACAGTACCTAACAGTACATGTGATTGACTGTGTGGAGAACATATCTTGTGAAAAATCACATTTGGAAGGCAAGGATGAAGTGTCCAACAAAGTGAGAAGAGCATATGCTTGTGCAGTGGGGTAGGAAGCAAGATGAAATCCAGGCAGTGCTTGAACTAGTGCAGTTACTGTACCTGCTGGCCACTGAACAGATGCAAAAGGCTCGAATTTAACTTGAACAATCAAAAAACTGGAAAACACAAAACATGGGGGTCACCACTCTGGGATTTACAGAGATTGTAGCTCCAGATAAACAGCACATATATTGGAACATGGGACTTTATTGTTCTCACAACAAGACTAGTTGAACAAGTTCGACGACCTTCTTTGGAGATGAGGCCTCCAAAAAAGATGGTCGGTGAAGATATGTTACATTATTTTACGGTTGACTGGTGGTCGTGTCATCACACTACCTTTAATGCAGGAATCATTTTAGGATAATTAGGACTTTCCTACTCATTACTAATTTCCATCCATTGGTTAAATTGAGCAGGGCAACTGTGTTGTGCACCTTGGTGTAGGATGTGTATACACACACACACACACACTCACACACACACCTTTTTGAGTCTTCACAGTAATGTTAATTGAAATATAGTTGTATATTCTGTAGTCGAGCACCATATTGTTTTATAGAATTAGTAAGAACTGCCTTAAAGACTTAACAATATTTTAATTCTAGGTGTGATGCAAGTATCTGAACCTTAAAGTACATAGTATCTGTTAATGGTCTCAAATGCTTTATTAATAAACGAATTATGTATCAGTTTATTACAGGCATCCTGTTGCGATATATATATACTTCAGCAAGGAACAGTATTTTAATTGGAGATCCAGGTGGTAAAGCTTATGGATGGTTATTTGGCAGAGGAGATTTTCAATTTGCTCTAGGATCAACTTTAATGGAAATTGATAAGGTGAATAAAATTGTAACATACACTAAAGAATAGACAATATAGAAATACACTATTTTCTTTTCAAATGTAAATTGAATTTATGTAAAATGGTCTTTGATTAGTTAGATATGTCAAAAATTGATTATTCTTCAGAGAGACATGAGAGTCACATTTTTTTTATTATAGAAACAATCAGTTTATCTTCTTGATTTGATCATTTTCATAGATTAATGGTAGTATCTCTATTTATGGTTGAGGCACTGAGTGTGCAACAGAGACAGAGAGCGAGAGGGCTACAGTGTTCTGGCTGGCATTCAATTTTCCTGGTTGAGTGGCCTAGTTGCAATGATAGGCTGGTGGGAACTGCAACAAGACGGCAAGGGGGAGAGAGGACAGGGAGACTGACTGCTTAAAGAGCCTGCCCTGGTGCAGGTGTAGGTTACAGTGATGTGGATGGGTGTCTGGGAATGTGGAGTACAAAACATAGAAAGAGGTAGACTGTAGAAGGAAGAGTGCAAGTGTAAACTAATGGAATGTACTGGGAAGCACATAACAGGGTGAAGGTGATTTCATACTTTCATTCGGGCAGCACTAGGGACAGGGGACAAAGGATATGGACCAGGGACAAAAGAAATGCTATAAGGACATGATTAAGAGATGCTGATATTATGGAATGGAAGGCAGAGTGTTGAAATTCAGATGACATTGACAGTAAAAGAGAGCCACTGAAGTAGAGAATGGTATGCTAAGCTTCATGTTCTGCCACTGGGTGGTTATCACTGTACTTGGCCAGTTTTCTAGTGACAGTTTATTCATGTGGACAGATTGTTGGTGTTCAACCAACATAAAAGACTGTGTAGAAATTCCAGCATACTTGGTATTTATTATGATTGCTCTCACATGTGTTTCTGTCTCTGATGGGTCAGTATCAGCCTGTGACAGTATTGGAATAAAATGTGTAGGTGGCTGATTGGGGCAGGACTTGCTGCTGTCTGTCCACTAAACAACCTTGGCATGATAACTGATGAGAGTAACTTTTTCAATGCAAGTTGAATGGTCTCAGTTGGTACTAACTGCAATCTGGATGCAAATTGCCAGAGATCTTTGAGTGTGCAATACATGCAGGCCCAAGACATCAATAACGGGGTCAACAAAAATGAATAATATTTTCAAATTTCCCTCATTTATTTCAATGTAAACATTTTCCTCTTTGTCAAATATCATTTAATACTTTCATTATTTCTTTATCACATTGGTATCATACATTGCACAAGCTGAGAAAAAGATAGACTTTAATAGTTATCTCTCAGAATGGTGCTGACAAGAATAGCTCTATAGTCAGAGGACAATGTTGTCATTCCGTACCAAGAGATTCTTTGACACTGCCAACCTAAGTCACATTAGTTACCAGGCAATGCTGTGTTCAGTGTATTGTGTACTTGTAAATGAAAGTAAACAAAAATACAGAGTTACAGATCACATAAATTTTGTATGCATTTAACTCTAAATGACATGGAATAGAAAACATTATTTGTACTAGATTTCAAGCTAACACACACACACACACACACACACACACACACACACACAAACCATCCAAACACCCTCCAGTGTGTCCACAATGAGTGTGTTTGATTGAGTGTTGATGTGGTCGTATGTGCTCTCATAGAAAAGGATTTTTGGCACAAAATATTGTACAAATACTGTTTTCTGTCCTGTATGTCTCTGCTCTACACATCAGTCAACTTTAATGAATGGTTGCCTTTGCTTTATTTTATTTATAATTCCATCTAGGAATTCTAATTGTTATATGAATTTAAGTTTCAAATGGTTTATGTTATTCATGTGTGTAATGTGCACATTCCTTACATATAGTACTAGAAGGTAAAGTTGGTAACAACTGGAAAAAAGTGAGTATCAGTCTGAAGTCATGCCCTGCCTTTATACTTCTATTGAAATGGCTACTTTTGCAAGCCATTGTACCACAAATAGTTTTATAGTGAATTGTTAATAAACATACTTAAGATTTTCTGTAGTTTACAATGTCTGGATCACCAATATGAAATTAGTTTAAAAATCAAAATTTCTAGGGAGGAACAAAAACAATACATCCATATGAACAGCTTATTCTTCTATGACTGTTTCATGAATAGCATAAAAATCTTTTTCTGTCTTGATAAGACAACCCTTGTGTTATATCTGTAAGCAGTAATTGATTTCTGTTGAAATGCCCAGATGAACTTTAATATGTGCAATTGATACTTGGCAATACAATGGGTTCAGAAAAAATATCTGTTAAAAGCCAATCACACTTTTTTCTTTTAAAAATAATTTTGATAGTCTTCTGTCGTGCAAAATGATTGCCATTAATGCCAGAACACTACAATTTACAAAGTAAGATCTTGTAATCCAGTTATCATGAATGAAAAATAATAGAATACAACAACAGAGTATCTTTTCTTGATTAGTTCTGCCAGAAATTCATTTAAGCCATCACATATGTATTGTTCTATGACTATTGCTTTATGCCAGTCCACCAAGGATTAAGCATCATACAAGATACACCAGGCAACAACTTTCATCACTCAGAAAGAATGCTAGTTAACAAACCGATTTCTCAAGAACATTCTCTGTATCAGAAATTATTGCAGCTCTTAGAAACCTTAAACCTGGAAAGGCTCCAGGAAAGAATGCAAGCCATCCTGAATTATCTCTGCATTGTGGGAAAATATCCAAAAATATGGTTAACTGACATAATGACCACAGGTTCAAAACCACACAAGATGAAGCAAGCAAAACTCATGGCATAAAACTTGGCAAGGGACCAGAAGTACTATATATAAGTTCCTTGAGAGATTAATAATATAGTCATAAGGACAGTTTACAACTCACCACAAAGTTGTGGCGACAAGCTGTGACAGGCACATACAAAAGATACAAACATACAACACTTTCAGCTATCGGCCATGGCCTTCTTCAGAAAATATAACATTCACACAATCACAAAGGCACACAACACAGTCATACAACCATCACCTCTGGCTGCTGCACTTCAAATCATGCTCTGTGGTGTGTAAATTGGGGAGAGGAGGGGAGCGGAGGTGAGAGGGGATAGGAAGGTTGCATCACGGTGGTGGGGATGGGTACAGCACAGCCTAGATGGGAATAATGAGATGCATCTTGGGAATGGAGTGGGGAGGTGGGTGAGGGGAGAAAAATAAAATAAGAAAAAAATATAGATTTAAATAAATATAAAATAATAAATAAAGATAAAATGCATGCATACTGCATGTACTCACGACCGCGTACACACACACACACACACACACACACACACACACACACACACACACACACACACACACACACCCAAGCACATACCCAAGCACACGCACATGCGTGGATGCGCGCACACACACACACACACACACACACACACACACACACACACACACACACACACACACACACACGTGCGAGCGTGCACACACGCACACACACACATGCAAGCTTCCATGCACTTTGATGCACCACTCAAAATAGGAGAGGTTTAGTATAGAGAGGTACGAAATATAAGGTATGGAAAAAAGGGAAGTTATTGTAGGTTGAGGCCTGGATGATTTCGGGATCGGAGAATGTATTGTAGGGATAACTCTTATCTGTGCAGTTCAGAAAAGCTGGTGGTGGATGGGAGGATCTAGATGGCCCAGGTTGTGAAGTAGCCATTGAAATCAAGCATGTACTCTGCTGTATGCTGTGCCACAGGGTGGTCCACCTTGTTTTTGGCCACAGTTTGGCGGTGGCCATTCATCCTAAAGGGCAGCTGGTTAGTGGTCATGCCAATATAGAAAGCTGTACAGTGATTGCAGCACAGTTGGTAAATTATATGGCTGTTTTGACAGGTGGCCTGGCCTCTGATAGGGTAGGATAAGCCTGTGACAGGACTGGAGTAGGAAGTGCTGGTTGGGTGTATCGTACTGGTCTTGTAGCGGGGTCTTCCACAAGGATATGATTCCTGTGGCAGTGGGCTGGGTTTTGGAGTGGCATAAGGATGAAATAGGATTTTGTGGACTTTGGGTGGGCGAAGGAACACCACATTAGGAGGGGTGTGAAGGATCTTGGGCAGGATGTCTCTCATTTCTAGGCATGAGGATAGAAAATCAAAACCTTGGCGAAGGATGCAATTTAGTTGTTTGAGTCCAGGGTAGTACTGGGTGACAATGGGAGCACTCTTTTGTGGATGGTTACTGATGTTAGGAGGAGGATTTTCGATATGTGAGCATATGGCATGGGAGATCTGTTTGTGGACTAGGTCTGTGGAATAGTTTCTGTCTGTGAAGGCCTTTGTGAGACCCTCAGCATATTCAGAAAGGGAGTTCTTGTCACTGCAGATATGCCATCCACTGGTGGCCAGGCTTTAAGGGAGGGATTTTCTGATGTAGAAGAGTGGCAACTGTCAAAGTGTAGGTATTGTTGGTAGTTGGTAGGCTTAATATGGCCCGAAGTGTGGACTGAGGCATCAGTGAGGTGGAGCTTGACATCCAGGAATTTGGCATGGTAGGTTGAGGAAGACCAGTTGAAGTGGATGGGGGAGAAGGAATGGAGGTTCTGAAGAAAGGAGGATAGGGTGATCTGGCTCTGAGTCCAGATCATGAAAATATCATCAGTGGTCTTACAAAGTTTCTTTCCAGAAACATCCCTTAGGCTGTGGCTAAGCAATGTCTCCACCATATCTTTTCTTCCAGGAGTGCTAGTCTTGCAAGGTTCGCAGGACAGCTTCTCTGGGGTTTGGAAAGTACGAGGCGGGGTACTGGCGGAAGTAAAGTTGTGAGGCGGGATTGTGAGTCGTGTCAGGATAGCTCAGTCAGTATAGCACTTACCCACGAAAGTCAAAGGTCTGGCACACAATTTTAATCTGCCAGGAAGTTTCATATCAGAGCACACTCCACTGCAGAGTGAAAGTTTCATTCTGCATACACGTCTTTCTTCTTCTTCTGTTTTTGTTAACCATAATTTTTTTTTAATTGGTGGTGGTTAATACTGTTGAATGGCATGGGCCATTTCTTCTCAGTATGTGATAAACTTCTCATAATTTACAAAATAAACTTATTGGCACATTTCCAAATTTTTTTTACTTTTTATATCAGATGACATGCTGACTTTTCATTTTGAATAGTAATCTGGATATTAGTACTTTCTGTGTACTATCTTTTAGAATTTTGGAAGCCAATATATGTCTAGAACTTTTAGGATAGGTAGATCACACTCTTCTAAAGTACCATAATATTCTTTCAAAGAAAATATGATTTTTACCAGTTCAACCAAACACACAGTTTGCAATGATGTAGCTACGGATATGAACAGGAAAGAACTGACTGTTGTTATTGAATTTTGTGTTCTTTTCTAGAAATGGACTTCAGACAGTGCCCATACTGGATTCCAGGCACCACTCTGTCAGAGCTGGCACCATATGTTAATGGTGCACAAGCATGGTGTCTGCATGTCCGATACTCTTCTGAGAACCACCCTACTGACACCACCTTCTTTACCACTACAGGTTGTCATGGGTAGCACAGCAGTTGATTCATGGCCATTGTTCTCTCCCCCCTCCTCCACTCTCCACTCCACCACTGATTCACACTGCTGTTCAGCTAGTGACACTGTTTCTCATCGTGATTTCTCTTTAATATAATTTTCAGCAAGGGGCAGGGGGGCACTAAAAATGTGGCTGCCTGAAGCTCTGATGGCAACCCTACTCGCTCTGACACTATCACCTGCTTTTGGTTCTTCTTGCTCTGAAGCTTATGCTGCTTGTTCTGGTACAGTCACAACTTGCTCTAATGCTGACATCATGTGGTGTGATGATGGAACCACCAGTTCTGACACAAGCACCTTAATTCAGATGCTGGCTTTGCCCATTTCATTGCATTCAACCACTGCACTAGCACCAAATTTCCTGATGCTAGTGCAAGCTCTACTGATGTGGGAACCACCTGCTGGAGTGACACTGCCCCAATGCTGGCATCGTCTAAACTGACATAGGCATGAACTGCTACACTGGTATTGGCACATTCTTCTCTCTCACTGCCAGTGCTGGCACACCTGATAACACAGTCAGCACCAATCTGTGCACCTTCAGCTCATAGCTCATTCTTGCACACTACGTACACATTTCAGGGGGCTGTACCTCTCGCAGACAGAGGCATTCATTGACTTGGCATGACCCTCACTTATTGACAGCAGGTGTTCAGATATTCAAATGTTTGTAAATCTATAGGACTCAACTGCTTGGTTATTAGTAAAAACTACTTTAACTAAGGTAAACTAACCTAAAGACAATACAAACGTCCATGGCCATGGGGGGGATTCAAACCCCCACCAGCGAAAAGACGTGCGCACTGCAACAAGGCGCCCCAGTACACACGGCTAATTTGCCTTGGCAATAGCAGGTGTAGCCACCACCGTTTTCAGAGTGAGCAGAAGGCACAGATGAGCACTTGTGAAACATTTCCAGTGTATTCACCAGATCAAGACCACAGTGTGCTTGCACCACTACTGCTCTTGATGGAATGGACATTTATAACATATCAGAGCAGAAGAATGGCAAGCACTAGGTCGCTCTTCCACTCAAGAAAGGAGGAATGTTATTAACTGTGTGAACAAGTGCACTGCCACTCTCTCTGTCAGTAACAGGTGCATTTTAAGGAGTGTATCATCCACCTCCAACAGCCAGCCAGCAGGGGCAGTCCAACTGGGGAACACTAGGTGTGTGCTGTGCACACAGTGACCATGATGAACACCTAGTCAACCTTTGCTGTTCAGTTTCTGTTATGCTCACATGTGTATCAACAGTGTCATGTCATAACCAAGTAAACGGGTTAGGCCTGACTGTGTTCCAACTCAGAATAATATTCAGTGTGGTGAAACCTATAGTGATAAACAAGGGATTCCCACTGTGTAGTGACAAATTAGTGTTACATATTGTAATAGGTGCTCTTCATCTGCATTAAGTGTGTCCAAATTTGTGTTACATATTGTAATAGGTGCTCTTCATCTGCATTAAGTGTGTACAAATTTGTAGTTGCAAAGCTAAACATTTCCCACAAGTTAAAACTCCTTTAAAACAATTATGCCATAAAATCTCAGCAATAGACTATTTTAAACATAAAAGAAATTTGCATCTCAAGTTAAGAATGGTTAATTGACAAAGAAGGAAGGAAGGAAGCTTGGAGTTTAACGTCCTGTTGAAAGTGTGGTCATTAGAGACGGGTTAATTGACAACTGCAAAGTGTTTTAGTATTAAGCTAATTCAGTAATGACTTTATAAATTATGTCTCTAAACTGTATACGATATACTGTATGATATATTTTTATTGATTTTGGTTCATTGTATGGTGACTTTATGAGTGTATGACAAATTACACTTCTACTTTGGATGTCTACTGTTGCTTCACATCTTTTCTAGTTTCATATTAATTAACTGTCAGTCAATATCCATAAAAATACCCCATCAATTATTGCAGTTTTCAGATTATATTCAGAAATGTGGTGGGTGATTGCTCGGATAAGTCTTACATGTATGTCTCTCACAAGACTATTATCCATGGTAAAGTGAATTACCACATATTCTTATTTATTTGTATGAGAAGTGGAAGAAATACAGACACTGAATATTATGGACATATTAATCAAATGATTAAGTTAAAAAAGAAGAAATTAAAACTGTTGGGAGTTTGGTACTACACAGAACATAAATGGATGTCATCAAACATACAAGTTGTGACTGGTATTTGGTTACATTGGTGTTATTAATTTTAACAAACGTTATTGTGAAAAACTGGACAAGAATGTTTATTATTTAGGAACAGACCCCCCAGTTTCAAGAAAGTTTCAAAAATTTTGAGACAATTTTCCTGATTCCAGTGCGGGACAAATAGTTGTTGAAGATCTACTTTATCAAAACATGTCCAAGCATAGGAAACTACATAAATCTGTTTTCTTGTGTGCGTGACAAACACTAATTTTTCAGTCATATCCATGCTTTCAAATTATTGATAAGTTTTGTATTATATAAGCTTATCACATTTTTCATTATCAAAGCATCCAATATGTTTAGCAAGTGAATGTGATCCCACTGGCCTCTTGCCATCAACATCACAAGTATATTGGGAATAATGGGACAATGTGAACATCTGTGCCAGAATCATAATGAAACACTCATTTTCATAGGTACAGCTTTTTATTTTGTGAGATACAACTATTCTCTTATGGAGATGTGTACCAATAAATCTATTTAGTAGGAGGATTTGAAGTACAAATTATGACAGATATTAATTTTATACTTTTGCTTTACATTTTTACAGGAAAGAGCCACAAAGAAGAAATCCTCTGGAGATAGTGTACAAGAGAATAAGAAAAATGATTCAAGACACCATTAATGAAAGATGAAAATCTTCTGCACTAATGCGGATTATTTGTGTGAAGTGGATGAAATGTATTGCATTGTCATTTTTCAGTGATGATACCTCGTTCATTATACACAATTAAAAAAAAAAAAAAATACTTATGCATAAAAGTATGCCTTACCTTATATCTGTGATATGTAAATGAGAGTCAATTCCAGCGAGTCTAGCAAATTAAAATTTTGATTTTATTGTTAATGCATTGGTGTGATATTTCAGATATTTAGTATATGTATTATGGTGATTGAATTCTAGGAATTTGAGATTGCTCAGATAATACTCAATATTGAGAGTGGGTATAAAATCATAAATGGGTGCTTTTGACCACCAGACTTACCTCTTTATGTAACCAAAAATCTTATTTATCTTTTATGTAAGTTCAACAATAAAATAAGGTCAGCTTACAACTCACTACAAAGACATATGATGAGGTACGACATGGACATAAAAAATATAATAATGGAAAGTCCAGGTTGGAATAAATAATATAGTGAGGACAGTTTACTACTCACCGCAAAGACGTGGCGACGAGCTGCGACAGGCACATACAAAAGACACACACATACAACACATTCAGCTATCGGCCATGGCCTTCTTCAGAAATAGAGCACTCACGCAATCACACAGGCACACAACACAGTCATACAACCATCATCTCCGACTGCCACACTTCGAATCACGCTCTGCAGCGAATCGGGGACGGGATGGGAGGGGAGGGGGAGGGGATAGAAAGGTTACGTCACGGTGGTGGGGATGGGTAATATGGGAATAACGAGATGCAGCTTAGGAATGGAGTGGGGAGGCGGGTGAGGGGAGAAAATAAAATAAAATAAAATAAAATAAAATAAAATAAAATAAAGTAAAATAATTCATGTACACTGCAAGTGCACAAGACCACATACACACACACACACACACACACATACATATACACACACACGATCACACATTCACACACCACTCAAATCAGGCGAGGTTACAGAGGTAGGAACTGTAAGGTATGGAAGGGGGGGGAAAAAAAAAAAAAAAAATATATATATATATATATATATATATATATATATATATATATATATATATATATATATATATATATATATATACATATATATATATAATAATGAAGTTATCGTAGGTTGAGGCCTGGTTGATTTCGGGATCGGAGAATGTATTGTAGGGATAACTCCCATCTGTGCAGTTCAGAAAAGCTGGTGGTGGATGGGAGGATCCAGATGGCCCGGGTTGTGAAGCAGCTATTGAAATCAAGCATGTGCTCCGCTGCATGCTGTGCCACAGGGTGGTCCACCTTGTTTTTGGCCACAGTTTGGCGGTGGCCATTCATCCTAATGGACAGCTGGTTGGTGGTCATGCCAATATAGAAAGCTGTACAGTGCTTGCAGCACAGTTGGTAAATTAAGTGGCTGCTTTCACAAGTGGCCCGGCCTCTGATAGGGTAGGATAAGCCTGTGACAGGACTGGAGTAGGAAGTGCTGGGTGGGTGGATTGGACAGGTCTTGCAGCGGGGTCTTCCACAAGGATATGATCCCTGTGGCAGTGAGCTGGGTTTCGGGGTGGCATAAGGATGAACTAGGATGTTGTGAAGGTTGGGAGGGCGACGGAACACCACTTTAGGAGGGGTGGGAAGGATCTTGGGCAGGATGTCTCTCATTTCAGGGCATGAGGATAGAAAATCAAAACCTTGGCGAAGGATGGAATTTAGTTGTTCGAGACCAGGGTAGTACTGGGTGACAAGGGGAGCGCTCTTTTGTGGATGGTTACTAGTGTTAGGAAGAGGATTTGGGGTGTGTGAGGATATGGCACGGGAGATTTGTTTGCGGACTAGGTCTGTGGGGTAGTTTCTGTTTGTGAAGGCCTTTGTGAGACCTTCAGCATATTCAGAAAGGGAATTCTTGTCACTGCAGATATGCCGTCCACGGGTGGCCAGGCTGTAAGGGAGGGATTTTTTGACGTGGAAGGGATGGCAACTGTCAAAATGTAGGTACTGTTGGTGGTTGGTAGGTTTAATATGGACGGAAGTGTGGATGGAGCCATCAGTGAGGTGGAGGTTGACATCCAGGAATGTGGCATGGTTGGTTGAGGAAGACCAGGTGAAGTGGATGGGAGAGAAGGAATTGAGGTTCTGAAGAAAGGAGGATAGGGTGTCCTGGCCGTGAGTCCAGATCATGAAAATATCATCAATGAACCGGAACCAGGCCAGAGGCTTGAGGTTTTGGGATGCTAGGAAGGATTCCTCCAGACGGCCCATGAACAGGTTGGCATAGGAGGGTGCCATGCGGGTGCCCATGGCTGTATATATATATATATATATATATATATATATATATATATATATATATATATATATATATTTTTTTCCCCCCCCCCTTCCATACCTTACAGTTCCTACCTCTGTAACCTCGCCTGATTTGAGTGGTGTGTGAATGTGTGATCGTGTGTGTGTATATGTATGTGTGTGTGTGTGTGTGTGTGTGTGTGTGTGTGTGTGTGTATGTGGTCTTGTGCACTTGCAGTGTACATGAATTATTTTACTTTATTTTATTTTATTTTATTTTATTTTATTTTATTTTCTCCCCTCACCCGCCTCCCCACTCCATTCCTAAGCTGCATCTCGTTATTCCCATATTACCCATCCCCACCACCGTGACGTAACCTTTCTATCCCCTCCCCCTCCCCTCCCATCCCGTCCCCGATTCGCTGCAGAGCGTGATTCGAAGTGTGGCAGTCGGAGATGATGGTTGTATGACTGTGTTGTGTGCCTGTGTGATTGCGTGAGTGCTCTATTTCTGAAGAAGGCCATGGCCGATAGCTGAATGTGTTGTATGTGTGTGTCTTTTGTATGTGCCTGTCGCAGCTCGTCGCCACGTCTTTGCGGTGAGTAGTAAACTGTCCTCACTATATTATGGACATAAAAAAGACACACACATACAACACTTAAGCTATCAACTCCCAAGGGGTCCCACAGCTCTTTTGGGGTATGTGTGCAGCATGCACGGGTACCTGAGCATTGCAGCGTTTCTTACTTTTTTCTTAGTCTCCATTTCCTCTCCAAGTTCCCCTCCTTCCTGTCCTAAGCACTCTCTGCTACCCGTGCATCCCCCCTCCCTAGGTGTTTCCCTTTAAATTGGCCTGACTTTTCCTATGGTTTTTTTATGGTTTTTGAAATTTTGGTCTCTTTTCTGTTTTCCCCTGTTTTTGCCCGAGTTTGATCCCCCAGGGCTTACATTCACTACAAACTTGCAGTTAAGAGTGTGAACCATTTGGGAAAGAACTCCCTAGCCAGCCCCAGCCCCTTTGACTTTCCTTCCTCACCATAGCCCCTTACCCCCACTAGGCCCCAACACATGTAGCCAGTCCACGTGGGAGTTTTGTCATGTACCCTTCTAGCTGCACCCCATGGCAATGCAGAGATCACATTGCTTGAAATATTCTGCTTCACCCCTTGATAAATAAGTCATGGCATAAATAATGCCCTCCTTTTATTCCAACGAACTCAAAAGAATACGGTAACAAAAATTACACCTCCCTGTGGTCTGACAATTACAGAGTACAAAAACCAAAATGAACTTGACTTCCATGGCTTAACTGAGTGTATCTCCCAACCAAAAAACCCACTGCTTAAAACTTGTGGTAGTGTTATCTTCTTCTGATGGCACATCAGTAACAACAATAGTGATGGGCTGCATGCAGCTGACACACGCTTGCTCTCACCAACAGAGAAGTGGCTCTTGTTGCTCCTGGGATGGCTTTAATAGCAGCTCTTCAGGATCTGAGGTGCTGCCCCCTTTCAGACCACGTGACAGGCTGGAGATGTAGCTCACCTAAGTGGCTGGTGCCCTGTTGCTGAGCCACAACTCTTCACACGTCACCTGTCAGACATACGTTGCACTCGTGGGGAATCTGTGGCCCCTATGGGCCAGGTAAACTGCATCAGTGGTCTGATTCTGTATCTGTTTGGTGTGCAAAAGTTTGGTTTGGTGAGTGAGAGCACCGAGGGGTCTAGTTATCGAAGCAGTGCCCCCATTTAATTCTGCATACCTTTTGGTAGCAATTCAGCCACCTCTGAGGACACCATAGTGCTGTTGTCAAATCTGCTCATATTAGCCAATGCATGCATGCACACTGCTGGTGAACAGGGAACATGGTAGCCGTGCCCTGTGAATCACTGCATGAAATGTTTTCTTACCATGTGAATGTAAAAAAATGAAAGTCGTGTATTTTATAATTTGGTGAAATAACACAACAGAGTGTTCTGAAAACTACCTACTGACACCTCTTTTCATTTAAATTAAAGTTTTTGTCACTGAAAAAGAGAAGTATTTAAACTTTTAAGAAAAGTTGCTTATTTATGTTACTTTATGTTTATCACACTATATCTCCTAAACTATGTGTCACACACCAAAATAATTTTGTAATTGCCTTCAGTGCTATATGTTGATTATGTCTGCAAACTTTTCCAGCAATATATTCAGTGATAGTGAAGTAATAAATTACTGTAAAATCACACATCTGATGCAGAATGTTTACCAAACCAACGTCCAAAATATAGCAAACAACAAACTTTTTCCCTTTAGATTCTTTGTATGGGTGTAAGTGAGAAAAAGTTTCAGAATGTTTTTAATTTATTTTTTATTTTTTGCTGTTTGTTGGAAGTCATTAAGTGCTAACATTTGTCCTAGACAAGAGCAGTTGTTGTTGTGGTCTTCAGTCCGCTGACTGGTTTGATGTAGCTTTCCACGCTACCCTGTCCTGTGCAAGTCTCTTCATCTGAGAATACTTTCGGCAACCTACATCCTTTTGAATCTGCCTACTGTATTTGTCCCTCGGTCTCCCTCTATGATTTTTACCCCACACGCTTCCTTCTAATGCTAAGATGACAATTCCATGATGTCTCAGAATGTGTCCAACCAATCTATCCCCTCTCTTAGTCAGGATATGCCAGAAACTCCTTTTCTCCCCAATTCGGTTAAGCACCTCTTCATTAGTCACATGATCTACCCATCAAATCTTCATCATTTGTCTGTAGCACCACATTTCGAAAGCTTCCATCATCTTTTTATCTGAACTCCTTATCATACACATTTCACTCCCATACAATGCTACACTCCAGACAAATGCTTTCAGAAAGGACTTCCTAATATTTAAATTAATATTGTATGTTAACAAGTTTCACTTCTTTAGAAACGCTTTTCTTCCCAAAGCCATTCTGCATTTTATGTCTTCTTTACTTCGGCCATCAGAAGTTATCTTGCTACCCAAATAACAAAATTCATCTACTACTTTTATTGTCTCATTACCTAATCTAATTCCTTCAGTATTGCCTGATTTTCTGATTTTGCATTCCATTACCTTCGTTTTACTCTTGTTAATGTTCATCAGTGGAAGGACTTACCTTGGGGGAAAAAAGGATGGTTAGTGTGTTTGGATATGTGTGAGTGTGTGTGTATTTGTTTACCTTCCTTTTTTTCCCCCAAGGTAAGTCCTTCCACTCCTGGGATTGGAATGACTCCTTTTCCACTTCCTTAAAACCCATATCCTTCCCTTTCTCCTCCCCTTTTTTCTCTTATCCTGAAAAAGCGACCAACAGTTGCGAAAGCTTGTATGTGTGTTTGAGTGTGATTTTATTTGTGTCTTTGACGAGCCGGTCCTTTTGGGTAAGTCATCCGTTTTCTATTTTTGATCTTTGTTTATCCCACCAGGAAAGTTTCCTCACACTGTGACTTTATTTCCACCATATTTTCAATGTGGTTATAGTGATCAGAAACAGTTGAAACTTTTCATGCATGTTGTATGCTTGTAAAGTTGGTTTATAATTTACTTACAATGTTAATTGCTCTGTTTGTTTAATCTGAAGACAACGAAAAAGCGGCAAAATGGAAAAGGGAAGATGGAAACAAAACTATTTTGTGAGATTCTGTATTAACAGTTTTGTACTCCAGTGATTTTCCCTTCAATTATAGCTTTAATAACACTCCTTTCTTCTTTTCATGTATTGATTGCAACAGCAGAAAGATCATGCTAGACACTGATACTCATTAAGACTTGATTGTGGGCCAAACCACTTAACAAGCTTGTGTTGATGTATGTCCACAGAGAGATCATTATTGACAAAGAAAAAATTATAGGTATATTAATTGAAAATGGTGAAACAAATGGAGAAGCTGTTTTCTTTAAGTGCAGTTTCTGTAAAGCCACTTGTTCTGTTGTGTAAACAAACATTTTATAGATTACCCTTCGTTCAAGGAGGTCTTTCAGTGTTATTTTGGTGGTCATTTTTCTTGTTCTCACAGGCATTTAAAAACAATAAAATTAGGCTAAATATTCTATTAGCACTGTCCACACTAAAAGATTTCACAATGTTTGTAAAAAATTAGTTCACGGCTCACCCGACATCACGGCAAAAACTGCGTTGTCCTGGCTTGCTGCTGTTCGTTGCTTGCCACTTCTCATCGTCAATCGGTCGGCTGGATAACGGCGCTGATTCAGTGAAAACTCAAAAATGTAGTTTGCCGCTTATTTTCGTAAGTTGCTATGCTGCTTGTTTAGTGGTCTCCCTGGCAACCATGTTGACTTATTTTGTCCATTATTTCATAATTTGGTGAAAAAAAGAAAAACAAATTAACCAGTATTTTCTTACATTCTCTCTTCTCCCCCTTCAAATCGGGACTGGAATACGGTCGCCAAGAAAATGCAGTGTTCCCAGTGAGACAGAAGTTGAAATGTCTGTGCTGCTACAATTGACTTTTCTCCTGAGACACAGCACCCTAATTATTGTGAGGTTTAGTTTATATATACACCACATCTCACCAAATTAACTTTTTGTACTTTCTTCTTTAATAGTTTATGATTATATAAAAGATTTGGCCTGTAAGCTAGCATCTATAATTCAGGCTTCGTTCCGCAGCAGGGAGGGCACACACTGAGTGAGAATACACTTGAACTGAATAAAAACCATAAGGTAGTTAACTTTTATGAATATCTTGTATTATGCCCCGTAGCTTAAGGTTACATATCTTGGTCCAAGTCTCAAGAAGAACATAACTAAAACTACGTCTACAGAATTCCTTTCCTTTTCTTTTTATCTTAACAATGTATGTATAATCTCCATGTCAGAACACTCTCTTCTGAAGATCATTTATGTTTTGCTATTTTGCATGACAGCCTCTTCTTCAGCCACTATGACTGTCTTTGGACTGCCTCACCTGCTCACTCCCAAGTACCTGTGCACATGAGTGCATGGCACACAGTAAAATCCTTATATACCTACTTATCTATGTATGGTGAATCTGCACATCTCAAGGCGGGACAGTACCATAGTGAACAGCTAAATTAGCTGTTACACTACACATGTTGATTTCCTTTGGAAAGGTAATTTACCTTGATTGAGCAAGAAATTCATTTGTTGATGTCATTTTCATTATGAAATAGTCAAAGATTTCTGTGAGGCAAAACGTGAGTTTTTCACCAGTATAATTTATAAGTATATAAGCATTTTTCATCATACATATACTTTAAAATAATATTTACTAAGTCTTTAATGAATGTTTAATTATTTTTTTCTGATTTTCATTCCCAGTAAAAATGATAGCCGATTTATCCTCTAACAATGATTACAAATAAAAGTGCTATGATCATTAGCAGTTTGAGACCTCTGATAAGGTGCAATGAGGGAATGAGACTTATATTACACCCTAACAGTAAATTGAAATTTACTTAAGGTGCACAAAATGGTGTTTTTTTTTTTTCATCATCATTTTGATCATTAAAAAAAAATTCAATTGATAATTTTAATTTTAGTTCTTTGTGATGCATTATGCGTATTTGTCTCTCATTAGCACAAATTTCCAGTATTTATATTACACTCTAAAGGGTAATCTATAAAATGTGTGAAGGCTAATGACTAGATCTCTTTACACCACAGAACAAGTGGCTTTATAGTAACTGCACTTAAAGAAAACATATGTGGTGATTACTAGAGGCAGAGAAGCCAAATAACCACGCACTTTACTATTACACAACTTTATTCATTGTTGAGCATACAACGTTCAAACAGACACTGCATAAAACATGGAAGTAGCCAAGAAAAGCAAAAGCCAAAAGCAAAGATCATCACAAAAGATATCATACTTCACTCGAATTGGTGGCTAGTGCTGCCACACCCCCCTCCCCTTCCCCGCAGTACATGAAAAGAAGAAAGGAGTGTTATTAAAGCTATAATTGAAGGGAAAATCACTGCAGTACAAAACTGTTATTACAGAGTCTCACAGTTTTGTTTCCATCTTCCCTTTTCTGTTTTGCAACTTTTTCTCTGTCTTCAGAGTAGACAAACAGTGCAATCAACATTGTAAGTAAATTATAAACCAACTTTACAAGCTTACAACATGCGTGAAAAGTTTCAACTGTTTCTGATCACTATAACCACATTGAAAATATGGCGAATTATTTGTGACAAGAATAAAAAAGTAAATGAATAAAAATAAAAGTCTATGTTGGTTGTTTCTCTCACAGCAGTTTCATTTTTCATTTTATAATCAGAGTGAAGCCACGATATCAAAGTAACTACTGTGAGCACTCGCTCTTACATGTATAGCTCATGCAAGAAGTCTTGGCCTGTGTGCAGAAACACATTCTGAAGTTGTGTGCAGGATGAGTCCATTCCTTTGTTACTGAGGGGTGGCTGGCTCAGTTGCCTGTTGCCTGCTGAGCCATATTCTTTGCCTGTCATTTGGCTGTCAACTGTGCCCCGTGACCAATAGGCAACACACAACTATGACAGCCGTCGCTCACAAAAGAGGAATGAACTCGCCCAGTGTGCTAGTTGACAATGCTGGGGCCACAACGTCTTGCAAGAGCTACACATAATAAAGAGTATTGCAGATTATTCTTTTCTTAAATGAATAGAAAACTGTTTCAAACAAGATGATGGGGAAAAAATAGTTTGCATCCAGCAAGATCTGAATCTGTAACATCTATATTTACATTTTGTTGCATAAACCACTTGACCAAAACAACTCCACAAACCAGTTTCTTTTGTTTCTATTGACTTCTTTGTGGAATGATGACAGCATACATGTACTGCTATTAATTTGTATGATTTCCACTACCTGGCTTCACAAAATTCCTTTTCATTTTAATTTAAAAGTTGTAAAAGCATTTTCTGTAAGTAATAAATACTCTGTTTGTATGAACAAGTACAATAAAAAAAATAGCAAGTACTATTTACATATATTGCTAATGCACTTGTGGGCACTAGAGGACTTACGATCACGGTGAAAATGGTTCATTTGATGGAGATCTTTAATAGGGTGTACTATCTGGAGTGCATATTCGAGTAATTCTTGAGTATAAATATGAAATTTTCCAAATACAAATTGATAGCTTGTAGTGTAACAAATATACTACATGCTCCCTCCATTGGGACACGATAACCGAACGTCAGATTGAGTGGGTTTAGAGAACCTATAGGACGCATTTTCAGGGGTTTTCCAAGACGGAACCACAGAATTCTTTCCCCTCAGCAATGCGTTGAGGCTATGGCAGACCTCGATGAGGTGTGTGTCTTGGGTAGTCAGCTCTGGATCCACCTCCATCAGAGCAGGATAGGGGTTGTGGTGACCAGTGCAGGTACCCAAGACATCTGGAGCCAGCAGGGCCAGAGACTGCCATCTGATGACCTCTCATGGGTGCACTGGAATAGATAGGGCATCTGGTCCCTATTGTTTACAGATTTGATTGATGTGGCAGCAACAGTACATGCTGTGTAGCAGCTGGGCTTTGACCATAGCCTGCCCAATGCTCAGAGGTCGATGGCTGGCAGTCAGCACAGACAACCTCAGCTGTATGTTTGCACCCACACTGAATCCTGTGGAGAGAAGCAACAGTGGTGATTAGGTGGTGCTGTTGATCTGTGCTGGCAGCTACGCAGTTTCTGTGCTGGGGAGGAGCCATCCTGAGGGATGGCTCAGTATGATGACAAGACTAATGCTAGGGCATCTTCAAGAGTGTGGTGTTGGATCATTTGGATATTTGAGTTTTAAAAGTTCTTACCAAATGCTCAGCCATACTATTTGAGGCAGGGTGAAAAGGAGCCATGTGGATCAGAGTGATGCTATTGGTTGTGGAGAAATGTAAACTGAGAACTGTTGTCAGTAACCATGGTTTCTGGAATCTTGGATCTTTGTCCTCAAGGTTGTGGACTGCTTGTGAAATACAAATAGGAAACTGCTGCAAGTGTCCACAATGAGCAGCCTCATGGAACCGAGGAATAGACCAGCAAAATCTGGATGCAGCCATGACCAGGGAGATGTCGCAGTGTGCCCCGCAAAATATCGATGGAGAGGAGCAGCTTGCATGGGGCACACCCTCACCATTTTATCAATGTTACCATCAATGCTCCTCCAATGCACTCCTAGGCCCTTACTCTTATGGGAATTAGTTCAAGTGGGCAGGGTAAAGTTGAAAATTTGTATCTGATGGGTGGCGTACTTGAATAATTCCGAGCTGGTGTGGTGATCGCTGTGTTCCCAGTGGTGTAGAGGTCAGTGCGACTGCCTAGAAAACAGGAGACCTGGGATTGATTTCCAGCTGCGAACACATTTTCAACTTTAACCATTTGCAGTTAATGTCATTCATTCTGTGAATATGAATAGATAGTAACTGCAGCATCAAAAGTGACATATGTTCTTTCAACATCTCCAAAAGAACAGACACTACATATGTATTAAGTTTAGCACTTCACTGGGAATCCTATGAAGCTTATATTGTCCTTGAGAGATAATCACTAAAGGTATGTAATATAGTGCAACTCACAAGTGTGAAACATAAAGTTGTAGTGATGGACAGGACTATATGAATTTTTAACTAAAAACAATTAGATGTCAGATAGTAAAATGGCCACCAACAGTGTGATATTGAAACACAAGATGACTATACAAATGACTTTTTCTGGCAGGGGTTTGAACCCGGCACCTTTCACTACTATATTCTAGCTATGAATAGAAATGAAATGTTTACTGCTTCTTCACAGATAGAGCAAAGTGCATTTGTTCTGCTAGAGGAAACATAATTAATATATCTGTGCTGTCTGGAAATGAAACCCAGTGCATATGGGTATTGTTGACCTCACACAATGAGGTGTTAAATTTCACATGATGATTGGTTCATTATTAGTGTAGGCAAGCTTACAAGAGAAAGAGTTTCTGCAAGCAGCAACTTCTGCCTCTGACAACAGAAATTAATCCAACTCTGTTCCAGTAGTGAATGAACAGGCGTAATGTTGATCTGAAGCTTTGGTACTGTCTTGTGTTTTTTACTGCTGGAGGTAGCCACTGTTTGTGCCTGTTAAAATCTGTTACATCTAATACAAATCAAAACCACACCTTACCCATTTAAAGCTGACCTCAATTCTACTAACCAGCAAATTTCACACATTTTAGCATCATGTTTATGTCATGATGGTGTATGCATCACATGCTATGAGAAGTATGGACTTCCACATGAGATGTTGTTGTGAATAATCTATTCATGATCTAGTGGTGAACATCATACAGCTCGATCGTAAAGCCATAATATCCAACACATCCTATTCCTATCTTCATTAGCCAAATTCCATCTGTCTGAGGAGAACGTCAGTCTGACAGAAGATCAGAGGTAGTTTAGTTCATTTTCTAACTAGCTGTAATAGTAAAATCTTCAGATAAGTTATGTGAAAAGTCTCATGGGTGTCTGACAGGATAATACAAATTTTAGCACCATCAGCTAGCGGCCACTGATACAGACCAGCATCTATCCAAGTGGGTCATATTGGACTTTTGCAATGGGAACATCCTGGCACAACTTGTAGCTGAAGATGATGTGGATTGGTTGGGTTGGGTTGTTTGGTTGGGATAGGGGGACTAAACTACTGAGGTTATCAGTCCCCCAGTGGGGAAGGGAAGGAGTGAGGATAGGAAAGGAGGAGAGGGGAGAAAGGAAATGCAGTTCGGGAAGTAAAGAAGGAAGGAAGACTGCATTAGCTCGGGGCCCCATGCTTGCCATGCACGTACTCACCAAAGAACCGTGAGCCCCCTAGGAGATGTGGATTCAGGGCCAGGACATCCTATTCTCATTCCGTCACAACATCAAGTACTTCTTTCCCATCAGTTTCATTTGGTTCTCCTCAACTGGCATGCCACCTTCCTGGATGTTAACTTCCACATCATTGACAGCTCCATCCACATCGCTGTCCACATTAAACCTACTAATTACCAACAGTACATGCACTTTCACAGCTGACATCCATTCCACATAAAAAGAATTCCTCTCTTACATCCTTCACACCTATAGATGACAAAATTGTAGAGGCGAAAAGTCCCTTACCCAATATGCTGAAGGCCACCCAAAGACCTTCATAGACATACATTATCCTAGTAACCTATTTCAGAAACACATTTGCTATGCCATATCTGCACACACCACTCCCCAATAACTAGACACAAATGAGTGCCTCTCTTGTAATCCTGTACCATCCCAGATAGGAATAATTAAATCACATCCTTTATCAGGGCTTTGATAACCTGTCATAATGCCCTGAAATGAGACACATCCTACCCAAGATCTTTCTGACCCCTCCTAAAGTGGTCTTCCATCACCCACCCAACCTCCACAACATCCTAATGCATCCCTATGCCACTCTCAATCCTAACCCATCACCACAAGTTTTATAACCCTGTGGAAACCCCCGATGCAAACCTGCCCAACCAAATCCCCCCCCCCCCCTCCTCTCAGCACATCATATTTCAGTCCTTTTACAGGTTTATCCTACTGCATCAGAGGCCAACAACAAGTGAAAGCAGTCATGTGATTTACCAACTCTGCTGCAATCAATGCACAGTATTTTAAATTGGCATGGCAACAAATCAACTGTTCCTCAGGATGAATGGCCACCATTAAACAGTGTCAAAAGCAAGGTGGTCCACCCTGTAGCATAGCATGCAGCAGAACACAAAACACTTCTTTATTTTTGGCTGCTTTACTACCCAGGCCATCTGGCTCATCCCTCCCATCATCAACTTTTCTGAACTGCACAGATGTGATTTTTCCTTTAACACATTCTATGGTCCTGCAACCCCCTTTCCTCAACCTAAGATAACACATCATCTGCACACCTCATCCCTAACACTCACCCTTCACAATCCCTCCAATTCATGTCTTCCTACCAACTGTTTGTCAACCATTTATCTTTTCTTAATATTTCAATACCCTCATAATAAATTCCTTTTTTATTTTTTATCAATTTTTTTATCATTTTAAAATCCTCCTTCCCTTCCCATGCACACCTCTACACATCCCTTTTATTCTCTCCTGCCCCTTACCTTTGAGCGCATTGTGACAGTCATTTGTTTTGTTTTGATTGTGTCTGCTGTTGGTAGAGTTCAGTCAGTATTTGCTTAACCACCAGCCTACATACAGCAGATGCCACCTTCTTATTTTGTAAGTAAAACCAGCTTCTGAATAGAAGTGATATATATAGTATTTTGATTTTTGTCTGCACGTTTTTGTTTCAGTTTGTAAATTTATACTGTGCTTTCATGCATGTTAGATTCAAATTCATGTTTTAACAAACAGTGCAGTCTTCCTTTGAGTGCATCGTGACAGTAGTTATTGTTTTATCAGCACTGTAATCATGAATAGGGACTGTGACTGCTGTGTGCGGATGCAGTCTGAGCTGGTGACACTTCACTCCCAGTTTCAGGCTGTGTTAACCTCGGTTGCACAGCTAGAGGCTACGATCGTGGGTTGTTGTTGTTGTTGGCCGGTCGTGGGGACCAAATGGACTCCTGTCATCTCCCACCCTAAAGCCAGCACTGCGCATACCACCCAATGTGCTCTTAGACATACATCAACTACCTTGGCCAACACGATCCCAGGTTCTGTCCCCCGTTGAGAATGTTTAGGACCAGATGAAAAGTCATCTTGCACAGTCTACATGACTGGCATGAAATCTCACTCAACTGAGGCACCAGGTGGAAATTTCATGGCAGGAAATTCCACAAGAGTACATTTGGCACCTCTATGATCATCTCCATGACAGAATTTCAGCTTTCATTGCTGCAATAGTAGCTTATAAATGGTACTAGTGTCAACATTGCACACACTCTGGTGGCTAAAATTCGTATTTAATTCTTAGTTAATTAAGACTGAACATTAGATACTGAGTCCATATAATTATATTCTTACATAATTTATAGCTTTTGTGCCTCTATTTATTGGTATGCCATAGCTGTTGCTATAGATTGAACATTCAAGCAGGTCTATAAGGTGTCGTAAGGTCAGCATATTTTAGTACACAGGGGAAAAGATTTATAGTGAGTGAGTATTAGATACATTATATTTCCAAAATCAATGACACATTTCTGCTGTCTTATGTCACTTGCTAGTACGGTGCTACTATTGTCAAATGGTATGATTTTATTTTCACTTTTTTCATCCTTTTATTAAACTGAAACAGAACACTATGTTGTAAATGTTAGTCATTTGTCTGTTTTAGACTTCATTTTCTAATGCATAACGGATACTCCTCATTAATCTAGAAGTGAGAAATATTACAGTTGTCATTGAAAGTGTTACACTACACATTTGAGCTAAGTTACATCATAGTTAAATACCTTTAAAGCAACATGCGAAACAATATTACCAGGGAGCATACTGAAACTCAAAATCATATCATATATGGCATTCCCTTCCTCCCCTGTTCCCCTGCCTCCACAGCCAGTCAGAACACACACTGTAAGACAACACTGGCTTATTCACCTACCCCCACTTTGCATCCCCCACCTCCTCTACTGCCTTCCTCTCCCTGCTGTCTCCTCACCCTCACTGGTTGATTTTGGCTCGGGCCATCAGAGTCCCACAGTTGAGCCACAGTGGCTGGAGACAACAGTCCTATTTGTGTGAATGTGTGTGAGAGTGTAGTCCCCTTTCTGATGAAGGCTGTAACAGCAGCATGCTTTAATAAACTGGAAATCTGTTATGCGTGCCTTTCTGTGACTCGTCCAAGCCTCTCAGTGGTGAATAGAAACCTATTGTTGTTGTGGTCTTCAATACAAAGACTGGTTTGATGCAGTTCTCCATGCTACCCTGTCATGTGCAAGCCTCTTCATCTGAGAATAAGAACGGCAACCTACATCCTTTTGAATCTGCTTACTGTATTCTTCCCTCAGTCTTCCTCTATGATTTTTACCCCACACTCTAACTTCTAATACTAAGTTGATGATTCCTTGATGTCTCGGAATGTGTCCCACCAATCTGTCCCATCTCTTACTCAGGATATGCCAGAAACTCCTTTTTACCCCAATTTGGTTAAGCATTAGTTACATGATCTACTCATCTAATTTTCATCATTCATCTATAGCACCACATTTAAAAAGCTTCTATCATCTTTTTGTCTGAATTCCTTGTCATCCACATTTAACTCCCATATAATGCTGCACTCCAGACAAATGCTTTCAGGAAGGACTTCCTAACATTTAAATTAATATTGGATGTCAATAAGTTTCGCTTCTTCAGAAATGCTTTTCTTCCCATAGCCATTCTGCATTTTATGTCTTCTTTACTTCAGCCATCAGAAGTTATCTTGCTACCCAAATAACAAAACTCATCTACTGCTATTATCATCTCATTACCTAATCTAATTCCTCCAGCATTGCCCGATTTTCTGACACTACATTCCATTATCCTTGTTTTACTCTTTTTAATGTTCAAGACAATGTCCATTCCATTCACTTGCTCTTATAGATCCTTTGCTGTCTCTGACAGATTTACAGTGTCATCAGAAAAATGCAAAGTTTTTATTTCCTCTCCCTGAACTTTAAACCCTCTCCAAATTTCCCCTTGCATTCCTTCACAGCTTGCTCAATGTACAGATTGAACAACATTGGGAAAAGGCTAAAACCCTGTCTTACTCCCTTCCCAACCTCAGCATCCCTTTCATGCCCTTCAACACCAACAACTGCTGTCTGATTTTTTATAAGCTGAATAAAACTCTTCGCTTCCTATATTTTACCCCTTCCATCTTCAGAATTTGAAAGTGTGTATTCCAGTCAGTGGTGAACTAAGGCTGTTGGAGGCCCGGGGCACTGACAAAACAAAATGAGGACCTTCGTCCATTTATATTACTATAGAAAAGTAACTTTTGAGATATATGGGAGGCCCGAGGCAGTCCACCCTAACTTCAGAGTGAATACTACAACAAAAACAAGATATCAGTGATTTGTATGCATACAACTGGTACTGCATACCAGTGCATTCCACTGGCTTAGTCCAGGTCAAATCACTGTGACATGGTTCTGTTCTTGCAACACTGATAGTTATTTTACTGGAAAGTACCCTCACCTTCACCGAATGTGTCAGGCACAGTAGGATGCAGGTGGTCTTCATTAATGTTCACTTACGTCACAGCTGTAATGGTGCCTTCAGTTACTACTACATTAAATGGAAGCCCTGGTGAATGTCCCCCATAATATACTAGTACTCCCATTGGTCTGTCCCTGCTTCAGCACCTTTTGAACAGCAGTTCATGAGGATAACAGAGAGGACCACTGACCTGTTGCAACCAAAAGTATGATTAATTATATAAAGTGATTTATTTTCATTGGCCAATAGTTATATTGATGACTTTGAGTTCATTGCTGTTAGAAATGCTGATGTTATTAGCTCACTATAGGAACACAATAGTCTGCTGTAGAGCTCCATATTCAACAACAGGTGCTGACCAGTGTGTTCTAAAACATTTATATCTGCAACAGTATTATACTCTGTTCAGATACTGTATGCCACAGAGTCCCATGTGGTTTCACAATCCTCCATCCAATTTTCACAAATGCCCATGACAGAAGTACACCATCAGCTGAGCAACTCTGCCATTTCTGGGATGTTATTCTATGGTGTCTCACCACAAAAATCCATCCCTTGTTAAATAATTTCTGTCAGTGGATTTTTGTAATTGCTGTGGATATTTGGAGTGGTTATTTTAAACAATAGAAAAACTTTTAGTAACTTTTAAATGTAATAACAGGTAAATGCAAATTTATTAACACCAAAGATTAAAAATAACAGATCAACAAACTGTGTAAGAGAATACTTATATATGTACTTTGAAACTTGAAAACCACCACAAGAGTACACAGTTTTCAACAACTGCAGCCCAAACCATAGTTTCATTTCTACACTTACCTTACCGAGTCACTTGCCCACAAAATCACCAGTTGACATGTAGTGCTGCAGTGGGCAGTGGTTACAATGCATTGGCTCATCAGTGAATTTCAGTTGCTAAACAATAGCACATTGGCTTCATGATCAATAGACACAGCATTCAGGGAAGTATGAAGTTGGTGAATAGTTGAGACACTTTTGTGAAAAAGAGGTATAATCTATTGACTAACTTGATGACCAGGTGAACTTCGTGTCACTTACCTCTTAATATAAACCATATTAATTTAAATCAATCATGTATTGTAGACCCAGTAGCTTTGTAAAGGCATCATCACATAGTCTAAGTATCGGCTCAATTGTGGGCAGAAATAGTGGGCAAATCAGGCACACATGTCCAAGATAATGTTCATCTCACATTCGTGGAAGTTCAGAGAAGGTTTAAATGGTGATAAAATATGGAAAAATTGAAGGGAAAATTTAAATTTAAAACATGTAAAATAATGACTTGGTTGTTGTGTTCAGAAATGTACTTTGAAAGAATAAAGTTCGCTTTACATCATCTGAACCCGTATATGAAGTGTCAAAGATAAAAATGAATTGCTGTTAGTTAATCTCGCTAAAACTCGAGAACGGCTGAACCGATTTGGCTATATATCATTACGTAAACCACTGAATCTATTGTGATGAAATCTGCTGTGGAGATAGCTTTAGCACTGAAGTACCGGATAAGATATTTTAGAAAGTGGGTAATTCAAGATATTTTTTGATTTGAAGTATATAAAGCAAAATATCAAACAATAATTACTCTCTGGAAAAGCTATTTACTCTTTGACTTCTTAACTATTTTTCAGAAGTTATTATTAACTTTTAAAAAAGTAGATGAACAGCAGAACAACAGAAGCGCCTGACATTATTTTACATGTTTGAAATCTAAATTTTCCTCACAATTTTTCCATATTTTATCACTGCTTAAACCATCCCTGATATTCCACGAATGTGACATGAACATTATCCTGGACATGTGTGCCTGATTTGCCCACTCTTTCCGCCCACTATTGAGCCGAAACTTAGACTATCTGATGATGCCTTTATAAAGCTACTGGGTCTAATACACATATGATTTAAATTAATATGGTCTATATTAAGAGGCAAGTGATACGAAGTTCACTGTGTCATCTAGTCGACCTGGCAATGCTTCGCAATTGCTAATATGTATGTATTCTTGCTTCGGACGTCAAATGTGCAAAATTTTATTGCAATCGTGTGAATGATATTGAAATCCCAAATAAAAGAGTTCTTTCTGTTTTTCATAAATTTTCCTTTTTTGTGGCCAACTATTTCAAACTTTTACTTCACTGAATCCTTCCTCTTGCTTTGAATGTCGAATGTTCAAACTTTTATTGCAATCAGATTAATGGTATTGATATTTCATAGAAAAACTCTTTCTACTTCTTCTGAATTTTCCAATTTTCTGGGTAACTTTTCCAAATTTTTATTTCATAAGAACGTTACTCTTGCTTTGAACATCAAAAATGCAAAATTTTATTGCAAGCAGACGAATGATATTGATATCCCATTGAAAAAAAGCTCTTTCAGTTTTTCTCAAATTTTCCAATTTTCTGGTAGATTTTCCAAAAAAAAAAAAATTATTTTATCAAACGTTGTCCTGTCAAGCTGTACTCAAGTAATGCTCTTACAACCATGTGGCAATTGATTTTTATTCATAGAGGTAAATCACTTTCGGTTTTTCCTAAATTTTCCTATTTTCCGGGTGAATTTTCCAAATTTTTATTTGATACGAACCTTCCTCTTGCTTTCAACATGAAATGTGCAAAATTTTATCGCAATTGGACGAACAGTATTGGTAGCTCACTGCAAAAAGTTGTTTCTTGTTTTTCCCAATTCTCTTTTCCAGACAACTTTTCCATTTTTTATCACCGTTTAAACCTTCCATGGTCTTACAAAATATTTCAAGACTAAGATTAGCCAAATCGGTTCAGCTGTTCTCGAGTTTTAGTGAGACTAACGAACAGCAATTTATATATATGGCACCATTGTGAATAACTATGCTGAAAACTGCAGAAGCTTTGGTGTCTTTGTCAAAGCAACCATTGAATAATACGATTTGTCTGAAAGTCTGCTGAAATCTCATGTAATCACATGTACAGACCATCACATACATACCAACAAGGGGAGACTGACTCAGTGTACCACAATAGTTTTCTAATCACTTTTGTGTATGAGGGTCCAAAGTAAACAGGTACTTTCTGCACCTTGAGAAGATTTGTACACTGAGTGATGGATATTTGAATTACTTTATGTTGAAACTGAACTGTCATTGTAGGTATCATTTTCCAATGATTCTTGTATCTGTTAAATAGGGAAAATACAGCTATTTGTATGTCTGGGGGAAAAAATCCTACACTCAACAACAAAAATAATATTTTGAGAACCAACATTTATGCTGGAAAACCACTGAAAGAGTAAGATCAAACCTTCAACACAATTTAACATTTGTGAGACCACTTTGATCAGCATGTTCTGTGTACAAAACTAAGAATTAAATCTATGTTTGAAGTAATGAAAACTACACAGGCAAGTGTCACTATTTCTTTAATTGTACATTTACATCAACAATATCAACCCTTTCCAGAGTTCAACATAGGCATAAATTAACCAAAGAGATGTACATAGTGGGATGGGCAACTGAAATGACAGAGTTGTGGTAATAATTTTAGCAGCTCAATTTTAACACATCATCATCAAATAGGCAATGAGATAAAAGCATTTTTTCACATTTACTGAATGTTAAATAGGAATCAGTGTTCTCACTAATTTTCTTCTTTTAAATCAAATATTTTATTTCTCTTTCAATAAAAATTAATTACTATCCATCATGGATAGATCATAAAAAAGAGGATTACTGGAAACAGCTGTAGGTCAAACCTTTATGTTTAATTCATAAAAAAGTCCATCCCTCTTTGAAGATTAAGTCGTGAAAAGTCTTACAGTATACACTTCAGTTATTCGAAATAAACTGTGACTTTGATTGAAATTGTATTAAAATCAAAAGAGAGGAAAAAAAGAACTCTGCAATTTCCTTGTGTTGACATTTGTTATTAAAAGTGCTTTATATGAAGGAAATATCTGCTAATATGTACTAAAAATCTTCCATATTTTTTCCAGTGTCTCTTAGATGGTATAAGTTGTAATTTTCATCACAAGAAGAGAAACCTTACAATAATTAGTATTATGATATTATTATTATTTGAACACATAGCACACTGACTCTGACTTTTATTGAATGAAGCTGAACCAAGAGTGGATGAATCCTTTTATATTTTCTCAACAATTGACATAAGAAGCAGCAAATTAGAAACACTTTGTTACCAAGACTCAATGGGAATAAATATTTTAACAAAACTCTTTTTTCAATTCTCAGTTTGTGATGCTGCATTTGCATTTTATTTTCAACCTGTAAAACATTTTAAAAATCTATGCTTGAAGTTTCACCAGCCATGTACATTTTTTTATTTTAGAGTTATAAATATTATGGTATGTACTTATAAAGTGTAACATGGAAATAAATTATAATGCAGATATAAATTTTGTATTAGTTTCCTGAGATTACAATCATGTATGCCACATTGTATGGTAAAGAACTACCATTGCACAACATTTGAATTAAGTAATACATGGCTGAAAGCACCAGATGATACACCAGTGAAATGTAAATTTTAGTTGATTTAACTTTATTGACATATCACTTGTGCAAATATCTCTAAACTGCATCATCACAACAAAGATATTTCACAGAAAACAAATCAATCACAACTCAAAATAATATATAAAAACAAATTCTCTGTCAGAATTATCAGTGTAATGAATAACAATGCTCACTCTGTGATTTGGGCTAACAGGCTCTCACTAATACATCTTTTGGGAAAAAACTAACATCAGCAGTATAATGCAAGCTTTTCAATTAATTGTTTTGATTTGTACTTCAAAAACTTAAAAATAATCTTTAAGACATGTTTGTCCATAAAAAAGAAATGCCAACATAAAAATCAGCAATTCTATAAAATATTACATCACTATTTACACCACAGCAGTAATAATAACATTTATCGCAACAGCCTGTGTGTAAAGTTTGTCGTTTCAACATTCCCTTATTATAAAGAAATGGATAAACGATAAAGCGTTAGAATTATATTTATGAAATAACTGTGCCAACTTATTGCAAGTTGTGTTATTTCCACTCTCTATCATTCATACATATACTCTCTTTCTTTCACAAGCATACAAGAACATATACATACAAATGCACACACACACAGACATGCTCTCATTTTCATACAAACAAATGAACAAGATAAAAATAAAGTAAAAAATGTAATAAAAATGTCTATAATTTCATCATGTCACTGTAAAACTGTTTATTTCATTTTTCTCTTCTATAGATCTGAGCTCCGTATTTCAGTTGTGATTTAGAGCAAAAACAGAACAATGTAATAATTACATTTTATATATATTTAAATTCATTCAAATGAATTATGAATAAATGCATATATTATTTGTAATAACATTTTCTTTGTTCAGTTCCTCATGTTCCAATACTTTCTCATGCTCACTCAAGTTCATATATTAACATTTTAGAACATATATGTAAGTGTTAAGTAGTTATACTTATTTGGTTTGTGGAAAAGCCTATGCAGTAAATGCATAATTTTGGCCATTCTGACCCATACAAACACACAGTACACTTGCACACAATCATTCATTTCAAACAAATTTTGTGTTCTGTTTCAAATAATGAACAGTTAGATATCTACATTTCTTTCACTTGTTATTGTTTAAACATTTTAAATTCATTTCACTCTAGTAATCTGCAGTACTATTATTATACATAACTCAGTATCTCATTATTCACACACTGATGTTTCCACTACCACTCTTAAAACAGTTTGTCTATAAATGCACTTCAACACACCATTCCACAAATATCACAATATCTTTAGTCATGAAATGTAATGCTGATACAATGGAGACAAACTCTACTCGGATTTTATTATTCTTTCCAGTTCCCATCCAGTGTACTCTAACAATCTATGGTAATAGTGCTGCAACTAATAATAGGCCTAGTGACATACTTCTTTTATTCAATAAAGTTAGATTCAGGTGCATCAGAAAAGAGGCAGGAAAAGTTGACAGACTTTTTTTTATGTTCAATGTTTGAGGAAAACCATTGACACTTTCTCACATCGCATACTGCTAGCAATGCTCTGTCAAATAATGCCATCACATTCAAACCAATAGCTTCACTGAGAATGGTACTTGCTGCATAACCTCAATGAGATCCACTGTTTACTGGACACAGATTCAGCCATAGCTAGTCTTTTAATAATCACACAGTATCAAGACTGAATTTTGTACTGCAACAAATAATTATAAAAAGTGATATTTATGATGTTACACGGAAATAATACTTACACATGACAGACAGTTGCAACATTAAACTTAAGGAGCTTCTTTTGTTGTTGAATACAACCAATGTCCATTTGAAGCTCTACACTGATAACATACAAGAAAAATTTACAGACACTTGCAAAAAATGCTAAGAAACTCAGAAAAACACGAAGATGAATCACAGAAGTGTACACCCACTCACTACTGGCCTCCACAATCATTTTATAACAGTTAACAGCCAGCCTCTGTTATCAGCAAGCAACAGCAGCAGCAGCAGAAGCAACAACAATAACAACAACACGGAATGAAAAACATCATAGCCAATAGAGGCAAATATTTCTCAAATATATACAATTAAAATTAAACTTTGGGGTTTACATACAAAATGATAATTATGGCACAATGAACTTCACAACACAACACATTTATTTCTATACAATATCAAATTTAAAGAAAAACAAACATTCAAATATAGAAATCTTTGTCAGTGTTGTCTCACTACATTATTTCAGTGATATTCAACATATAGGAGACAACAAAATATTATCACATTTTAGGGAGTTTACAATAAAAAAACCATATTATGCAGCATCTATTTGGAATGGACACTTGTGCTTGTACTTTCCATTCACCAAGAGAAAACAGCATTGCAGTTATTGACAGGTGTTTCATAGCTAACAGGCACTCTCTAACTCCTCACTGCGGCGTCTCTTGGCCTGGCGTTTGCGAAACTCGTGGAACTCCTCCTTCATGGCTTGGACACGAGCTTCAATGTTGTCATACTTGGTTAGTCTCTTGGTAGGACGCAACAGCTGCTGTTGTTGGTGAGTATGAGCAGTGGCATGTAACGGGTAAAGGGAAGTGGTAGCGTACAGTTCAGAGTCACTGGTTCCACGGAAATCACGGGTTGTTGTCATACTAAGTGGATGTGGCATCACTGTGTCAAACTCATAATGTGTGTCCACACTGACATCAAGTGGCTGCAGGCGACCAGGTTCTGAATGTGGTGGCGACGTGTCAGGCAGTCTCAGTGGCAAAGGCAATGGTAGTGTTGACAGCCAAGGACTACCAACCAATGATGGAGGTGGCAGTGGTGGTGGAGGAGGAGGTGGTGGAGGTGGTGGTGGAGGCGGTGGGGGTGGCGGTGGAGGTCGATATGGAGGGAGGCGCCACTCTGCACTTGTGCTGCCTGACTGTGATGACTGATTTTGCTGCGATGTATTTTTGCTGCCGAAACCACTCGAACTTGACGGTGAGGTCTCAGCAAACAGATCAGCAGCAGCCACTGTTGCAGGGGAGGCGAGCTCAGGTGCAGAGCGCACATGACGAGCGTGTCGTGGAGGTAATCGTGCCCGTGGTGTCATTGTCATTGTCATTGCCATAGTTGGAGATAGTGCTGCAGGTACAGGTGCTGGGCGACGTAGTACGCCTGCTGGCAAAGAAGGCAGTCCACTGGCCAGTGTCGCAGGTGGTGCACGAACACGTGGTGGCGAGCTCGTGGCCAGAGGATGCACGGGTAGGAATGCAGTCGGGGGTGGCCGATCCCGTACCATTCCTGGAAACGTGCCGCCTTCCTCGTGTATAGCCCGCAATGATGGTAACTCTTGAGAGTACCTCTCGTGAACCGAGCGCATCAATTGTAGATACGATGGTGGTGTAGGAAAAGAGCGCTCAGCAGAGCTGGCACGCCGCACCGAGCTCAGATCACTGAAGTTGTAACTCGGTGACCATGCAGTTGCTGACAGCAAGTTGGACGCAGGAGAACTAGCACGAATGACACGTGAAGATGCTGAAGGTGGTGGCGCTGGTGCCGGTGGAGGTGGGGGTGGAGAGTAAATAGGAGGCGGTGCACGCAGCGGCAGCCGATGGAGTTGACGCTGCCGTTCGGCAGCGGCAATCGTAGCAGCAGCAGTGGCGAGAGCTAGTGCACTCTCACCAGATCCGTCGGAACGCAGGCTGAGCTGGCTGGGGCAAGCGACGAGCGGCCGCCTCCAAGATGCTCTGCGACGTCCCCCACGACGCGGTAGGAAGCCTCCATCGTCACTGGAGCTGGACGCGACACTACCGCCCACTGAAGCCGACAGTGAAGAGTCACCGACGAGAACGAAGCGACCATCTGCAGCACGAGAGATGCGACCCAAGCGGTCCGGGGGAGGCGGCCAGTAGTGTGCAGCCACAGCGGAGGCTGCTGATGCTGAGTCCAGGTCTGTCACGGAATCACAGAGCAGCAGACTGGCCAAGCCGAGGCGTGCACCTTTCAGCACCCCACCTATCACACTTGGTACTCTGCTCTGTCTAAGTCTGAGAACATGAACATAAAATATTAGTGTTGCACTGGCAGGAATGAATTCAAGATAGCACTGTTTTAAAATATTTTTTAGCTCTTACATATTACAAGCTAAATATTATATTTGAAATTCTTGAATGTATTGCAAAGTGACTATTTCCTTTAATAGGTCTGTTTAGTAAACCAGTATCTCTCTTTTATCTTGCAACTAAAAATTCATATTTGTTATTACTTAATACATCAATATAATGAATAAAAAGTACCCAATATTAAATTAAATTTCACAAAAAAAGAAAAACAACCCTGAAAATACAAATACATTATTCACCTATTACTAGTGATCCACAAAGAATTGCATCTATTTATTCTGCAGACACACATCTAAACATTAAGCTAAACTGATTATTTTACATGCAAACTTATTTCTTTAGTTTAAATATTGTCTCATTTTCAGAAATATGATACATGTTATGTAACTACAATAATTTAGAATGCTGTTTCCATTAAAAGAAAAAATAAAGACAGTAGAAACTCAGTTCATCAAATGATAGTGATGGTAGTGACAGAATGAAATGTACAGCTAAACTGATATTTATGCCTTGTCTAGTACATACAAAATTACTTGGTTTGGAGCTGGAAGATGCAATTTCCAGATACTGTTTGCAACAGATGCAAAATGTCACGTATGGTATAGGAAGTTTTGTTTCTAGCCTGATGAAAAGAAAGTGCAAAATGGACATTAAGGAAATTAATGAATTTGTATATTACTGATAAACAATAATAATAATCCAAAAGTACTTTAAAAAAGTATCAATATAATTTTTACTGTCGGATTGCTGCTTTCACTTAATCTTATTCAGGGAGGAAAAAATATTACTAAAAATATATAAAAAAAACTATTATTATGATTTAATGTCAGCAATAAAAAAGCTTGATCTCGGTAAAGTAACAGGGGCTTCAATACCAATTATCTTCTGAATATGAGAAGCAAAACTGATACAAAATATCATAGGGGGTCTACTTAAAATTATTTATCTTCACATTAATGCCCCGGTGTGTTGCGAACTATCCTCGCTACATTGTTATAGTATATGTCTAAGACAAAAGTTTAACTACAGTATATGCATGTTTGAGCTATAAATTCACTTATGTGGAAGGTCTTACAAATAACTCATTTAATTTCTTCAGTCATTTGATGGTAAAATATACAATTAATTATGGGAGGTTATAAAGTTTTATTTAAAGATAGACTGTCTAAGGAATTACAGATAAGTTGATTTCTCTTTTGGTATCCTAATCTACCAATCAGGAGCTTGTTCAAGGTGAAAGCAGAATTTTGATTTATGCAAAATATATGAAAAAATAATAGAAAAAGAAAAAAAGTACTGATATGAGGAAAACTTGATCATGGCACATGATCAAGAAGATATTAGCATGTAAATGAAATAGAAGTTCAACAAAATGAGAGAAGACATGGGAAGTTCACATTTTTTTTATAAGAACACAATAGGAATATCAGTAATATTATGAAAAGGAAGAAATGCAACTCACCATAAAGACGCAGCACTGAGTTGCAGACAAGCATGATGAAAAGACAATTTAAATCATACAAAATTATAGCTTTTGACCAAATCCTTAATCAGACACAGAACACACACACTTTCGTATAATTGTACAGGCACCACTCATGGACACGGCTACTGTCTCCATCTGACTACAGTGGCCAGAGATTGCTATGGTGTGTGTGTGTGTGTGTGTGTGTGTGTGTGTGGGTTGAGCGCGTGCATTGTTCTTTGAATGAAGACCTTACCTAAACTTTTAAGTTGAGTGATTGTAATAGTCTTTTCAATGTTACTATCTGTAGCTCAGAATATCATCTTTATGGTCAATTGCAGTGTTTCCTTTTCATAATAGTATTGATACTACAACCAGGAGATTCCATTTTTTGAACAAAAAGACAAATATTTTACATATAAGTTTCTTCTATACAAATACATCCTTTATAAATAATATCAAACTTCTATGTTCTAACATGGAGTCAAGAAGATTATAAGTTTCATTTTGGTCAAGATAAAATATGTTTCACAGAGACACTGTCTTAAAACTACAAAAGATATAGTGCATTTTCAACAAAGGTAATACAATGCAGGGAGCCACTGAAACATACAGTTAAAGTTACATAGAAGCAAAATAAAACATAAGCTCACTGGACAAAGTAATAGTCACACATTTACAAGAGCATATTGGTAGCTGTGCAAAATTGTAGATGGAAATGAACAAGTAGCAGATGGACCTGTAACCCCTCGCCAAAGGAATAAGTTATGTCTAAGTGTCAGTCAGTTATAATGGAATGGCGAGGTAAGATTGACTAATTTCTAGAAATGAAAGAATATAAAAATGAGCTACTGCGTGTAGATGTGACAATGTCTAATGACAGACAGTCCAGTTTGGAATTCAACAATGTAATGACAAATGCAAATTCAGTTTTCGGTCATTAGCCTTTATCAGAAAAAGTACACACTCCCATTCATGCAATTACACTATTCACGAAGAAGGTTAATGGCCAAAACCTGAAGTTGCATGTGTGCCTGTTGCAGCTCTGTACATGTCTTTGCAGTGATTTGCAAATTACTGTCATTATATAGTTGGATGTGAAAATGATCACACTGTGAATGAAGCTGCTCAATCTGTTGGTGTATCAATGGCTATTGACCAACGTTTGGTAAAAAAAAAAAAAAAAAAAAAAAAAAAAATAATTTATGTGTATTGCTCATAACTATGTAACACAACATAGTAACAATGTTAAGAAAAAAAGGGGGAAAGAAAGATTGTAGACAAGTGCTTCCAAAGCCGGCAGGATTTTCTGCTGTCTGTGAATTCAGTTCCGTATCAACTATTTTCCGAACAAACATGCAGAGGCAACTCAATCCATAGATATTTGGAACTTGGTACACTGTGAAAGGCCACTGATCACAGTGCCATATAAAATAATGCAAGACACATTAAGTGCACCACTGGCCCTCATTTACCCACAGTATGTGTAATTCTAGTCATGGCAAGGATATTCTTCTAGGGTGTTTTCAATACCATAATTTCAGCCCACTCTAAGTTTACCATGAATATGAACAACAATGTTTGTCTCAACATTATCAGAGACCAAGTGGTGGTGTTTCTTCTACTTCTACATCTCCATGATAAATAAGTTGTGAACACTCAAATTACCGATAAAGACAATAGCTGTTCCCACAGAACTGCATGCTTGTTCCTGATTTGACAAAGGTTCAAGCACCCTATCACACAGACTGCCCCCACTAAACCACTAAACTTAATTCAACTGATTATGTCTGGCGCAATTTGGAACAACAGCTCTAATGAACCAAATAATCAGTGACAGAGATGGTGTTACATATTACTAACATGATTATTTTCAAGGGGGACTAATTACTTTATGGCATGCTTATGTCACATTATAGTTCAAACTAAATTAATTACAACATAAGAATAAAACTCTAAAAAGTTTGGTCTCATAAAGATACGGTTTAAGTGAAATCATAAAGTAAATGTCTTCAAATATTTTGTTATAGTTAGTAGCAATAGATGGTATCTTAAGGTATAAATCAACAAAAGATGAAAAATAAATAGCAATTTGAAATAATAAAACACTATTTTACTACAGTACACATAGAAAATTCTGTTCCAAGTCAATTCAATATTTAAAACATACAAATAAGAGAATCGGATAATTTTTGACAATTTTTCTTTGCTACAGATTAAAAAATTTTGTAGGTTTATGATGTGTTGACTGACATACCATGAGTATATTTTGTACTGAAATACAAACGATCATCAAGCCGCAGACACACATTTAAAAAAGACAACAGAGGTGTCAGCCACTGTCTTAGGTCAGCAAAGGGATACACAGCCTCATTCATACCATCAGTCACACAGGCATAACTTACTAACATACACCCATCACCTCCAGCAGTGGCATTCTAACACTCTGTGATGAGAGAAACTCGAAGGCAAGAGAGAACATAAAAGAAGAAAGATGCAAGGTGATGGTGGTGATAGATAATAGTGTTGCTTATGAAACATGTAAGTACTAGATAGGTGGAAATAAATACAGCTTAGGTATGCAGTAGGGTCGCGAGCTGGAGTGGGGGGGGGGGGGGGGGAGGAGAGGGAAGAAAGCAACTGGGATGTAGAGAAGGGTAAAATACATACAGTGCAGACGTTGGTTAATGAGACAAAAAAGTGGGAGATATGTCGGATAGACGGGGCAGGAACTGTTGGGTGTGTGTGGACAAGTTACAGTAAGTTGAGGCCTGGATAACACTATGATGGTAACTCCCAGTTGTGCAGTTCAGAAAAGCTGGTAGTGATGAGTGAGGATCCAGAAGGCCCAGGTTGTGAAGCAACTGTTGATATCAAACATGTTATGCTCAGCTATATGTTGGTGTGGACTTTGGAGGAGTGTTCATAATACTTTACTTTGAGTATAACTAACAACAAGATGTCCATTAGAATTAAATTCCATTGCCAAACTGTGCCCAAAAGCAAGGTAGCTGGTCACAACATGCTCGATTTAAATGGCTGCTTCGCAATCTGAACTATCTGGATCACCCCCTCCCCCCTACCATCTCTTCTGAATGGCACAAATGGAAGTTAGCCTGAAAGTACATTCTCCCATCACGACATTATTCAGGCCTCAATCTACGTAAGTTGTTCTCCTAAAACACACCACACCCAACAGTTCCTGCTCACCTCTCCCAATTTTTGTCTTATTAACCACCAACTGTGCTACAAATTTTCTCCCTTCTCTACCGCTCCTCCTACTGCTTCCCCTGACCCCCCCCCCCCCCACCCTACCTCCTCTTCCGCTGTTTTCTTAAGCTGCATCTCATCCACCCATCTAGTACATACCCATCTGTAAGGAAGAGCTATATCTATCCTCATCTTCATCCTTTCCCCTATCAACCATCCCCACTTCAAGCTGCTCTCAATGCAGAGTGTTACTCATAATGCAATAGCCAAAGATAACGGTTCTATGTTTATGAGTTGTGCCTGTGTATTTGTACAAATGAGAGTGTGTGTCCTTTATCTGTGAAGGCAGTGGTTGAAATCTAATTTGTGCATGTATGACTGTCAATTTTATGTGACTATCTGCAGCCCGACGATCGACCTTCCATCTGAGCTGTCCTGATTATACTGTTGAATTGTAACCTGGACTTTCCTTGGTTAGACACTTAGAATTTGTTGCATATAGTAACTTAAATTTATATTTTGTTTTTAATTTTAATAAAAACGAAATTAATTATGTGTCGTGCAAGTAAATGATTTTTATTACTGGCCAACATTACCTATGACTTCCAGGCTTTTTGGTTGCCTTTAGTTTTGTGACCAATTATTTTAGGTATGGTAAATAACAGGGTATTTACACACATAAATATGAGGGCAGTTATATTAGTGTGGTATATTTCCATGAAAGAATGGAACTTTTTTGTGTCTTAATGGTTGGTAAGCTTGATTATTCAAAGGATTTTATGAATAATTTCACCATGTACAGCACACAGATCATTGAGGTTTGATTCCATTTCTTGGAGGTGCTCCACGACCACACAATGATGAACACCAGATGTATTTTGCAGCATTGGCCGTTAATGTTTTATTTAAAAAAACCATAGATCGATTTCAATCACATAGTGATCATCTTCAGTGTCCTTCAAACGAGCATATGAATGCCCCGAATGTAACTGCAACGGTTAGTTACATTCGGGGCATTCATATGCTCGTTTGAAGGACACTGAAGATGATCACTATGTGATTGAAATCGATCTGTGTGTGTGTGTGTGTGTGTGTGTGTGTGTGTGGTTTTTTTTTTATTTTTTTTTATTTTTTTATTTTTTTTTTATATATAAATAGAACATTAACGGCCAATGCTGCAAAATACATCTGGTGTTCAACACAGATCATTGTCAGAGTCATATGAATTGGTCAGTATGTTTATTGTGATTGGAAATCAGAAAAATGAGTTTTGTGCTGTTATTAAACATTTTCAATTGAAGGAATGTCCTGCCACACAATCAAGAGAAAACTGGATGAATCCATGTGGCCTCTGCGTCCTCAATAAAGGCCATTTGGATTAATTAATTTAAACATGGCTGAACAAGCACCAGTGACAGTGTGTGCTCTGGCCATACAATTGAGGTCATCATAAAGGAAACCTTTGACAAAATTCATGACTTGTAATGTGAGATTTCTGAATGAAAAATTGTAAGATTACCAAGAATACAAATACCTGAACTAACTGAGTGCATGATATCCTGCACAAAGAATTGACTATGAAGAAGCTGCATGCAATGTGGGTGATAATACTGCTCACAGCTGACCAAAAATACACCCACCACAACATTTCAAACAATGTCTGTTGGTGTTTACTTACAATCTGCAAGACTTTTTGTGCCAGTTTGTGATTGTTGGTGAAACCTGGATGTATTACTGAACACCAAAATCAAAACGCCAGTAAAAAAAGGGATCCCTCAAGGAATAATAAATATAGATTGCTTAGAAAAATGCAGAACTATAATTGGATTCTATTATGCTTCATTTGGGATCTTCTGCACTTCCATTTTCTAAGGAAGGTTTAGCACACAAAAAAGTGCTTGTTTACTTGGATAATGTACTATACCACACATCAGCAATAACAATGGTAAGAGTGCACAAATTAGACTCTGAATAGCTTATTCATCCGTCCTAATCACTAGACTTACACCCAAGAGACTTCTTCCTGCTCCCTATCTTGAAACTTTGAATTTCTTGGAAGAAATCTTCAATATTAATGAGTAAATGATAGTTGCAGTCTATGATAACTTTGCAGAGTTTGACAGAACCTAGTCTTTTGTGACATGAAAAAGTTGGAAGCTCACTGGACCAATGGAAACTATTTTCGAAAGTAAGTAGCAATGTTTACAAAACAAATTTTCTTACCGGACATATCAAACTGCCTTCATAAATGGACACACTATTAAAAACTATCAGCTTAGTGTGTGGTTGTGAGAAACACCATTATATTTTACTAACACTATGTAGTCCAGTTTACATCAGCATGAAATGTGAAAGTATTAAAATCTGATAAAGCACTGAAATTAGAATTATGAAACACCATTGTAATCAGTGGTGCAAAATTTCTACATACACTACTGTTTTGTGCGAGAATGAAATGAAATCTTAAAGATGTTTCTGCACAAACTTTTATTATAAATAACAACATATTGTAAAGAACATTGAAACTTCTTACTAAAAATCTTAGGGTCTGATGCTAAAAGTAACACACAATTAAGTGTGTTCGTTAGATGGGAAAATTGTTACTCATATGCATAGTGGATGGACTAATATATACTACAGAAATAAAATAAGTAACGATAGTTCTGAAATCAAAGTTTTATTTATTGCCAATTTAACATTGTATGATATATTATCTAACACACTTCTGGATCTTGATGCACCATGCAGTCAATATTTAGTAATTAAATATACTGCTACTACAACAAAGAGTTAAAAAATTATTACAGTTGAGAAAACCAAAGAAAACTGCCGAAAGAATGATAGAGTGACACAATAATGTGTATATATTGTAGTACAAATGTATAAGTGCAAATTTAATAAATTAAGATAAATAGAAATTATTAAGATAAATAGAATGTGACAGAAAATAAACATTATAACATGCAACAAAACAAAAATATTAAAAATCACAGCATACAAAAGTTTGTGAATTTATTTGTTAATTCTTTTCTTAACCATGCATGAAGCTTTAATTAGTGCAAAACAAAGGTTTCAAGATATACGTGATAGTGTAGTGAGAGCGTGCTGCAATTTTTTTCAACAGTTGTTTCCAAACTCTTCACCTTTTTTCCTCCTTAATGCCCAGCGTACAGGGAAGGATAAAAAGAGAAAGAAACAGGTATTGTATGATAAAATATAACTATTCTTTAGTAAGTAAGTATAAATAAAACACAGCTACACAAAAATATGTATAGCTTCTAACATAGCTTATTAATATTGAGCAAAATTAAATGTCAGAAATATTTAACCTAGGCCAAAATGAACACAGGCTCTAGCATTATATAAAAGCTTTTCATAACAAAGAAGGCCTTGGTGGTTGGTTGTTATTGTGTAACTGAAGCAATATGCTTTTACTCTTCTTTCACTTTTACTCTTCTCTGTGAATTCTATAATACAAGAATTCAAATTATCATCTGATTTCCTTTTAATCATGGCAGATTCTTATAAAGATATGACAACTTCAAATTTCATTTATGCCTTATTGTATAATAATAACAACCAACTAAAGAAACGTTCCTTGGTAGCTCACTGAGAAGCATCCAGCTTTAAAAGCAGAAATGAATTAGGGGTGATACTAATTAGCACTGATTGAGCTACTTTACTAACCAGTATTTCAAACTGTCTGAATAACACTGAACAAAGCATTTACTGTCTTAAAGAATCAAAACTATAATTTTATAGTGATTAAAAACATAAGTTTCTTTTGTACAAACAGTTTCTATTTCAACAGCTTCAGAGACAAAACAGATACTGAATATTTTTTTCAAGTGATTCAACTATTTATTTCCATGAAAGTATATTGACCTTACATCAGATTCATGTTAAGCATGAAACAAACAAGTCATTAGTACTCTTCATGAATCTCTACCATTTACCACTTTCAAAAAAGAAAATCCAGTTATTGCTTTATGAAGGGGTTTTCAAAGTTGGTGTCTTACATCAGTGTTTTGTAGAAGTAAATAATGTATATTTATACAAGAGTTTACACACATTGCTACCGACTTATTTTTAAATTGTTGACTCCATTGTGAGTAGGGACCTACACCTATCATGGAAAATACTTGGATAATATTGTTAACTAATGTTTCTTACGTGAACAGAATTATGATGCCACCCCAATGGGTTATAATACAGTAACCTAATAAAACATTTTGCATTTTTCTTTTCTTTTGTCTGTGATACACAATCAGTAAATAATTTAATGCAAGTGCTTTTTAACATTATTAACTTCTCAATCACTTCATAAATCTTTACAACTTGAGACTATAAGAATATATGAAGTTATCCAATTGTTGAAGGAAAATGTAACAGTTTGCTAATTCAATGAAGACTAAGCTCATTGAAATTTAGTGTATACATTAGATCTTATAAAATGAAAATATATGGAGATGAAAGAAAGACACATTGTTGTTGTATATGAAACTTGTATATGAGGAATGGGAAAGGAGTGAAGGATGTACAAGAAGTATAATGTAGATGTAATTTTTGACTGTAATTTAATCTGATATGAAAAACTGTTGGTAACTATAAAACTTTTTAATGCCAACAAATTATCATTGTCATTTACATAAAAAAGGGTTATGCAAGCCATGATGAAAGAGTATAAGAAACAATATCACTGTGTACAATAGGAACACAGTTTGTGTCCTTCATTTTCATTTCTTCTGAGAATAACTCTTTCCTCTTTCAATAAAATGAAAAATGGAAAAATAAATTTAAAGATATGAAAATTCTGCTTGATAATAAATTTGAGTTGGGCTAAAAAGGCCCATATATCTTCTACCAGCAGATGCTTTAACCCACAGCACTTTAGTTCTTATGATGTACTGTGTGGGGGACAAAGGTTTTGATTTAGCAGTATGTTGGTTGCATTTTCCTGCACTGTTTTTATAATTCATAACACTCAGTTTGAAATTATTAGCAGCTCTCTTTTCTATTTAATCTGTTGGATGTTTAGAAAGGTTATTCTGTCCTAATGATAATTACAGTTACAACATAATATCATGACTGCATGCACCATTTCTGTCAACTGTTGTGTTAAAAGCTATTTTACAGACATTGTAATATTTTTACTAAGTGATTACTTTCACCTTTGGAAGACAGTTGATGGTTGATTGACAGAAGGTGCTATTTTTCCAAGACGGAACTGAGTATTCACACAACAAGCAATGTAATCTACAATTTCCATCTACATTAATTCTTTAAAGACAACAAAAACTATATGGTGGATGGTCTATGGAATCTGAATAATAATAATAATAATAATAATAATAATAATAATAATAATAAAATTACTTATTATTTCTCTTGTTGCAAAATCCTGTGTTGCTGACGTGAATTTAACACAGGGTTGTATCATATTCCTTGTTGATGCTACTTGCTGTGTTGTTATCACAGAATTACTGATTCTACAATGTAAACAACTTCTTTCACTTCACTTCCCCCCAATACCCCCAAATTTAGAAGCATTGATGAAGACTTGACTGACTTTTACACTATCAATAATGTTCAGAGTAGGTTTTTGGTAAGTATATTGGTGAGAGACTATTCCAAACAATGTCAAAGATGTTCAACAAATAATAAACATCAACAAATTAAGTTTTGTCTCTCTAGCCAAAACTAGACCACAGGAGTAGATGATATTTCCCCTGAAATTCTGAAATTATTAGGAGAGGCAATCATGAAGAAACTGTTCAGTGAGCAAGGTGTATGAGACAGGGTAAATACCCTCAGACTTCACGAAGAATATAATAATTCCAAGTCTAATGAAATCACAGGGCAGACAAATGTGAAAATTAGAAAACTATCAGTTTAACAAGTGATAGTTTCACAATACTAGCATGAATTATTTACAGACAAATGCAAAAACTAGTAGAACCTGACTTCAGGGAAGATCAGTTTCGATTTAGGAGAGGCAAAACTCTTAGAAGACAGGTTAAGGAAAAGCAAACTTACATTTTAGCTCTTGTATATTTGTAGAAAGCTTTTGAGAATTTGGACTGGAATACACACTTTCAAATTGTAAATATATCAGGGATAAAATATATTCAACTTATACGTAAACCACACAGTACTTATAAAGAGTCAAAGGGTGTGAAAGGGGCACAGTGGTTGGGAAAGGAGCAAGATAGGGTTGTGGCCTTTCCCAAGTCCCCAATGTTATTCAATCTGCACATTGAGCAAGCTGTGAAGGAAAGAAAGGAGAAATTTGGAGTAGGAAATAAAGTTAAGGGAGAAGAAGTAAAGACTTTGCAATTTGCCAATGGCATTGTTATTCTGTCAAGAGACAGTAAAGGACTTGGAAGAGCAACTGAATGGAATAGCTAGGGTCTTTAAAGGAGGGTGTAGGATGAACATTAATTCAAGCAGACCAAGGATAATGGTATGTCGTCTAAGAAAATCGGGCAATGGTGAAGGAATTAGATTGGGTAGTAAACAAGTTTTGTTATCTGGGTAACAAAATAACTTCTGATGGCCCATGTAAAGAAGATAGAAAATGAAGAATGGCTATGGAAAGAAAAGTATTTCTAAGGGAAAAAAATTGTGACATTCAATATTAAATGTTAGGAAGTCCTTTGTGAAAGTATTTGTCTGGATTGAAAAATTGTACAGGAGTGAAATGTGGAGGATAAGGAAATCAAACAAAAATACTATAGTAGCTTTTGAAATGGGGTGCTACAGATGAATGCTGAAGACTAGATGGATAAATTGCGTAACTAATGAGGAGGTCCTGGCAGATTTGGGAGGAGAAGAAATTTCTCATATATCTTCACTTAATGAAGAGATCGATTGGTCGGGCACATTCTGAGACACAATTTAGCACTGCAGGGAAATGTGTGGGGGTAAAAATTGGAGAGGGAAACTGAGAGATGAATACAGTAAACAGGTTCAAAAGGATGTAGGTTGGCACCACTCAGATATGAAGGGACTTGCACAGGATAGGATAGCATGGTAAGCTGAGTCAATCTAGTCTTTTCACTGAAGACCACAAAAACAACAACTCTCTTGTTCAAATACCAAATAAACCTGTGGCAATTAAAATTTTGTAGTGCATATTATAACAATATGACTCCACTTCTGGCAAAACATTTAACACAAAGGAGTCAGTTTTTAACTTCTAAAATTAAAAAAGCATCCTTGAAATATATCAATGTTACACATACCTTAGAAAGTTTGTATAAGTTTTAAGTTATTTTATTACAAATGGCAACAACAAAACAAACTGCACTTATATTATTGTTCACACATTTAGCATTAAATAAAAGAAAGCTATGGAGAGTTTACTTTTATGAGTTATATTTCATACCTTATTGAATTGAACAAGAAATCTTTGTTCACAATAACAAGAATTTTTTAAAAATATTTATAATGTAAAGCAGATAACTGAATTTCATAGAATCTAAATAGTATTTGCACTGTATACAATGGCCTTAAATGCCTTCAAGAAAAAGCAGCAATGTATAATACATTTTCAGTGTTATTCAAACAGCAGGCTATGGGAAACATTCCTTAGAAGGGAAATGAGCATTTCCTACAAGCAATACCCTTTTAAGATGTAAATGAATAGCACTGTAACCTGGAACACAAGTTTTTTCTTTTCCTTTTTTTTCACTTTCATGGCCTTTTTTTTAATAGAGCAAGTATCAAAAACTTTTTCAGTTTGCTGGTATTACTTGATTTATACCAATGAACACAATCAACAAAAAGTATGCATACTGATGAGCATTGTCGTAATGTAAGTTCACCTCAATTGTTAATTCATTTACTTAAAGGTATGGTATATATGTTTTAAATTAAACTATTTCTGTATTTATAACTTCAAAACTGAGTGGAAACTACTGACAGATATTTAAATGGTTCAACCACAGCTACAAGATTACACTTTAAGCACATCTAGTTCAATCACTGGATTTCTACTCAGCCCTTCATATTCATCATCTTCCACAAATATGTGGTCACTTTCTAATTTGAAGCAAAACACTACCTGAAAAATATTTCTGTATTTAATTTCTGCTACTCTTTAATTGGCACCACAGATTAGGGTAATACAGTTGGATTTTAAAAATAAGAATATGAACTGTTCCTTTAAGTTTGAAATATTCGATATATTTTATTCTGTCAACAACTGTGTACAGACTCTCAAAGTAAATGAAATACTTAACCAATACTGTCAGGTGAGCTAGTAAATAGGACTCCATATCTACACTTAGTGTGACGAATTTAATAAATAACTAAATATATAAATATATTATCAGTTCTACAGTCTGAAATTCAACTACAATTTAACACTTTGACGTACTCAGATTTTACAACTCAAACTGAAATTGTGCTAATTAATCATAGATATGTAATGCAGTATGTATCTTCAGCTAATTGAACTATAAAGTACCTTTTTGTGTTGTTTAGTTTCTACAGATATGGTATTTTGTGCAACTTGGGAGACAAATAATATCTTTTATACTTTTTCCTCAATCTCATTTTATGCAGTTGTGTGTGTGTGAGAGAGAGAGAGAGAGAGAGAGAGAGAGAGAGAGAGAGAGAGAGTGAGTGAGTATGTGTTTAAGGGTTCTTGACAATGAGGTTTTCAGCCTATGCTGTTTACAAGTGATGTTCAGTGTCTCACTGTAAAGAAGATTCATTTTATATCCATCTGTTAGATCAACCAACCATTGTATTTTCTACTGTCAGCCTTGCTCTTCTTATTTATTTCGTAGTTTTCAGTCCACCTCTTACACTATTTCTGTGAAGTTTGTGATTAATTTATGTTTACTCATCTCAATCTGTTTACGGAATGTAATACTTTACTTTTCAATGCTGAACATGAGATTTTAATGTGCAATGTCTTCTTTGTCTACAACAGCAGTGGCTTCACTGTAAGTTTCATTGATAACTGACAAACCATTCCTTGACTTTTGGACTTTTGAAATTTCACACTTTGCATGTGTGGCATTTAATTTTCTAAGGGGTGAATATCTGCCTTACTCTCCATAACCTAAGAAAATTAATACGAAAGTTTCCACTGCACATATTTGTTTCATTGCTCTAGGTACCTTGGCTACCAGGCCAGATAATGACCCATTTCCTTTGCATGTTTACTTTTTTAATGTAACATTAATCAATGTGAGTTTATTGCGTAACATAGAATCACAAGATGAAGAAACCATAACTACAGTTCAACTCATCTACATGCATTTTACATCAGGTTTCATAGCAATTGAGCACAAGATGTACTATGGGAAGTACATACAGTCATTATCAGAAGAAAAACAGGACACCTTGAAAGACTATAGTCTGCTTCACTTAGGAAGGCACCCCAGTTTTCTGCCATTCTGTGTAACCCCCCCCCCCCCCCATAACTGCTCTGGCACCCAATGCTTTTCTTCAAGGCTCTACTGTTTATGTTGTCGGCACTTGGTGTAGCTCCTCCCCTCCAAGCTTCCACTATTGCTCCACTCCTATGTGTAGAAGCACCTTCCTACATGACGTAAACTATACGAAGTTCATATTTGCAGAACATGTTCATTAGTATGTTCTTAAGAAATTATAAGTGTTACAGTCTCATTGGTTCAACATGGGCCAGTAGGCATTAAGTCTACCATGGGCACTGCTTGTTTAATGAGTGATGGTACTGACTCATTTATGGTACAAAGTATCCTGTGTTCTAGGCATCCATGATGCATTCACTTGATTACATAATTTGTCTATGTTGAATGGAATTGGACCACAGCACTGCCCCATCTATTCACCATATCCTACACATTTTTGATTGGTGACTAGTCTCATGATCTGGTGGAGCAGGGCAAAAACCTTAAATCCTGTGATACCAAGGCATGTGTTCATGAAACAACATGTAGTAATGCATTGTCTTACTAAAATGCTGTCTGGTGTGTCATGCAGAAAGGGTATGGATGTGGGTCACAGACTGTTATTTACAGTGATTCATGGTGCCCATGACATGTACAAACTATGATTTATGCTTATACCCAATAGCAACCAACATCATAAGGCCTTGAACTGGTGCTGTATGTCTAATGTGAATGCAGTCAATGTGATGCTGCTCCCCTTGTCTGTGATGAACCAACATGCAGCCATTATTTACAAAGGAACAGAGCATAGATTCATCTACAAATACAACATGATGCCATTCCTATCCCCACTGACATGGTTCCATACAACATTCCTATCTAGAATGTTTCTGCACTTTAGTCAAAGGTAGGTGGGAAAGTGCATGAGACACACATAACCTGTGCTGTAATAAAAGGCCATGGTCTTGCCATCCTTGACAGTGTATGATGGTTTCCACTGCTGCACCAGAGTGTAGGAGGAGGTAGATCTGTCCTGCAATGCCATTCAGATGATCTGTCAATCTTCTCAGGGGGTTGTACAACCCAACCCATCTTGTGTTCTATCGCCATCCAGAAACCATTGTGCACACACTGCTGAAAATCTTCATCCCACACATGCAGCAATTTGCTGGATGGATCCACGAGATCCTCTCAGGCCAATAATGTGCTCTCTTTCAAACTCACTTATTTGATGGTACAGTTCTCATATATGTCCACTCAACTCACTCCCATTGGTTTATAAAACCAATGAGAGCTGTAGGCACATTTTACTAGTACGTAATGTTGTGCTGTGATATTAGTGTTGACCTTGAACCCATGAGGCAACATGGTTCAAACACTAATCATTTATGTGGGAAATACTAATGTACTTGTCCTGTGAATATGAACTTCAAGTCTTTCAAGCTATTTGATGTATATATATATATATATATATATGAATGAATGAACTATTAAAAGATGTGCATCTGTAAGTAGATTCAAATAAGAAAACTTTTATTTTAATGTTATCTATACTCTCTATATTCAATGCATGTGCTTATATTCAGCAATTATCAATGTGAAACTAGAGTGAAAAATCACTTCACACTTTTATCTACTATCTACCAAATTTGTATATGTTTTGAATATCTGATATATGTGATGATATAAATTGTGGGACAATAAAGTCATAATAAACTAGAATGTCTGCCATGATTATACAGACATTCTTATTGATCTGCTTTAAAACTTGTGTCCTGGGCCCTGTACTAACCCTTGCAGAAAACATAAGAAAACTGCGCATGCTCTACAATTCTTTCTGCCATCTTAAACAGTTGCAGTGAGAAAAGAAAATTAAAATAGGACATGTAAGGTATCTTACTGTTCTTTCTATATGAATCTTGTCCAGTTTCAGAGTCTTTGGTTTAATTAAGCGGGCTCGTGCTTGTTGTCCCGATATGTTTCTGAATCAACATTCCTACATAAGGGAGAAATAAAGAACAATCAGTCTCTATCCAACTACAAGCTAAGACTTTGGATAAGAAACCAATTGCACTTCTATCAGAACAACAACTTTAATCAGTTACTAATTTGATCTGTGACTGAAACAGTAATTATGGTAATGGTCTGTCAGTTCATGGTTAATCATTAGAGAGCTAGTGCCTCTATAAATAGTCTTAATAGAGATACTATTTATTAATGAACATTAAAATCACTTTGATGAGGCATTTTAATATGTGTAAGTATAATCATAGGCCAGAGCAATGAGAAATAAGAATTATATAGTTTTCTAACACATATAACAGAAAAGAGATCTGAAGATGCCTAAAAAAGAACAAAGCCACAGTCTTCAAGATAATTTTATATTTCAGTAATGACAATAAAACTGCAAACTATAAACAATCTGAAAGTACATACAATCTCAAATGTGTTATATAAATATATTCCATTACCCCAACTTTAAATATTAGTACGGACTGATACCCACTGTTACCAATACAGCATGACACACAATATTTCGGCATGTATCATGACAATTAGAGAAAGTATTTTGAAATTTTTAACGTGATTTATCACATTTTAAGGGATTTGATAGAAAAGTGAAGCACATGTATAAGCAATATAGCTGTAGAAATCAATCAACATATTTTCAGCTCTGTGAAATTCATACCTTGACTAAAATATATTGAACAATAGGAAAAACTATGCAAAACCAAAAATAATTAGTCAATCCTACAACCATAGTGCACCACTAGAACTCAGAACATTGAAGTGGGAAGAACTTATCATCTGTGTTTGGCTCACAAATTCACAAGAGATACAATACTGCTAAGAAGATTTTGAAAACTTTGAACATAATAGAATATTTAAGATTCTTTTATGCCATTAAATGGCTACCAAATACATGGTAGTAAGTGAAATGTTAGTGATTAGAAACAAGCATTTGTTATGTATGAACACAATGAAAGACTGTTCTATTTCCCAAAACTAAAATGCTATTTACTATTACATCAACCTTATCCCATACATATAACATCTCTGGGCATCCTGAATTCTCTGCGACTTTCACTTCCTTCCACCAATAGCGCATGCTTTTTTTTTTAAACCTTTCCCTGATGTAAAAGCACTCATAAAAATAAGGATACAGTGAATAGATCTGTATCCATGTTCTAAAATCCAATAAAAATGTTTCCTGTGTGTGTGTGTGTGTGTGTGTGTGTGTGTGTGTGTGTGTGTGTGTAGGCATGCTGGGGAAGGGAAGAGGGGGGGGGGATGGAATGAAAAAAAAAGAGGGTAGATATGAAATTCCATTGAGGGTTATTTATGGCATTATGTCACAGGAGCGATTTGATGTAGGCACCACAAATTCCTCTCCTTCACTGATCTCTTCATTTCCGAGTAGTAAGTCCAACCTACATTATCTATTGAATGTATACATTTTCCCCTACAGATTTTACCTTCTAGAGCTCCCTCTGCTATACAGAGTGTATTCCATGATGCCTTGACAAATGGCCAGCTATTCTATACCTTCTTGTCATCAGTGGTTTCCAATTGTTCTAATTTTCCACATGTTTCTGTAGCACCATATTTTAAAGCGTCAGTTTTCCTCAGTTCAAAGATTCACTACCATACAATACTGTGCTCCAAAGTGCATTCTCAGAAATTTCTTTCTAAATATAGTGCAAATCTTCATTACCAATGGCTTCTCCTGGGTGTGAATGGTCACATTGGATGTATAAGTCTCCTTTTTATATCCTTCTTCCTTCATCCATTGTGGGTTATTTTGCTTACAAGGTAGCACAATACATAAACTTCATCTACTCTATGATCCCTCAATTGAATCTTGATTTTATTTCCATCAATACTTCTTCAATGTATGGATTCAATAGTATAGGCAAAAGACTGTATTGCTGTCTTGTACCATTTTTAATCCAAGCACTTTGTTCTTGGTCTTGCACGTACTGTACAGGGTGAGTCACTAACTATTGCCACCAAGAATAACTCTGTAGTTATAAGTATGACATGAGCAGAAAAGTTTGTGGTATTGTTTTCAGAATTCTATAGTATTCTGTATAACTTCAGCACTTATCAAAGCACATGTTCTGACAATTCTCTCTCATATACTGTGCAAATAGTAAATATTCACAAAATATGTGCCATTGATATGTAAACACCAGACAGTTGCACAATACAACACAAATAGGAATGGTAAGACTAGTATTGTTGAAGCAAGCAAATGTGAATGATGTATTCTTTTGAAGAACAAGTTGATATGCTTCTCTTTTCCAGAGAACACCAATGAAATTCAGTGAGAGCTAGAGACTTATATGCTGAAAGATATCCTCAACGTACTCACCCTATACGTCGTACATGTAAATATGTGTTTGATGTGTATGATAAATTGAGAACAACTGGACCTTTAACGTATCTGAAACATATCAAGCAAAGGAAAATTACTATTGAGGAAGAGGAAATTGGTACTCTTGCCACTGTGGTTCGAGATCCTTGTGTTAGTTCACGTCAAGTCATAAGGGAATCTGGCATGAGCCAGAGTAGTGTTGTTTGTGTCCTGCATTGCCATAAATATCATCCTTACCATATCAGTCTCCACCAAGAAATTACTAGTACCTATTGTATGCATCGCATGGAATTCTGCCGATGTGCTAAACTTCAAATTCAGAGGGATGATACATTTATTAATTTGTTTTTATTTAATGATGAGGCTACATTCATGAACCATGGAAATATTAACTTGCATAACATGCCTTATTGGGCAACTGAAAATCCACGTTGACTGCGTCAAATTGCACATCAAAGACATAGTCAGTGAATGTATGGTGTGGGATTCTGGAGGACAGAATTATAGGCCCCCATGAAAATATTGGAAAAAGAAAGATGAATGACATGTTGCAATTAAAGCTGCAACCTTTAAGAACAAACAGCAAAATAATAAATTGGTGAAGTGCTTTCAATGGGGTGGTTAAAGGTCACTACATAAGTGAGTAAAAAACAGAAACTTAGTGATAACAAGAACAAATCACAATGCTCTAGATGTAAATAAATATAATCTGGGAGAGTGATAAAGAAATTATCATTATGTAAGTGCCACCTAGCTGAAAATTTTGAAGATGAAGAAAGCACAAAAGACAATTTTTTTTATCAGAAGCAGTTGTTGAAGAAGAGCTGGAAGAGAAGAGTGAAGATATAGATACAAAGTTTCTAGACAATGGTAGTAATGACCACATGTCACATGAAAAAGAAACTTCAGTGGCAAAAAAACTAGGACATCTGAATTTATGTTATCTGAAGGAACTACCAAGAACTGTGTTGTCGGGATTCATATTTAACAGTCATGAATACCAAACAGAATCGATTAAATAAATCAACAGAGTTCATTCTCAGATTTTATTATTTGACTCTTACATGAAAAGCTAGTTGCCAAGCAGAAGATTCAACAACTACATCATATGTAATGATATCAATGAACAATCAAGGAGCATATAATCTAATGTTATGTCACTGTATATGGTGGCTGCAAGGGCATTTTGATGCTGTCTGTGTGCAATAAGACATATGGGCATGTATTAATGTCCTTGTGGATGAATATGGCAGGATGTCCATGTCTAGAGGGTCTATGTGTTTAATGTCTTGCACAATTTTCCTCAATCTCATTAGGAATGCTGGCTGGTTCGTAGCAATTGATGATCCTGTGTCATCCACAAATTCTCCCAGCAAGCATAATGTTTCTCCATAAACTAACTCTCCTGAGAACGCATCTATATCTTTTTATATGTTGGCTGTAGGCCCAACAGTATTCATGACACATTAGTGCGGCCTTTATGGTGTGGTGCCATCTCTCCACCATACTGTTGCTTGCAGGAAGATAAGCTGTTGTACGATGGTGTGTATAACTGCAGAACTTGGCCAACTGCGTGACGTCCCCTGTCAGTGGTGATGTGCAGTGGACATCCTAACCTAGATAGCCATGTCAATGTACATGCCTTTGCTAAAGTCTCTGCCAAGATGTCTTCAGCTGGTACGATTTATGGCCAATGCAAAAATCTGTCAGTTATAGTTAACAGATAGTTACTTCCGTCTGACGGTGGCAGTAGACCTACTACATCCAGATAGATGTGCGAGAACCTTGTTTTGACATCTGAAAAGTCTCCTATTGTAGTGTGCACGTGCCAATTGACTTTGCACAACTGGCAGTGTATGCAAGTCCTGGTCCAGTTGCTGCAATCTCGTTCAATATCGGGCCACACGAAATGTTCAGACATTAGTTTAATTAATGATAAAGGTGAAGGTGAAGTATTGAATTAAAATTGTATAATTATCCCTCGCATGCCAGGGTGACACAAGTTGTGCAAACTGTCAAAAATCTTCTTGTGGTAGGCATGCAGAACATAGGAACATGATTTACTGTTCCTTACTTCACAGTATATCTCTGTATTCTCGCCTGATACATCCATCAACTTCAATTTCAATGTTGTGTGATCATCATTGAATAGGATAGTCCGTTCAGAATTTTCCTGTTGTGCCTTAGAGAGCTCAGCCATTGTGACTGTTTGTGAAATGCTTGACACTCTGGATAGGCAGTCAGCTATCGCATTAGACAATCCAGAAATGTGTCGCACATTAGTGGTATATTGGCTAATAAATTGAAGCTGTGAGTATTTCTGTGCTGAACACTTGTCACTATTCTTCTTAAAAATGTATGTCAATGGCTTGTGATCTGTGTAAATGCAGATGTCACTAGCTTCGACTTGCAGTTGTAAGTGTTTTATAGCTGCGTATATCACCAGTAACTCCCTTTTGTAGGCACTCCATTGTTGGTGGTTGGCCGACAGTTTATGGGAATAATATGCTAAAGATTGCCATAAATCATTCACCCATTGTTGGAGAACAGCATCCATGTCATAATGGCTGGTATCCATGACAAGTGCTAAAGTTGCATCTAATTTAGGATGTGCTAATAATGCTGCTTGGGTCAGGCTATGTCGAGTTACCTCGAATGCTGCTTCAGCTTCGCCATTCCAAGTAATCTGTGTGCTACTGCGAAACTTAGGACTACCTATCAATCCATTTAGTGGTGCCTGCTGTTCAGCTGTTTGTGGCAGATGCCATCTGTAGAAATTAAGCATGCTGAGGTATCTTCTGAGTTCCTTAATCGTCAAGAGTGCTTGAACTTTTGCAGGTAATGGTGCTGAACCAGCAGTAGATACCCTATGCCCGAGAAATTCGACCTCCGGCTGACTGAACACACATTTAGCTGTGTTTAAGACCGTAATGTTTCAAGTGCTGGAAAAACCTCTTTATGATTGTGCTTGTGCTGCTCTTTGTCTGTGGAGTATACAAGGATGGCATACAGATAGGCGAAACTGTGTGGCAGTCCCTGCAGAAATGGATCTACAAACCTTTGCCACGTTTGTTCAGCGTTTAGCAAACCAAAATAAAAAATACCAAAAGGCATAATTATTGCTGTTTTGGGTATATCTTCGTGTGCTACCGGTATTTGCGTATATGCTTTTGCGCAATCTAGTACGCTGAACACTGTTGATCTGTACAGGGCATGGTTATAATCACACAATAGCAGAACTTGATAATGGTCTGGAATCGTTCACACATTCAGCGCTCTATAGTCACCGCATGGGTGCCAGGCACCACCTGTCTTCAGTACTGAATGCAACACAGACGCCCATGGACTACTAGACAGACAAATAAACCTTCTTTCAACATTATATCAAACTCCATCTTTGCAATTGCCTGACGGTCTGGGGCTGATCTTACTCAGCATAATACAGGCCAAAGTCTTAATATAGTGTATGGTATCACGCAATACTTTCTGTGGAACTCCCGGCAGTCTGGTTATATAGGAAAATCAGCCAACATTTTGCGATATGCCTTGTCCACTACTTGGATCAGCTTGATCCTAGTAAAGTTCGTGACATGACAGAAACATGCTGTTGTCAGGCCAGTGAGGCTGTCTATAAGGTGGGTGTGCACTAAGTCTGGTAAGAGTTGGAAATGCACCAAGAAATCTGCACTGATTATGGCTTCACTCACGTCAGCTACCATAAAATCCCATAAAAATTCTCTCCAGAGTCCTAAGTTTAGATTCTCTCATTGTGATCCATAAGTTGCAATCACCGAATTCTTGGCTGCACTCAAGTTGAATTTTGTGTGTGGTCGGCAATGATGTATGGAACTCTTTGGCAAAATGCTCTTGTCGGAACTGGTAACTATTAAAAACTTCCGTCCCATGACTCTATCTGTTACAAACAGATGCCTACACTTCGCTTGGCAATCAGTGGCATCTACTGCCGATTGCTGCTCCTATTAGGGTATTGCAAGGAGTAATACATTTCTGTGCTTTATCACTGTAGCGGCTGTGATACCAACAAGTATTCTGATTATTCTCTGATGCAGACTGCAAGGCTGAGTTGCTTCTATTACGCCGTTGACTGTGGCCTTGATACCAATTTGTGTTACTTTGTGACATTAAACATGACATTTGTGCACATAAAGAGTAGATTTTGATGGCAAGCGCGTCATAATTCTCATGTGACACAGTAGGGGTCATGGTGGCTATGGTACATTGCAAGTCTATGGCACTAACCTGTGAAGCTGGCATGATCACCTCCAAAACACATTCAGCAAGATCCACTACAGCATCCAAGGACATCTGACTCTGCAAAACTATTATTGCTTTTATCTGCCGTGGCAGGCAGCTGCTCCACAGAATGCATAGAAAGCTATCCGGAATTGTGCCGACGTCCACTTTGCTCCTGAGGAGGCATAAATACTGCGATGGCTTTCTGTTGCCAATGTCCTCTTGAGTTAATACTTGTCTGATTCTGTCCTCTTGAGATGCAGCTAAACGTTGTATCAATTCAGACTTTAGTTGCTCGTAAACGTTTTGCGTTGCTGGGTTCATTATAATGTCCATTACTTCAGTCTTATATTGCTGGTCGAGCTGACTCACCACCAATGCAAATTTTGTTGATTCTGCAGTTATTCTGGCATATGTAGAACTCGCTTCTCCTTGTGAGAACCAGAGTGTTGGGCTACTTGGACAAAAAGGACGTAGACACACCGCTAGTCGCGAGACATAGGGTGTTTCCATGTTTGCGTTTTATACTTGTAATTCAGTCGGGCATCACCAATGTTGGGATTCATAGTTAAGCGTCACAAATACCGAACATAGTCAATTAAATAAATCAGTGGAGTTTGTTCTCAGCTTTTATTATTTGACTCTCACAGGAAAAGCTAGTTGCCAAGCAAAAGAATCAACAACTATATTGTACATAATGATATAAATGAACAAAACAAGAAGTATATAATCTAATGTTACAAGCACATTGTCTGACTTCTCTCTGGACCCGACGCTACTGTGGCGATTAACTTCTGTGGTTGGCATGAAAAGCATGTGCCTTGATTGCCATCAACAATTGTAGCGGTCACTACAGTTTGATGGTCGGGCTTAAATTGACTCAAATGAAGTTATGCCTTGTTGCGAAACATGTATCATGGCACAGCAAATAAGAAAACATTCACCATTGTGTCTCACACAGCAAGAAGACCTCATGAGATTATTCACTGAAGTATATGGTAAGGTAAGCCCTCCAACTTATCTCAGTGAAGAATATGTTTTTACACATCCTGATAATCATACAGATTTCATGGAAGTGTACTTTTTGTGCAAAAAAGATGAAACAGAAGAGTACATCAAGTATTAGGTAAGTGAAAGTGAAGTTTATGTCAGTCTGAAAACAGAAAAACTAAGGTGTGATAGAGGAGGAGAGAACAGAAGTACTGCCTTCACAAAACAGTGTAAAAGAAAGGTATAGTGATGGACCACACAATCAAGAAATATCCTCAATTGAATGGTAATGCAGAAATAATAAATCTTACACCAGCATTTAAATGCCTACACGCTCTCCTGAGCCAGATCCAGTGTTCAACTCTAAGGAAACTCTGCAGACTTTCTAGTGACTAGCACCTAAGTAGCGGATATCACTTCTGCTGATGCCATTCTCCCTGCCAAGTACTGGCTTGTACACCACCATACATTGCTGCAGGCAGATTTTTGCACTTCTGGAGAGCCGAGGCATAGGCAGACACAACCACTCTGAAGGACATCTCGGCGCACCCTTCTCTGCAGGCCTGCTTTCCTAATATGGGAAGAGTGCTATAACTATGAGACTCAATACCTGCTTTTCTGCCAACAGCATGATGCTACAGGTGACCAGCTCAACAGGTGCCACTTCCCATATACATCTGGAAAGTTGACAAACACTCCAGCAGCAATAAGTTGGCATTCTCAACCTGATAGAGGGACCCACAGTGTCAGTTTTGGGCAGGGACAATGATAGCACCCTCAATGACAGCCGAAGGAACCACAGAATGCAGATTTAAGGCCAGAACAGTGCAACCAACTGTCAGTCATCACCCACCTTCATCACAGACCTCATGGAATTTTCTGACACCAGATTTACTATAGACAACGTACTTGTACTTCTCAGGTTGATGTAGATGATTATGATTTGTTATGTGGCTCCAGACTTTATCTGGCCATTATGCAGGTCTCGATAAACATCACAAGCACCAGAAGAGAATACTGCACATCTTTCTATGGCTATCCACAATGCCCTTCTCTCCTCCTCCCCCTTCCTCAAAAAAAAAAAAAAAAAAAAAAAAAAAAAAACTATGTTCCACCCCAACAACAAAGATAAACATCAGTATAGTTCTTTATATAGTTATGTAAGCAATTTCTGTATGTACAATGTCTGATGATGAACACAACATGCTCAAAATGCATTGCAGTGTTTTAAACTGAACAAATGTAATAATGTGACTGGTAACAGTAACAACAAATATTAATTATTTCCTACAATCATCGTCAATAGACTTAGCCACCATGGCTACAGTTAAGGATGTTTCATAGTTATTTGCGGAATGACTTTTCCAGGTGTTGAGTTCACTCATCAGTATGAACACAAGGAAGTGGAAACCAATGAGGAAGGAATAAATTTAACAGCACAACAGCAAAATTTTGAAAAAGGAAGCAGAACCAGGAGAAGATAAGAAAAACATGTTACAGACCAAGACGTCAAGTAAAATTGCCGAAGAAATATGACTACTTAAGGGAAAATGCATAGTTGAAGGTGAAGAAAAGGAAAACTGGATATAGGCAATAAATGTAGAGAAAGAAACACTCGAAGAAAAATGGAATGTGAACTTTGGTGGATAAAGTAACTGCTAATGGAAAAAAAAGACACCCCACAGGAAAATGGATTTGCAAGAAAAAAAGAATGATGGGAACTACACTGCAAAGCTAGTTGCAAGAGGGGGTGAAGAGAATCAAGCAAAAATGGATTCTACGAATATTTTCAGTTCTGTTATACAAATTAATCCCCTGAGGTTCCTAAGTGCATAAGCTGCAGATGAAGATCTGATATTAGTGATATTTTATGAAAAAACAGCCTTTCTAAATGGTGATGTGTAAGAACAAGTTTTCATGGAAGTTTCACAGGGATACATAGCATCTGGGAAAATTTGCCTCCTTATTACAGCACTTTATGTTTTGAAACAAATTCCTTTGGAATGGAATAAGAAACTGAATGAGTTTATTAAGAATGAAAACCTTATTCAACTAAAATATGATTGATGTTCTCACAAATTAGACACTGAGAAGACAATGCTTTTTCTGTACGATGGATAGCTCAGACTGGAATTCAACAATATAATGAGGATAGTTTTCACCATAAAGACTATTGTCAAATCACGAAGGCACATAAAAAAAAGACACTCACACACATGAAACTATGCTTTCAGCCATTGGATTTCATCAGAAAAAGACATACTATTATTTCTACACTCACAGAAGCACACTTCACAGATGCACAACTATTACCTCTGTCTTCTGCATTCTGAGCCGCAGTCAGGGAGGATGTGTGAAATGTGCCTGTGGGATTGTATAAATGAGAGTATGTGTCTTTTCTGACAAAGGCTGTTGCCCAAAGCATAGTTGTGTGTGTATGAGTGTCTCTTTACTTGCCCGTCGCAGTTCAATGAATGTCTTTGGGATGAGTTGCAAACTATCCTCATTATGTTGCTTCTTGCTGTAACTGTTGATAATGGGAATCTGCACGGAAAACATATGCCAAATAAAACTTTTCTGGAAGAATTTGAAGAAATATTTTGAAATTATAACTAATGAAGGACTAACAATATATTTTGGACTTAAAATCATGAGAAAAGAAGGCATTCATATTAATCAAGAAAAATGTACTTAAGAAATAGTGAAACTTTACAGAAAGGGAAATTCAAAAACTGTAATTACTCAAATTTCAACACAGGGAGAAGTTCAAGAAATCAGTACAGCAATCTCGAAGTTCCACATTGTGAAAGGCCAGACATTTTACTATATCTAGAATGTAAAATGATTTTAGACTTGCCAAAAGCAGTGAAGTATGGAAGCAGAGTAATGAGTAACCAAAATCACACAGAAAAGAACGTTAAAGATACCTGAAATCAAATGCATGGAGTGGAATATTCCTCTCATCATAAATCAAGAACAAGAAATAAAGAAATAGGTTCCCCCTCCCCTGTTTCCATTTGCCTTTTGGTGTGAGTATTGGTGGTACAGAACTCAGTTAAGTACTTCTGCAGAATATTTAAATAAATAAACGAACTATGTAGGCCGCACCCACTTGCATCACTTAGTGTTGATGTGTCATGTGGTAGTGTCCTCTGGTGGCAGTCATGTTTACCCATGCTTTGCAAGTAACAGTTTTGGATATTACTGCATTTGACCATGTGCCTATAAGACATCTTGTATAACTAACAACATTTAATCTCTTATTAATAGCGCACGACTGTGACTCCAACATTGTAATGCTTCTATGTAAATTTTAGTATGTAATTTTTCATGAATATGTCTGCTTCTTGTAAAATGCTTGATTGTCTGAATATTACAAAAATCTAATGTATAACTCATATTCTGTATATTAATAGGTCATCTCAAGTTGAGTTAATCCCAAAATGATTCATGACAATGAATATTTTGTGGATTTTAAGGTCCCATACAACATTTTTACAGTTTTAATTTGCATTGCTGTAATCATAGTTGCATTACTCTTAAAGGACTTCCAGTCTGATCTGAAATTCAAATATTTTGTGTGTTTGAAATCTTGATAGTATTTGAGACAGTGGCTACAAATTTTATTCAGAAGCATGAATTTATTTTTTGTTTGTTTAAGAGAGTGAGTTGTAATTAAACAAGAAATAAACAAAAACAATATCCACCCCAAGACCACAGTTTCTATATATTGCTTCTGAAGGTTGGCAATATTAGTGGGTGTTGTTTGAATTACAAAATTATAATAATAATACAAATAAAAAGTAAAAAAATTAAAAACTGATCACATTCAGTCCGTGTAGTGCAGTACTGTGTAATATTTATAGCAAGGAATAGATGAAGACAAAATCCTATAAATCTGACTGCACAATATGGAAATAAAGCATTCACAAATTAAGAACACAGAGAAAATCATTTACCAATACTGAGAAAACAAAGTATTTTGTCTATTTTTTCCTGTCACAACATAATAAACTAAACCTGGATGTCTGTGAGTGAGATCTACTGAACTGGTTCTCTTTAGATAAAACTCATAACTAGGGTATTTTCGGCATTTCATGATGACACAATCTTTAAGAGTAAAGCATTAGTTAATTCTCAATGGTGGCCTCTTTCAGCAACTTCTCCAGTTATAAGTATTCCTGTTGATTACCCACTGCTGTTTATATTAGTTTAACTTTTCAGTCTGTTCCTAGGCCTGTTTTATTTAGCTCACATTGTATAAAATCATCATTTTAAGTAATTAGAATTTATTTTCAATGGTCTACACAAAACTAAAAATCACTTACTAAGGGAAATCTTGATTAATTAGTATATTGTCATTAATTTTCTTTATGTTGAAAATTTAATGTGTGCACCTGCAATAAAATAAAACACACTTCCAAGAATATACAAAATGACTCCAAATACTACCCAAAGGAAATGAAGGCAGTACCAGAGCAATTAAGTCCATGAATTACATCCAGAAAATATTTTAATTCCCATAAAAGAAAAGTGCTTTAAAAGATCCAGTTTTCAGCATTTATTGTGTTTCCTATGTATATCATCCAAGAACAAGCCTAGGAATCTTTTCTGTGCTGTTTTAAATTGAACCTAAATAACAGACATTTATCTGAATTTCAGAAGTAGTGGTACAACACAAATTCTTTGAATTTATGGTTTTAGTAAAATGGAGTTAAAGGTAATACACTCACTTTTTCAAAGGCACTTGACCGGCACCTGGTGGCTGGCCACCATTTCTTGCATCGGTAACTCGGCAAGCGACCATGTTGTATGCTGCAAAGAAAAATAAGGTACATATAAAATTTCAAACACAAGAGTATTGTGATGTGAATTATTGATCAAAGTAAAAGAGGTGCAATAAAAATCACAAATTATTTTGACACTGGAAAGCATTGCTTTATTTGTCATTTGAATTAATGATACTGTAATAAAACAATTCAACTCTGTTTGTCTTTGCTTTCATCATCTGCAACAAAACAATAATGTTACAAAAGCACATTTACAGCAATTCACAGAAGGTATTGCATTAAGTTAAATACACAGTAAAAGTTACTGGTGCAATATGTCTCAAATATCTGTGTCACAGTAAAGTTTGTAACTGCTTCAGCCGAATTGTAAGAAACAGTCACACTCAAAAAACAAAGCATGTGCAATATGTGTGTTTGTAGATTTCTGTGAGATGCTCTGGTAAATATTTAGTATGTGATGGGAAGCCATAAGTGATATTAACAAACAGTGTCACACATACAGAATAAGAAACTGTGGTACAATACTGAGTCAGTCAACCGCAAGAACAGCACACCATAAACAGCACTGAGAAACAGGGTGCTGAATGAATACAATATACTCACTTTCCCACTTTGATTAATCCAGTATCGCAGGCCTGTTTGAATCAAAATTAAAGACCACAGGTGTGTATTCATATGGGCACTAGTAAGTAGGTTACACAGTTACAATACATATAAGTAATGTGTCTTTTATATATAATCATTTCAGAGGTAGATAATTTATGATAAATTAAAAATAACAATAATATTTACTAATATGATAGCAGTAAATTCTTAATTGAATTAATTAATGGTAATATGATAGCAGGAAAGTCTTAATTGAATTAATTAATGGTAATAGGGAAGAGATGGTGTTAAGGAGCAGACAGACAACATAAAAAGTATTGATTATTGTAACAACCACACACAAATTCAGTATATGAACATCTATAGGTAGGTTTCATATACACATACAAATGTGTGGCTAGAATCACAAAAAAATAATAATTGTTCACCATGGTGTTCATAAGTTACCCAATATCGACAGAAATCATTGGTTTGTTTCACATTACAAACAATGATTTTAAAGCAGTATGACTACCAACCAGCTGTCCTTTAGAATTAATGGACACCATCAAATTGTGTCTAAAAGCATGATGGACTGACCTGTGACAGCATGCAGCTGCACACAACTTGCTCTATTTCAATGGCTGCTTTACAATCCAGTTCATCTGGATCCTCCCCTACATCAACAGCTCTTCTGAACTGCAGAGAAGGGAGTTACAATAACAACACATTGTACAGTCCTGTAACCATCTTGGCTTCAACCTAAGATAACCTATCATCCCTACACCCCATGCCAAACCCCCCCCCCCAAAAAAAAAAAAAAAAAAAAAAAAAAAAAATCCCTATCCCACATTTCCTCCCAATTCATGTCTTTCTGTGTGCCACCTATTTGCCACTCTCTGCACATGTCCTTTCACCCCCTATCCCCTACCTTTACTACAATGAAAGCTATCTCACATTCACATTTGTCATTCACTTATTGAGAACATCTTTCAATGCTTTTATTCCACCCAACAGTGCATAACATTCAATCCATAACCTTACCCTGCATCCTTCCTCCTCCACTCCTCATTTACTGTTAAGATGCAAATTGGGCGGTATCGTCCAGAGGAGGAGGTCATATGCAAGTGTGTGAATGTATGTATGATTTCTTTTTGGATGAAGGCTATGCCCAGCTGTGGCTCAGGGTTGTCTTTATGGGGAGTTCCTAACTACCCTCATATTACTGACATACCAAACTGAACTGTCCATTACTACATAATAATAATAAACAAAAAGGAATACAACAGAAGGATAGACTTTCATCATTGTTATTTAATATCATTCTCAAAAAACCATGAGAAGAAGAAGTCAAAGGAAACCAAATTGGCATTAGAAGAGATGATAAATTCCATTGTAATCTGCACAAGTAATAGAAAAGAGGCCGCCGTAGAAAAAATATACAAAATTGCACAAAGAAATGGTGTGTGAATTTCAGATGAGAAAATGTGGAAACTAAAGGATAGCACGGTACAAGAAAAGTTTAAGGAGTTACTTAAGATCAAAATCCCTAATTATGACTGTGTTTTGTGGAGTATGAATAGGATTCGCTATGCTGAGAAAACCTGTGGCAGAGTGTCTGGAAGGGTAAAGGAAAAGGAGGCAAGTGAAGGAGGCAGGAAAAAAAAAAAAAAAAAAAAAAAAAAAAAAAAAAAAAAAAAAAAAAAAAAAAAAGGCCTAGCATAAATGGAACAACCGAACAGAGGAAAGTAAAATCAAATACCAGGATAGTAAAAGTAGGTCTAAAAAAAGTGGTAGCAGAAGAAAATAGGAAAAGCTGAGACAAATTCACCCAAGAGTTGGAAAAAGATGTTAACAGTGGTAAAAGGATGCTATATGGAATTATAAAGTTTGAGGAAGGAAAAATCACAGCAAAATCAAACATCCACAAAACAATTAGAGGAGAAAAAAATCGCACTGACGTGTTTTACGGCCCACTTTAGATTTGTAATTTTATAAGTTTTTGCAAACATTTTGGACCAAAATAATAATCTAAATAATAAAAAATTAATTAATAAGAGTGTCTGAAACCCTTTTAGGAAAAATAAAATTAGGTAGTGGTGGGTTCCAAACCACTGACCTTCAGCGTCATTGTCCAACGCCTTGCCCATCTTTTTCTCCCTTTAATCTCTTACTATTGATGGCCGTTGTTAACTGATGCTAATATTGTGGTGTCGCACAAGTATAAAGTGGGTGCCACGTACTTACGCCGCGCGCCGCCATGCACACACGGCGCGGCATTCTTACGACGTCAGCCACGAGCACCCTCTGCTGCAACTCCGCTCGTGGCCACGACTGCTGCATCGTTCACTTGGGACTGAGATAGGAACCAGTTAGCACTTCGGAATCAGATAGGCACCAGTTAAGACTTGGCTATCGGATAGGTACTAGAAATCATCAGTAGGCTGGAGTCTCTATATAAACTATGTATCAGCATTCTGCAGTCAAGAACTATGTAAAAGTTAAGTATTACTAAGTCTCTATGAAATATATATCTCGTTCTAATTTACTCTAGTGTTTCTAGTTTCTGCTGTCCCACTGGCTGGTCAGCTCCGTACCTGCACACATGTGCATCCTTTATTCCTGTGTCGGTCTCTTTCTACTCGGTTACCGACACCTAAGACTACCGGCGGAAACGAGACACATAAAATATGGCATTTGTAGTCACTAGATCATAATTTACAGCATGAAGAAGGATGTGTTTTTGTTAATTCTTCAGTGTGCCATTGCTTTGAAATGACAACGTGTAAGTTACAATAAGAAAATCATCAAATATGCAACAGAGAAAAGACAAAAAGTTTTCAAATGTACATTTTAACAATAATGAGCTTTCCAACAAATTTTTCTGAGTACCTTGGTGTCACACTGGATCACACCCTGTTCTTTGGGAAACACCTAGAAGCAATAGCAGCTAAAGTCAACACACACACACACACACACACACACACACACACACACACACAACGATATCCTTCACAAATTGTGTGGCAGTAGGTGGAGGGCATAAGCTTCCACAGTGAGAGGTTTTCCCCTTGGACTTATATAATCTGCCACAGAATATTATTTCTTTGTGTGGTTGGATAGCAGTTGTGTAAGGATACTAGATGCCAAACTACACTATATGGTATCATCAGTGGATGCATCAAAAGTACACCACTGCGATTGTTACCTGTTCTGAGCCACATTTCCTCAACTCCTTGATGCAGAGTTTCTTGGTCTGACAATGGAAGAGGATTTAAGGTGACCAATAACTGGGAGTTTGTGAAGATATATCTCACTTGTCACTGAGATGGCTGAGGTGCACTAGTCTTAGTGAACATCATTGAGCAATGGAACCACTTGACAACTCACTGGCTCACTTTCAATCCCTTAGAAGACCTACTGGATTTGAAATTAAACACTGAAAACAAAAATCTCTTAACAGAAACTGAACAACACATAGAGTCTGGCAAGATTTTCTGTACAAATGAGGTAAGTCCTCGAACCCTCAGTGTCGATGTGGTGTTCTGCACCAGACAACTGACTATATTGTGAGCGAGTGCAACAGAGGAGTTACCCAGGACTAAATATGTATCTGTATGAGCTAAAGTAAGCTGCAATATTCGGGCTGGATGACTTAGTCATAAATATATATGGATTTGGTCTGTTTGAGAGTCTGTTTATGATGTTTGGTCTCAGAAATGCAGTCCAAACCTGGTGAAGGTTCATAGGTTCAGTATTGCAGGGTCTTCCCTTTTGCTTTGCATATCTCAATGACATTTTGGTTTTCTCTACATTGCCAGAAGAACAGAAACAACATCTAACTGAAGTGTTTGAATGTTTAAAACAGTATGGAGTCGTCTTGAACACTGCCAAATGTGACTTCGGTCAGCCACAGATTAACTTCCTGGGCCACAGGATCTCACAGTCAGGTTCACTACCTTTACCCGAGAAAGTTCAAGCCATCTCGCAACTTTCACGCCGAGAACCTTCAAAGAACTACATTGTTTTCTCGGTGGCCCCAAGAGAAAGGGAAACGTGCCAGTTACATGGACAGACAACATTATCGCTGCATTCGAGGCAGCCAAAAGAAGTTTAGTAGATGTAACATTACTCATGCACCCGGAGCCTAATGTGCATTTGGTGTTATTGTTGATGCGACCAGACTGCGATCGGTGTGGCATTACAACAATTGTGTGATGGTGCATGGCAGCCACTTGCATATTTTTGTCACAAATTATCACCATCGCAACAGAAATGGAGCACATATGATCAAGAACTCTTGGCTATTCAAGATGCAATCAAATATTTCAGACCACAGGTTAATGCAAGAGACTTTACCATATAGACCGATCATAAACCATAGACTTTCACATTCAAGAGGAACAGTACCACCTGCTCTCCACACCAGTATAATTACTTGCAGTTTATCAGTCAATTCACCACTGATATTAAACACATTTCGGAAATTAACAACGTGGTGGCAGACTGTTTGTCCTAGGTAGCGAGCATATCACAGCCTGTGGACATTACAGCACTTGCCAAGGCTCAACAAGAGGATCCTGAGTTATGTGCCCTGCTGAACGATGCCACAGCAGTACTGAAATTACAACTAGTTAGAGTTCCTGGTGAAGACATCCAACTATACTGTGACATGGCACATGAACGTTTCTGCCCCTTTGTACCAGTTGTGTTCCGGAGACAAGTGTTTGACAGCCTGCAGAATCTCAGTCATCCAGGAGTTAGAGCAATGTTCAGGCTAGTGTCACAGCGTTTTGTGTGGCCTGGTATGGAATGAGACTGCCAAGAGTGGAAACAAACTTGCATCGAGTGTCAGCTCAGTAAAGTCCAGCATCACATACAACCTCCTGTTGGAGATTTTCCAGACACCAATGCCCGCTTTGCACATGTCCACATCGATGTGGTTGGGCCTTTAGCACCATCAAATGGACAACATTACTTGGTGACAATGACTGACCGCTTCACCCATTGGCTAGAAGCAACACTGGTGGATAACATTCCAGCAAACTTTAGCATCCTTTCATTTCCACCTGAATATCATGATTTGGCTGTCCTTTACATGTCATAACAGACCGAGGACACCAATTTGAATCCGAACTGTTCACCAAGCTTACAAAATTCTGTCGAACAGTACATCATAAGACCACAAGCTACCGTGCAGCAAGTAAAGGAATGTGTCATGATACTTCTTGGACCACTGCCCTGCCAATCATTCTACTCGGTCTAAGAAACACTTATAAACCAGATTTGGACTCTTCAGCTGATGAATTAGTGTATGGTGAAGTGTTAAGGCTACCAGGAGAGTTTGTAGATGCCAGATCCATACAGCTGCCTGAGAGTGACAATTGTGACTGTCAATCAATTGAGAGAACACATTTCACGCATTCGCCCACACCAAGCATCAAGACACAGCACAAATTTCAGTTTTATCCATCCCGACCTGGACAAATGCACTCACATAATGCTCTGTGCAGACGGTGTTAGGCCTTCACTACAAGCACCATATACAGGCCCACACAAAGTCATACATCAGGAAGAACACACGATCGATGTGCTCATCAACAACAAGTGCTCTACTGTGTCTATAGATTGAGTGAAGCCTGCATATGTAGTACAAGAAGAGCCTTATACTAATTCTTCACATCATTGATTGCCTGTGGCACCAATACCAGCACCAGTGCCTTCTTCAGTGCCGGCTTCTTCACCATCACCAGTTCCTTCACCAGCAGAACATACAATGAGATCCAGTTCATTTCCTGGCATGTTTCATTGATGATGCTCCGCTTCCCCGGAGTGGGCTGATGTAGCAGTGAAATCACCGATCCTAGTGCAATGCACTAATGTCTCATGTGTACTGTTGTGAATGTGTGTTTACACTGAGTTGTCAAAAAGTATAACAAACTGGCCACCAGAGGTGCTCCTTGCAGTAATGACGCATTGTTTTCTCTTAGATATAAAAAATCTGTGCTTTGTGTCCTGTTCCTTGAAAAATAACAGTACTGTATTTACTTATGGCAGGCGCATATTCTGATTATTTTAGAATAGTTCTGTAGAAGCAAAATCTTCTCAAATAATTACGTATTTTCAGTATGCAAGTTCTTCTCTTGTGCAGTAATAAATGTTTAAATAAAAGTGTTATTTTTGCACGCTATTCGACCAATTAATACTTGCAAAATAAGTATTTCGGCAGCCTCCTACCTATGGCTCTCCGAAAAAGTACTGGAACAAACTACAGAAAACCTCAAGAAAAATCTCTAAAGGAAATGTTAATATTTTATTAGGTGTTTCATCTCAGGGCTATAGAGCAATGACGACACTAATGATAGAAGACTGTAACAAGGATGATGAAAGGTTGGACAAGCTATGTTATTAAAACATTATGAGAACAATGTCAATTCACCTCAAGAAAGGAATCGAGATAACCAATATGTGGAGATCACCAAATAAACAACATAGCAAGAACCACAGCGAAATCACAAATATACAAGTCAGAACAGGAGCAAATACAGATTCCAGTCATTAGCTTAATAGACTCAAAATCAGCCTGATGACAAACTGAATCAACAAGAAGACCACAATAATATGAATGTACAACATGACAAAACTAAAAGCATTCAGCATACAGGATAAATGGGAAGAAAACATAACCACAGCATGAGAAGAATTCAAAGAGAAGGTAATTAGTAAAGTGAACAGGGAGGCAAGAATACAATCTGATAGGTAACAAAGTGTCTTGAACATCGCGTGTCACATGTGGTCACACAAAATTTGGTTGCAATGCAGCTGTCAGCCAGCTCCAAATGCATGGGAGACCAACAGCTGCAAAGAAGTGTCCCTCTTGTAATGCAGTGCCACTATGGACTCCAACAACTAAATCACATCCTTCGGAGGACTTTGATTATCAGTCATCATGCCCAGAAATGAGAGACATCCTACCTAAGTTTCTTCTGTCCCCTCCTAAAGCAATGTTCCATTGCCCATCTAACCTCCACAACATCCTAGTCCATCCCTATGCCACTCCCAATCCCAACCACTTACCAAAGAGATACTTCTGAAAGACCCAAATGCAAAACCCAGCCACCCAACACTTCCTATCACAGACTCGTCACAGGCTTATCCTACCATATCAGAGGCTGGACCATGTGTGAACGCAACCACATGCTGCAATCATTGCACAGCCTTATACATTGGTATGACAACAAACAGTTTGTCTATCAGGATGGATGTCCACTATCAAACTGTGGCAAAAAGCTGAACACAAAACACTTACTTGATTTCAGTGACTCCTTTTTAGAACCCAGGTTATCTGTTTCCTCCCCTTCACCCCCAGCTCTTCTGAGCTGTACGGATGGGTGTTGTTCCTAGAACATATTCTATTGTCCTGAAACCATCCTGGCCTCAACCTACTATCACTTATCATTCCTACAACCCACACCACCCTTGCACAGCATCCTCCCCCCTACACTTCCCTCCTCACTCACTGTTAAGATACTTGTTGTGTAGGGTGGCTAGAGATGATGTTCATGTGTGCTAAGGTTATTTTTGATAGATATGGAATTAAGCTGTTGTTAACTGTATATTTCATGTTCAAACCTATTCTTCTGTTATTGGTCATTGATTAATAAAGCGACATTCTATCACTCTATTCCTCATAAGTCCATTTGATCAATTCTCTTCGTCTTCATTTTCCCAACAATCCATTGTTATGATACAATATTATGCTTCACAATAACATTCTCAGAAACTTCTTCCTTAATTAAATTTTATGTGCGATATTAATATTAGGATTGTGTCCAAGTGGTTCAGCTGAACACATTATTTACCGAATCTAGCCCACTGGCTTTGGATTCAAGATTTGATGCATAACGGCTGAATACTACTGAATCCCGAATCCAAATTGGTATACGGAAACCTTCAGTTATGAATGTACCGCCACATGGGAGTAGCCGAGAGGTCTGGAGCGCAACGTTATGGATCGTGCAGCCTCCCACGTCGGAAGTTCGAATCCTCCCTCAGGCATGGATGTGTGTGTTGTCCTTAGGTTAGGGACTAATGACCTACGTAGTTTGATCCCATATAATTACAAACATTTGAACGAATGTTGCAGGTTATTTTGCCTAACAGTGCACTTACATTTGTGTTATTTACTTTATTTGCCATAGATCAACTGAAAGACGTGACGTCATAAAACAAAATGATTTAAAAAAATAAAAATCTAAATGAAATTTTAAATTCTTAAATTTTACTGCAATAATGACATTTGGGATCCATCCCAGCAGGCTTTATCTTCATCACTGGTTGTGAGAGAGTGGTAATTCTTTTTAAATAAATGTACTTTGACAGATTATTTGGGTTCGAGATTCAAAAGAATCAATTTGGGTTCGGTATTCGGTACATGTTTTACTTAAGATTTGATATTTGGATTCGATTCAGTAATTGGGGTTTGACTCATTCCTAATTAATATACTTATTTTTGCAAGGAATTTGTAATTTGCCTGTGCTTGTCTGCATTCTTGTCATCTTTTGTTCATTTTCCATATATTACACTGCTTGGGTTCAGGAGAAATGTAGGAACATGGGAGGCAATACTCACTTTACGGCTTATCCTAGAAGATAGATTAAGAAAAGGCAAACCAACATATCTAGCTTTTGTAGATTTGGAGAAGGCTTTTGACAATGTTGATTGGAATAAACTCTTTCAAGTTCTGGAGCAAGCAGGAGTAAAAAGTAGGGAGCGTAAGGTTATTTATAACTTGTACAAAAACCAGACAGCGGTTGTCAGAATTGAAGAGCATGAAAGGGATGCAATGGTTGGGAAGGGAGTAAGATAGGGTTGTAGCCTTTCTCCAATGTTATTCAATTTGTACATTGAGCAAGCTATAAAGGAAATCAAGGAGAAATTTGGAGAAGGAATTAAAGTTCAGGGTGAAGAATTAAAAACATTGTGTTTTGCCAATGACATAGTAATTTTGTCAGAGACAGTGAAGGATCTGGAAGAGTAGTTGAACCAAATGGACTGTGTGCTGAAAGGTGCATATAATATGAACATTAACAAGAGCAAAACTAGGGTACTGGGGTGCAGTCTAAGAAAATCATGTGATGCTGAAGGAATTAGATTAGGTAACGAAACAATAAAGGAGGTAGATGAGTTTTGTTACTTGGGCAGTAAAATAACAAATGATGGTCCCAGTACAGAGGATATAAAATGCAGAATGGCAATGGGTAGAAAAGTGTTCTTGAAAAAGAGAATTTTTTTTAACATCAAATACTGAAAGCCTAAGGAAGTCTTTTCTGAAGGCATTTGTGTGGAGTGTTGCCTTGTGTGGGAGTGTAACATGGACAATAAACAGTGCGGACAGGAAGAGGATAGAGGCTTTTGAAATGTGGTGCTACAAAAGAATGCTGAATATTAGGTGGGTGGATTGCGTAACTAATGAGGAGGTACTGAACAGAATTGGGGAGAAAAGGAATCTCTGGCATACCTTGACTAAAAGAAGGGATAGATTGGTAGGACACATTCTTAGACATCAAGGAATTGTGAGTTTAGTGTTGGAGGGAAGTGTGTGGGGTAAAAACCGCAGAGGAAGACCAAGAGATGGATACAGTAAGCAGCTTCAGACAGATGTAGGTTGACGTTCTTATGTGGAGTTGAAGAGGCTTGCTCAGGATAGGGTATTGTGGAGAGATGCATCAAATCAGACTATGGACTGAAGACAACAACAACAACACTGCTTCCGAGGTAGCAGCAGTATGTTTTATTTTAGACAAGGTGTTTATGATGTCAAAGCACATATGCTGTGTGTATCATATTGATGAAGTTGCTTAAAGGCAGATTATATAATAATGGAAAGTCAAGGTTGGAATTAGTAATATAGTAAGGACACAGGGTGGTCCACCTTGATATTGCCAATTCATCCTACTTAACAACTACTTTTGCTTTGAGGGGAAAGTTTACCATCAAATCCAAGGCACAGCCATGGGCACCTGCATGGAACCCTCCTATGTCAATCTGTTTATGGGCCATCTGGAGGAATCCTTCCTAGCATCCCAAAACCTCTAACCTCTGGCCTGGTTCAGGTTCATTGATGTTATTTTCACGATCTGGACTCAGGACCAGGACACCCTATCCTCCTTTCTTCAGAAGCTCAATTCCTTCTCCCCCATCCACTTCACCTGGTCTTCCTCAACCTACCATGCCACATTCCTGGATGTCAACCTCCACCTCACTGATGGCTCCATCAACACATCTGTCCATATTAAACCTACCACCACCAACAGTACCTACACTTTGACAGTTGCCATCCCTTCTACATAAAAAAATCCCTCCCTTACAGCATGGCCACCCGTGGACAGCATATCTGCTGTGACAAGAACTCCGTTTCTGAATATGCTGAGGGTCTCACAAAGCACATGCTTGATTTCAATGGCTGCTTTACAACTCAGGCCATCTGGATCCTCCCATGAACCATCAGCTTTTCTGAACAGCACAGATGAGAGTTATCACTACAATACATTCTCCGATCCCCTAATCAACCAGGCCTCAACCTACGATAACATCCCTTATTTTTTTCTATACCTTACAGTTCCTACCTCTCTATCCCAAACCTCACCTATTTTGAGTGGTGCATAAATGATCGATCGTGTGTGTGTGTGTGTGTGTGTGTGTGTGTACGCGGTCTTGTGTGATTGCAGTGTGCATGCATTTTGTATAATTATTTTATTTTATTTTGTTTATTTTATTTTTCTCTCCTCACCCGCCTCCCCAATCCATTCCTAAGCTGCATCTCACTAACCCCATCTAACCCATCCCCACCACCGTGACATAACCTTCCTATCCCCTCTCCCCTCTCCTCCACTCCCGTCACCGATTTACTCGCTGCAGAGCATGATTCGAGGTGCAGCAGCCGGAGGTGATAGTTGTATGACTGTGTTGTGTGACTGTGTGATTGCGTGAGTGTTCTATTTTCTGAAGAAGGCCATGGCCAATAGCTGAAAGTGTTATATGTGTGTGTCTTTTTTATGTGCATGTTGCAGCTCATCACCACGTCTTTGTGGTGAGTTGTGAACTGTCCTTACTATATTATTAACGGCAGATTAATTTTTTATGTAGTTGAAAAGAGGATAAAATAGTACTGATATATGTTGTAGCGAATATAGTAGATGAGGTTTACTTACCAGGCAAAGGAGCACAGGTATGTGACAGTAACATAAATAAATAAAACACACACAAGCATGCAAGCTTTCGCAACCATTTGTTCCTTCTTCAGGCAAAGAGCAGGGAAGAAGAGGGAAAAGTAAAGGATGTGGATTTAAAGAAGTGGGTGAGGAGTCATTCCAATCCCAGGAGAGGAGAGACTTACCTTTGAGGAAAAAGGATTGATAAACAAACACACACACCCACACACATATATACATGCACATCCAACACACACAAGAATGCTGAAGATTAGGTGGGTGGATTGTGGTTGTACCCTCAAGCTACAAATGTCTGCGTAAGTGTGTTTGAGTGTGTATATGTGTGGGTGTGGGTGTGTTTTTTTCCCATAAGGTAAGTCCTTCCACTCCTGGGATTGGAATGACCCCTCATCCAGTCCCTTAAAACCCACATCCTTTCCTTTCTCCCCTCCTCCCTTCCTCCTTTCCTGATGAAGCAACCAACGGTTGCGAAACATTGAATGTTTGTGTGTGTTTTTATTTGTGTTTTTTGTGTCTATCAGCGAGCCTGTGCTTTGGGTAAGTCAAACAATTTTTATTTTTATATATATTTTTCCCACCAGGAAAGTCTCCTCTATTTAAAAAACAGATGACTTACCCAAAGGACAGGCACGGCAACGGACACAAATAAAATCACACACATACAAGCTTTTGCCACCGCTGGTAGGTTCTTCAGGAAAAGAGGAAGGAAGGACAGGAGAAAGGGAAGGATACGGGTTCTAAGGAAGTGGAAAAGGAGTCATTCCAATCCCAGGAGTGACAGGACTTACCTTAAGGGGATAAAAGGGAAGGCAAACAAGCACACACACACATACACACGCTAACACAACAAGGTAGACATTTGTAGAAAGTAAAGAGGATGGAAAGGTATATAATTGACAACTGGGGTGTGACAGTGTTGACAACTATGCTTGTAATTTTACTAATTATTTTGACATCTGAACATGCTGAATTAGTATTGCAAAGACTATTTCTTTTTCAACCCCTTCATTTTTTTAACCTTGTCTTCCTTTCCCTTCATTGTTACAGGACATGTACTGCATGCAGTAGATCAGTGCTTTTACAGGTCATTTTCCAAAGAAAGGTCATGAGGTTGCTCTGAAACACTACCCGATACTACATGTTTTTGGCAAGGTTCTTGGTAGAATGAGTGTGACTACTTATTTCAAAAGTCATCCATCACCAATAATGATTTTTATTCAAAATTTAAGCTGTGCCTGATACTGAACTACAGAGAAACTATTTTGATTCCTAGTCACAGATGCTACTCCTGCACAAGGTGCTTCTGTTACCTAACTTATAGATACATTTTGAGTTTATTGAGATATGATTCTAACTAATCAACCCTCATATATTTCCAGGGTATCGTCTTGTCTCCAGTATGCTAAACATCTGGCAATGCAAGAACCATCAGTAGTGATCTGGACAAAGGAGTAATAAATCAACAAACTACAGAAAAAAGCAGTATGCTGTGAGATGGATTATGAATTTTTCTTTTGAAGATAGGGAAAATAAAAAATGCATAAGATATTTAAAATAAGACAAAACTCATAAACTGCAAAAAATTAATACTATCAGTTGTTTGCAATTTCCTTAACATTTCTGAATTCTTGCTCTATGGTGATGTCAGCCACTCAAAAATATCAGGAGATTTCTGATTGTGTATGAATGCATTTTAAAATTTTAGCAAATACATCTGCGTGTGCGTGGGAAAGGGGGGGGGGGTGTCTGTCTGCAACTTGACACATCCTCTATGTAGGGAGTAGTAATATATCCTTTTCATAATGTTATTTGTTAATAAGGTTTTATTGAATAAATGTCTAATTAATTATTTTTTTAGTATAGGACACTCTAAACTTTAATTACACATATTTTCCTCCACAAAAATGACAATGATAAACAGAAGTATAGTTACATTACCCAGGGGAAAAAATCTTATATAATGCTAATAACAATGTTTTGAAAACAAGATAAATAAGATCATATTTCCTCACCTTTCTCTTGTTTCCGTCGCTTTCTTTTGTTGCATATTTTAACAGCACAAACTGACAGTATGATAGCAACAATGAAGAACAGTATTCCTCCTACAACACCTGCTGTGATTGCCTTGTGCTTCACACGAGCAGGCACAGGGTACTTGACTTCATCACTACTCTCATAGCTGCGGAAAGAATTGGCCAGGACTCTGAAGTGATATGTTCGTCCACCAACCAAGTTCTTAACTGAAAATAAGAACACCAACCAAGTTCTTAACTGAAAATAACAACAAGCCACGAACTATAAGAAACAACATATATGCAAACTGGGCCACACTAGATGAATTATAAATTTAAAAAAATAAGTTTTGTGGAAGCACAAATATTGACAGACAGGTCAAGGGCCATTTTCCTTGCAGTTGTCATAATGATTGTCTTCATTATATATAAGGCAATGATGGCCAACAATCCTTTCTTCAGTGTGGATACATACTAGGTCCAAATTCTTACAGGAATCAGGGAAGTGCTGCAAGTAATGAGTGATAATGGACATGGGCACTGCATTTAATAATGTGTGGTAACAATGAAAATTTGCATTAATTCAGAGAGTACTTACTCAAACACTCACAAAATAAATAAGTAAATAAATATAATAGAACTTCAATAAGTGAAATAATTCCGTAATTATATGTGACATACTTGTTTCAAGTTTTATAAATGTTATGACTAAAACATTTTATTCTGTCAGGAAATATACACCAAATCACCAAATGAGTACTTAAGTGTTCCATATTGCTGACAGATTATTATGATAAATTAGGGGTAATTCTATCAACTAAGCACAAGATTATAATGTTTCCCTAACATAAGCATTGCCTGTAGAGTTACTACTTTCTAGTGACTTGATAAAGTTTGTAATTTCATTAGCCATTAAATAAAGCATTTAAAAAATATCATTGCAGAGAATGATTATGATTGTCACTCACCAAGATAAGAAGTCTCCTCTGGACGAATCTGGCCTTTGTTTAAGGTTTTCCAGGCTGCATCTGTGCGGTACTTAATAGTATAGTATTGTACAAGATGGGCCCTTTCTAAAGGTGCTTGCCAAGTTATAAGAAAACCATTGCCTACTTCCGTCACTGTCACATTGCGTGGTGGTCCAGGTTTTGGCCCTGCTTATGACACATAGAGAAATTCACATTTTGATAGCATATCAAATTTAAAAAAAACTGACAATTTTTCCTATACAGTTATTCAAAAAACTGTAGTACAACTGATAACTGACTAATTCATATAATGTGTATGCTATGTGAGCTACTTTAAAACTAACCACTTACTAACTGAGAAAACAAAAATAATTAACTCATTGATGTGAATCATTGTATATCACAACAAAAATTACCTCTTCATTTTCTTTATTCATTGTTAATTGCAAACAAGAAAATGAAACTTTCACTGTGCAGCAGAGTTTGTGCTGATATGAAACTTCCTGGCAGGTTAAAATTGTGTGCCGGAACCTAGACTTGAACCTGGGACATTTGCCTTTTGCAGGCAAGCACTCTACCACTGAGCTATTCCAACACGGCTCATGGTCCGTCCAAGTAGGAGGCAAGGTACTGGCAGAATTAAAGTTGTGAGGATGGACCATGAGTTGTGTTGGGATAGCTGAGTGGTAGAGTGCTTGCCCTTGAAAGCCAAGGTCCCAGGTACAAGTCCTGGTCCCGGTACTCAGTTTTAATCTGCCAGGAAGGAGGATATTTATTTACTTTCCATAATTCGCTAATAATATGAGTTAGGGGGCGGTGAATGAATGTTTATTTACTACCACAAGTATATTTATATTGTGGCAGTTTTAAATAACTGCACACCTGGGAATGTGGAATAAGTATAAAACTTTTTGATGTTAAAACAGTCACCTTTTTACATGTGTTTATTTTGTACTGATGGTTCAAATGATTGTTAATATCAGGCATTACTTCCTTTCAAAGCTGCATTAAAGATTACGTAACTGAGTTTGTTATCTACCTCTTCACATCAAACACATTTCCATTTGAGTGTTAGGAAGAAAAAAAAACCTCCATGCATTTAAATTTAAAACTTTTATCCATTATGGATGAGGAAGACTATAACTGTGGTGAATAAAGGTATCTCGAATGAACAACAACCAGTCACCTTTTATGTAGAATTTTTTTATTATTCTTTTTCCATAAACAGTTTCGACATGCACAAATGCAGATGCCCTGATGCATCAGATGGTGAGAAGGTTTCTTTTATTATATTATATTTGGTTCAGCGTCTAATTTACATATAATTGGTAATATTGATACATCCAATGTGATGGAGTATTTATTCCACATTGGTACAATTGGTAAAATCCATACATCCATTGCAGTTGTGTATTTATTCCACAGGTATATGTTTTTCAGTTATACACTATAGTGTATACTATACTGTAGTACCAATTGTACTATTGTGGAATAAATACAACCCCACACTTGATGCATGGATGATACCAATTGTACATAAATCCCACTCTGCACCAAATGTAGAACAAGAAACCTTCTTACCATCTGATGATGATATGCAAGGCAAATCAAAATTGGTAATGGAAAATTAATCATAAAAATATTCTACATAAAAGGCAACTGATGGCTGTTTATTCAAGCTACATTTAAGTTTTTAAATAAACTATATGTACCGTATAAGTAATACAGTACCAGTACTTACCAAAGTTTCTCTGTTATATATTTTCTCAGTTAAAGAGTGGCAATATTATTAATAGCTCACATGCACACATATGAGAAGTATCAGCAAGTTAAACAGCATTTTAAAAGGGATAACTAAAGAATCAAACATGTTGAATAAGGACATTAATCCATTTTCAGCCTTTCTATCTATTAGGCTGTATTCAAGGCTAAAGATAATGAGCATCTGAAGAGAATCCTGAATTTAAAACACATCTTCAGCTGTTTCAAGAATGCTTTCTGTTTCATCTTCAAATTAATATATGTTGAAATGTAACAGTTGCAATGAATCTGGCATACACAGAAGATACCTTCAAAAATATTAAGTTTGACTAATTTGTTCATATACACATTTAATGATCTTTAATGATCTTTCTGTGCTTACATGATAGGTATGAGCTTACATGCTCGGAAGTTGCACAAACAATTCTTTTTTTCCTACCCTGACATTGAATACATTTCATTTTGCCAAGTAAGCTCTAAAAGTGATTTGGAAATCATATTTCTATGGCTGCTAACACTATAGTTGATACCTGATTCTGAACATATCAGCCTACTAAGTTATGTGTTGTATCAAAATGCCATACTAATCTCCTTAAGGGCAGAGAGAATGTAAAAAAGTCACTCTTACAGTGAAAAGCGTAATAACACAAAAAATTGAGACACTAAGTTATAGTTTTCTTATTTATATCATTTTTGTAGTACTCTTTATATGCTCTTACTATTAAAGCATGCTATTACGTTCCAATATTTCATTCAGTTGATATGTAATATTTTACTATGCAAAACTGACTAATTGGCTATAATTGTAGAGTCTGAATATAAGATCAGTTTGTAACCATATAAACACCATTTTGTGCACATGCAGAGCTTACTCAATGTTTATCTATGTGCAACATACATCTACATTTCTCAAACAGCCCTCAGTAGAAACATGCAGTCCTTAAAAACTTTTTTTGCTGTAAGTCAACAAGAATTATGGTAACATCTCCAGACCTTGTGCCATCAGATATTTTGTCAAAGAAAACTACTGGAGCACAGGATACGACTGTGAAAGTTTACATTGTTCATTTATTGATATGGTTCATTGAAAACAAACTGTAAAATTAAACTCAAAATAAATTGTACATTAAATGGGGAAAAAAGAAAAAGGAAGACCTGATTTCTCTGGGCATAACAGAATAATCAGGAGAATTATGCTGTTTTTGCAGCTATATGTAATAAAGTATAAATTATTTTCTTCAATTTAAAATTATCCTTCGAAAAGAAAACGGTAATGCTTGCTGAAATCTTCACTTTGTATTCAAATATCTGACATCCTTAGAAATAGTATTCACACTATAGGCTTAGAATTGGGTGTTTAATGAAAGATGGCACTGTTAACATAATACTTTAAAATTGCTAATATTGCCACAAGACCCCAAGTTAACCAACTGCCGGTGAGGTGCAATGGCTGGCATCACCGATTGTGGTGCTGAAGGTCGTCTGTTCAATCCCGTCCACCAGTAAAAAATTATTTCTTTGTAATTATCATTTCCAGAATGTTCTATATGTTTCTTATGTTAACTATTCTTCTAATTTCTGGCACATTCTGTCTGTGTATAAATAGCAGAGCACTCTGCCCAAGAGGCAGTAAGTGTTGCGTGTATGTTCAGTTCGCAATAAACCTGCTTTCAGTGTAAGTGCTGTGTTCAGTTGACAACCCTGCCTTCAAAGTCAAACCTGCTTACATTTCAACACGACATTGTTTGGTGGAGGTGCCGGGTATCCTGTGCAACAGCTGCATCACCATGGCTCCGAATAGGCAACGTAAAAGCCGTCGCTTACATGGACTAGAACCGGAATACAAGAGATATACCAAGAACATCTGTCTGAAAGTCCACATCATCAGAAGAACAATGGACACAAAACGACTGGTAAGCCAGCTGCACATCAGACACCTGTCGGTGTTCCCTGGAGACGTAGGACAGGACCCCAACAAATGGTTATAAGGGTTTGATTGAGTTGCCAAGTGCAACAGATGGGATCTTATAATGTGCTTGGCCAAGGTCTATTTCTATCTGACAGAACAGCCCAGCAATGGTTTGAAAACAATGAAGACAAACTGAATGACTGGGAAATGTTCCAGGCGGAACTTAAGAAAACGTTTGGAGACCGCCAGCGACAAATCCACTTGGCGGAAGAACAACTGAAGAACCAGGCCCAATGACATGGTGAGCCCACACAGTCATACATACAGAATGTTTATGACCCTGTGTAACATAGTCAAGCCTAATATGGCTGAGGCCAACAAAATCACGCACCTGATGAAGGGTATTGCAAGCTCTTCTGATAAAAGACGGCGCTAAGACAGAAGAGTTCATAAAGTGGTGCCAGTGTATTGAAGAGATGCAACAGAAGATGGTTGGCCGAAAGAAGTCTGACAGACTCCCCAATGTAGTCCCTATGGCCATTGTGGAAGACCAGCATGACTTCGATTCTCTCATACAACAAATTCTGGGAGAAGAATTACAACAGTTTATGGCAGTTGGGGCTATTAGACTGAGCGTGCATCAGATTATGGCCATGGTTGTAAGCCCTGCAAGACACAAGGGAGCTGACTCCACTGAGGAAGAAGTATTTCAGACATTAGCTCCTGTCTGCCCCACCAGTCACACCCGGCGTGAAGAATGGCGTAGCCCTGCTATGACTTACGCTGCAGCCGCCAAATGGCAGCCTAGGAACTGGCCAACGCAGCCACAAACTGACACCCCTGGCAACTATGATGCCCCGCAGAAGAACAGACGTCTGGAGGACAGAAGACAACACACCATTGTGGGCACCCTGGACATGTCATATGCTACTGCAGAGAGAGAAGTCGAGTATTCGACAAGTATTTTGCCGCAAGACATCAGCCATCATAGCAGTTCTATCCTAGGCAGTCACCTGCTGATGTGTTCAGTCGACCTATGGGAAGAAGCTCATCACTGTACCCTGGATGAGGTCGCTCCTAGATGTGCCACTGCCATTCATTGTCGCTGTACAGAGGTACCAGCTGCTCCCCTAGCCACTGCGCCCAGGAAAACTAAGCGAGGCGACCATCTGTGGAGGTGAGGTCGATGCAGATGAAAATCCTCCATCGATGACAGTCGCTAAGATGTCGGGAAATCTCATCAACATCATAATCAACGGCCAATCTGTCAGGGCACATGTTGATTTAGGAGCTTCTTTCTTTGTATTGTCAGATAATTACTGCCGCACACTAAAGAAGACAATGTTCTGTGATACGGGGGCAACTGTGCTGAAGGTTGCAAATGGAAAGTACGTCCTGCCAGCAGGAACTTGTGTTGCAAGAATAACCATCAACAACAGGACCCAGCCATTGGAATTTGTCATTTTAACAGAATATAGTCATAATGTCATCCTCAGATGGGACTTCCTTCAGACATCCCAAGCTATCATTGACTGTGGAAGATCTGAGTTGCAAATTGAGGAAGTTGTTCCGATGGGTACACGGCCAGTTATTTGCCATTGACAATGTGATGATTCTGCTGTTGACAATGAGAAGAGTTCCAGTCACAAACACAGATGACCGGTTAAACTGTGAAGTGCTTGTTGATAGTAAAAAGTTTATTAGGATCACAAAAGAAATTTACGTACCAGCAGCTACCATAAGCATTACTGGTGGTCGAAGAGAGATTTGGATCACTAATTGTCATGGGCAGTCACAACTTATCTCCAAAGGAATGTGTATCGAGACAGCTGAACCAATCCAGGATGGTGAGCTCAACGTCATCAATGAAGACCCATGCTCTGTTGTTAGTACAGACAACACCATGGAGGAAACAAACATGGAACTGCCAATAGGATCTGGACTGACCAAGGAACAATGCCAGCGGGCGTTAGCTATACTGCACCAATATTTGGGTGCATTCACACCCCAACAGGAGGAAAGTCAGACAAACGACTAATGATAAGGCACCGTATCAATACTGGGGATCATTAACCAATTAGCCAGCATTTCTTATAGTGTGTCACCAGTTGAAAGAGGGATAATTCAGGAGGAAGTGGAGAAGATGTTGCACGATGACATTATTCAACCTTCAGAGAGTCCTTGGTTGTCTCTGGTGGTCCTCGTAAAGAAGAAGAATGGCACGTGGCAATTCTGTGTCGACTATCGGTGGCTGAACAAAATCACAAAGAAAGATGTCTACCCACTGCCACGCATCGATGACACCTTAGACTGCTTGGAAGGAGCTACATACTTCTCAACTATGGACATGCAGTCAGGTTACTGGCAAATTGAGGTTGATGAAGCTGACAGGGAGAAGACGGGTTTTAATACACCTGAAGGCCTCTATGAATTCAAAGTAATGCCATTTGGATTATGCAATGCTCCAGCCAAATTCGAACACATAATGGAACACTTGCTTCAAAACCTAAGTGGACAACGTGTCTTTGCTATTTAGATGACATTGTCATTTTCTTGAAAACATTTAAAGATCACTTGAGTCGCCTGTCAACTGTGTTGAAGTGTGTTCAGACTGCTGGACTCCACCTCAATCCAAAGAAGTGCCTCTTCGTCACCAAAGAGATAAAAATCCTGGGGTACCTAGACTATGGAGATGGTGTCCATCCTGATCCAGATAAAGTAAGGGCAGTCACAGAATTTCCAACTCGTCAGCACATACGTGATGTGAGAAGTTTTCTCGGGTGTGCTCATACTACCGACGTTTCATAAAAGGATGTTGTAACAAGGCACATCCATTGCAAGAACTTCTGCAGGGAGAGGCCAAGTTTTACTGGGATGAGAAAAAAAAAAAAAAAAAGCGTTTTCTGGGCACTTAAGGAGGCTCTAACTTCTGCACCAGTTCTAGCCATGTACGCCAAGAAACTGAACTTCACACAGACGCCAGTGGTTATGGGATTGGTGCAGTGCTTGTACAAGTTCAGGAAGGTGCTGTAAAGGTGATAGCCTACACATCAAGACTACTCTCGAAGTCCAAGATAAACTACTCTACAACTGAGAAAGAATTTTTCGCAGTTATCTGGGCTATCAACAAGTTCAGGTTGTATTTATTCGGCAAACCATTACCCGTCACGACAGACCACCATCCTTTGTGTTGGCTGACTAGCTTGAAGGATCCATCAGGTCGACTAGCAAGATGGGCACGAAGACTCCAAAAGTACGACGTTACAGTGGTTTTCAACAACGGGCGCAAACAAAATGATGCCGACTGTCTTTCGAGAAATCCATTAGTGGAACACAACAGCATGAATGAAATTTCAGCCCTCACTGAGTTAGGTGATATTACAGCTGGGCATCACAGCATTTTTCCTGCTCCATGGCCGTGAAGCTGGGATGACAATGGATACACTGTTTCTGTTCCAGCCGGATGACACTCAGGATGACTATGTGAAACAGCTCATCACCAGGGACAAAGAAGCAAGACAGCTGGCTCACATACAGACACTCCACGTCCAGGAGAAGGACCATCAGTGCTATAACGGCAAGCACTTACCTGTGCTGTACAGCCCAGGAGGTGCGATATGAAATTTTACCGATGTATGGAAAGTTGGACTATCAGAAAAGTTATTGAAGTGATATTTTGGTCTGTACCATGTCATACGCCATCTGTCAGAAGTCAATATGCAGTTGAGGATTATGAGCCATCGCTGAAATGACCAAAATGAAGAGACATTGTTCACATCCTCCGCATGAAGCATTAGAAGCCTTACTATGATCCTAAGAGCAGATACTACGATCCTAGGAGCAGATAGTTGAAAATGGCTTCTTGTTCAAGGACTCTAAGAATGATAATGATACTGATGAAGTCATGACAGGAACGTCTGTCATTGGTAATCATGCAGAAGGGAAGGATTCTCCAGAACTTCCATACAGGAATGAGGTGATACAATGTGCAGGCACATTGGCTTTTTACCCTGGCCTGTTTATTTAAGATCGACAATTACTTTGTTTCTAAAGACCTACAAGTTGACAAGAGTGCTGACATGGGAACCAAAATGGGCCACTTTTTTAAACCCCATCCTATATGCTACTGTGATGCTTCAGTTCCAAACTTTTCAGCTTTAAAATATTTCCCATGTAATGACACTCAGGCAATTTTCCTTGTATGACATAGGCCATTTATGAATGAATGAGTTTTCTGTCCTGAATAATTTCTAATTCTTTTCTTAAGTTTGCCCTGTCATACGTACTGTAGACTTTTTTCCAGTAAAGCCCTTACAGTTTAAAAATGATTGACGTTTAGTGTATTCCCACTAATTATTATTTTACAGTCTCTCTTACAAAGTGTCAGCAGTTGATAATTAAACATTCTTGTTGTATCTCTCATCATGTTATGGTGTTATGAGTTTTAGATGTCATGTAAAATCCCACTAGAGATTACCACCACTACCACTACCACCACCACCACCACCAAGAAATTAGATCTTAACTTTGTGCAACAGCTCAATGGAGCCCTATGTAGCTCTATTGACATGGGAACAATACTATCATCTACAAAGCACCTTTGGCATATGATTCCGAAAGAGCAGGCAATGTCCAAGAGGTCCAAAAAGTAAGTAACAACTGATTGTTGGCACAAGCAGTCCACTTCAACTTACAATCCAGAACAATACCATGTTGTTGTATGAGTATGAGGATTATTAATGGAAAAAACTGTATAATATCAAGGGCATATTAATAAAGAAGGCTGTATAAAATACTGTATTACGGTCATTCCATTAAAACTCACGGGGGGGGCGGGGGGGGGGGGGGGGGAGGGGTGATAAGTTGACCATTTCAGAATTTGTTCATATTTGGTACATGGGTACCTACAAGTCTTAATAGAAAAACTACCAAATATCACTGTCCTATCTCCAACCGTTGTTGAGAAAACTATGTTTGAAGTCTGAAAGATGTGTATGTAGTCAACAGTTGGGCACCAAAATCCCCATCTTCAGAGGGCTACAGCTTAGTGATGAGTTGATGTAAAGACATCACTTTGTTATGGTTCACATATGTAGAGCACTAAGTTGATATATCATATAAAAGTGAGAAACATCATTTAAATTGTTTATGAAAAGTTTTGAAAAATAGACTTCTTTCACACTGCAGTTCAAATTCACGAAAAAAATAATTCATAACTCTACCTATAAAAACAGTACAGCCATCAATTTTGGTACTGTAGCTCTTCAGTCCTAGTATGAATTATAAAAAATAATGGAAAGCATATTGCATTGCATTTAGTAGTTCTTACTTCCAATTAAAGTTAACTCCATCAGGAAATATCAACGATTTTGATGAACTTCAAAGTCCTGGATGGGTACATACACAGTTGAATCTGAACTTGATATTTTGCTGAAATGTTTGCATATTTGGTAGCAATCTTAGGTGCAAAGAAGAATATCCTAACTCACTTACTTCATAGATAAACAATAACATAAAAATTCCATATATGTGTATCATCAATTTTCAGTACTACTGGGTATTTGAAACGTAAACCAAGGGTATTCCAGTGTTCTCAAACTGTATATGCTTGACCTGAAGGACAGAACTGTATAATACGGATGGCTGAAATCAGTTATTAAGCATTTACTTAATAAATATGTTATATTTAACTTTTATCAGCTTGGGTGCACAAATGCAACAATGTAAAGGGTAACATTACTCTATAACTGTATATTAAAATGACAAGACCATGGAATAAAATTGATAATTAAAACAATAAAGAAACAATAAAGAAATTAATGAAGAAATATACATATATGTAACTTATACCAACATATAGCGTAATAAGCAAATACATTGCAAAGGATACTCACAAGCAAATCTGAAGATATAAACACATCTTTGCTATAACCTTGTATTTCTAATTTATTGGTCTCAAAACACAAAAAGGTTACCTAAAGGTGAGAAACAAGATCTTTTCATAAAAATTATCATCAAGCTTATATAACTGGGTACTGTGGCTTTGTAATGATGGGACATTGACCTTGCATATAACACTGGAGAAGGGAACTCAAATTATGTCTTTCCTATTGGGCCATTTTAATAATTGCGACTCAGTAGGAGACATACAGATAATTTTCACATCTCTAAATTCATGGGACATCTGGGAAATGTGACCTATGTAACACTTTTCATCATATCTGAAAGCCACATACTGCCACACTTAGAAGTGTTCAAATGAATAATTTTCAGGAGTTCCCATAGCAAAAGTGGTCCCATTTGCATCTGTAGAAAGCCCCTTCATTAGAATGCTATTAGTAGCAATGACTAGAAATTCATTGTGTGACCATGTTTCTGGAACAGTCTTCACTGCACTGTATATGCCTTCCTGTGAAGACACAAAGAACATAATAATGCCCTGGATTTTGTTGAGTGACTATGTATACAGGTTTTCTGGTGTCAAGATGTAATTGGATGGAAATGTTGGTTGCAAGCTGCCTCTTCTAGTTAGGCGTTTTACAGTCCCTCCAATACCATCACAGGGGCTCCTACCATGGCACATAGCAAAAAAGTGCCATTCCGCTTCAATACCGAAACATTCTTGATACTGAATTAGATTTGTGAGGTTCTTGTAATTATTGTACTGTGAAGCAGCACCATCACTGAAGTTTATTCTCTAGTGTTAAATGCCATCATTAAAAAGCCACAGTGCCCGATTATATAAGTTAGATGGTAAGTGTTATGAAAAGATCTTGTCTCTCATCTTTAGGTAACCTTTTTTTGTTTTGAGACCAGTATATTAGAAATATAAGGTTAAATATTGTTGAAACGAGATAGAATGGCTGGCCAGTACTTACCTTTGTGCTGTACCGCCGATAGTAACACAAATGAAGAAACAGAAAAGAGGGGACAAAAAGGACTAGCTTTCGGAACACAGTTCCTTCATCAGTTGGGAGAGAAGGGAAGAAGAAAGGATGGGAACAGAAAGTAAAGGTGGTCCACGACCTAGGTCATGAAGGTGGTGTGTCTGGAGTGTCACTCCCGAACACCACCTTCATGACCTAGGTCATGGACCACCTTTACCTTCTGTTCCCATCCTTTCTTCTTCCCTTCTCTCCCACCTGATGAAGGAACTGTGTTCCGAAAGCTAGTCCTTTTTGTCCTCTCGTTTCTGTTTCTTCATTTGTATTACTATCGGCGGTACAGCACAAAGGTAAGTACTGGCCAGCCATTCTATCTTGTTTCAACAATATTTATCATCTCTGAGGAGAATTTTCATAATTAATCAAATATAAGGTTAAAGCAAAGATGTAAGTCTTTCTTTTTCTATCTTCAAATTTGCTTGTGAGTGTGTTCTTTGCAAATTATTTGCTTATAAGGCTATATGTTGGTATATGTTACATGTAAGTATATTTCTTCATGAATTTCATTATTGATTTAATTATCAATCTTATTTCATGGTCTTGTCATTTTAATATACAGTTATAGAGTAAGGATACCCTTTATATTTGTTGCATTTGTGCACCCAAGCTGATAAAAGTTAAATATAACATATTTATTCAGCAAATGCTTAATAACTGATTTCAGCCATCCATATTATACAGTTCTGTCCTTCAGGTCAACCATATACAGTTTGAGAACACTGTTACAAGGAATACCCATGGTTTTAAGTTTCTAATACCCAGTAGTACTGAAAATTGATGATACACATATATGGAATTTTTATGTTATTGTTTATCTATGAAGTAAGTGATTTAGGATATTCTTCTTTGCACCCAAGATTGCTACCAAATATGCAAAAATATCAGCAAAAAATCAAGTTCAGATTCAATTATCTACATACCCACCCAGAACTTTGAAGTTAATCAAAATTGTTCATTTTCCCTAATGAAGTCACCTTTAACTAAAAGTAAGAACTATTAAATGCAATGCAATATGCTTTCTGTTATTGTTTATAATTAATACTAGGACTGAAGAGCTACAGTATGAAAATTGATGGCTGTACTGTTTTCATAGGCAGAGTTTTGAATTTTTTAAGAATCGTGAATTTGAACCGCAGTGTGAAAAAAGTGTATTTTTCAAAATTTTTCATAAACAATTTAAATGATGTTTCTCATTTTTATATGATATATCAACTTAGTGTTCTGCACATGTGATGCATAAAAAATTGAGGTCTTTACGTCAACTCATCACTAAGCAGTAGCAGTCTGAAGATGGAGATTTTGGTGCCTGGATGGCGATCGCATACACACCTTTCAGACTTCAAACATAATTTTCTCAACAATGTGACAGTGACAGTAGGACAGTGATATTTGGTAGTTTTTCTATTAAGACATGTTGAACCCCATGCACCAAATATGAACAAATTCTGAAATGATCACCTTATCATTCACCAAAATATCTGTGATTTCCCACAGAATGACCCATTAAGGATCTATCAGGATATCCCTGCCTAGCTGGACTACACTCCTCCACAGCAAATGTATACTGCTCTGATAATGTGAACAGTTTTTGATTACACACAGAGACATATTTCCTGTAAGCCCTATGATTGTTGATTCCGCACAGATAAAAGGTACTTGGAATGCAAGAAAATGAAATGGGGAAGACCACTGTAAAATGTGAACAGCTAAACAAAAGGCAAGTATAGCATACTTGGACTTATGGGAGAGGAAGAAGGTCAACATCAGTTATATTATAATCTGTATGTTATAGCAAATCTAAATTCCTGGTGACAGTGCAGAAATCATGTGGACTCATCATACTTATAAACACATTGTCCTGTACAAGTATTGTTCTTCCTGTCCTTAATTATGTTAAGGCCACCATGGAATGAATTATGATACTTGGTCTTCATGAAGTTTGATGGGAAGAAGAATTTAAATTAAAGATTTCAAGACAGTTTATTGAGTATCTGAAAGGAAGGAGACATGTACTTTGGAAATGATTTATAGAAGAAATTATAAAAGCTCTTCATCAGTGTGATACCAATATGTAAAAGAGTTTGGGCATTGAAACTAAGGCAAGATCATGTCTATATACAGGTAAAACAAGAGTTGTCAACCTTTGATTTTGATTAGGAAGCAGTGCTGAAACTCACAATACATATTACAGGTGATGGAAGAAATTGGAAACAGAAATGTTGTTAATGTCATAATGAGTCATTTCAGTAGCAATATTTGCTAAAGATAGTGGGAAAGGGCAAGTGCATGACCTTGTGCTACTATCTTAAGCCAAACTCCACTCGGCACACATTATGTAATGAACAAATGAACTGCACCAGGAAACTCTACTACCAACCGTACGAAGCATCAAATTACAACTGGTACTGCAGCTAACCAGTAAAATCATGACAATAAAGCACAGTCTTGCTAATGAAGTAAATTCCTCTTAAAGCTCAAATTCCCCAGTTCTACAGTCAGTACCTTCTGTACGTAAATTGTAATGTAAGATTTTTTGCCTTGATTTATGTCATTATTGCACTGAAAGGAATTGATGTAGACAATAAATATACAACAGTGATTAATGGTGTGTTACTAAAAAGTTTTATTATTATTCACTGTTCAAACATTTTGTTGCAAGAAGGTATAAATATGATATGTGCCAATACTTTCAACAAGGATACTATTTTAGCCGATAACATGAAAATCTAATTTTGTTAAAAGGAGTGATTAGTTTCATTAATTTTTTGAAGCACACAATACAAACACACATAAGCTTAACTGAAAATTAGAAAACACAGGTATGTTATGTTTTTGATCACTGAGGGTGAATAATGTTCATAGAGTTATACTGGAAATATACTACATGTAAGTGAACACATTAAAACAAAATTAAATCAAATGAAAATTGAAAACTAAGCAAGTACCTTTGGGGCGCAGGACCGGTGGGAAATAAGAAGCTCCTGTGGAATCAGTTGGAAAGACAATAACACTATAATCAAAAATGTCTGGAATGAAATAAAACAGTGAAATAAAGGCAATGATGAGCAACAAAAAATAATAACAAGAATAAAAATAAGGCTACATGATATTTATATCAAATATTGTACAAAACTTTAAACAAAACAAGAAAAAGCTAATAAATGAACTTGAAGTGCATTGGTAATTTTTCCAGCATGCACTTTTAATAACAAAATGCTGTCAGTTTTCACATTCTTTCACTTCAGAACCCTTGGGTCATTCTGAATTTTTTTTTATCATAGCACTACAGACAAGTTAGCAATCAAGAATACACACATATTACAAAGGAATGTAAGTGAATTATTGTTCACAGTAACTTCTGTCATAATATTATCGGCTTTATTTTACACATCAATCTTACTATTATTTCAGAAGAAATATGATTAAATGATTTTGGAGACATTAAATGTCAATACACCCTTAAGTGTAATTTATGATCTTACATGAATGAGAAAAGTTAAACTAACTGGATAATTGAAGCTCAATGGAGCAAACATACTTTTATTTACATCTACAAAAGTTCAAACACAGAAACAAACAAACAAACAAACAAACACACACACACACACACACACACACACACACACACACACACACACACACACACATGTGCACTTACGCCACTTGAACTTTGTTCTGTGAATCTAATTTTAGTGACTGTAACAAGAATTATATTCAAGTTTTTAGAATTTGTGAATGCAAGATTGCCAATGTTGCAACTCCTGCTGATATTAGATGTTTTTGATGTTTTATGATGTTATGGAAAGTTGAAAAAAAGTAGCTCTCTTTTAATATATATTACTTGACACTGCTTGACCCCCATGAACCACAGACAAAGACGAGGTGGGGTGGCTTGCATGCCTCAACGATAAGGATAGTAGCACCATAGGTGCAACCACAGTGGAGGCCAGACAAATGTGTGGTCCCTGAAGAGGGGCAGCAGTCTTTTCAGTTGTTACAAGGGCAAGAGTCTGGATGATTGACTGAGGTAGCCTTGTAACATCAGATAATGTGACTCTGCCACAAAGTTACTGCCAACAGCTGAAAGCAAGGGATCATTACTTTTCCTAATGACTTGCAGCTCTACTGTTTGAATATATGATGATGGCATTCTCTGCAGGAAAATATTCCCCCATTTGGATATGGATCTCCAGGCAGGCACTATTCAGGAAGATGTGTTCATCAGGAAAGACAACAATGGAATTATGCCAACTAGGTTTATATGCCAACTAGCTCTGCTGATGATGAGGTGATCGAAGAAATTTATGAGGAGGTAAAGGAAATTATTTAGACATTTAAGGGAGAGAAAAAATTAATTGTGATGGTAGACTGGAAGTTGGAAGTGGGCAAAGGAAGGGAAGACAAAATAGTTGGTGAATATGGACTGGGCAAAAGGAATGAAAGAGGAAGCCACCAGGTAGAATTCTGCACAAATCATAATTTAATCATATCATACACCTGGTTTAAGAATCATGAAAGATGGTTGTATACATGGAAGGAACCAGGAGGTACCAGATAGATTTTATAATGGTAGGACATAGATTTTGGAACTACATTTTAAACTGTAAAACATATCCATATAGACTCTGACCATATCTTATTGGTCATGAACTGTGGCTGAAACTGACAAAACTGCAGAAAAGTAGGAAAATAAGGCAATGTCTCCCCAACTTGTGTTGTTTGGAAAATGTGATTACTGTCACCAGCTGATGTTTACTGCAGACCTGTATTGGTCTTTGTCCGATACCATTCTTACTCCCGAGCTAATATTATTCCATAACACCATCTTCTATTCCTTCCCCAACACAACATTCCAACACCCTATAATTACTAGATTATCATCCATATTTACATAGGGGCCTACTGGGGTAACCAGTCATGCTCTCATCCATTTCCTAACATAATGAATTGTTATTGACATTAACTCCCCCTTGTTGTCTCTCCCTTAAGTAACAAAGTAGATATAAGGATACAGCATTGTGTAATAATGATAAAAAAATATTGTATGTAGAAAAATGCAGTTAAATTTTTGTACCAAAATTTAAAGAAAAATCATATTAATTAGCTCCTACAGGTAAGCAGAGAGAGGAACTTTATGTTTTCTCTCATCCACTGCAACTACAACATGCATACAAAAACAATGAATGCTTCACATGCTCACAGAAATATGCATCTACAAAGAAGTAACTATCTTAACAATACTCATATAGATCCTTACCAGAAGGTGGAGAAAATGGAAAGTCTGTTCCTGATATTTGATTTACACGTATAGTTGGTATGCCCTGATCTGCATTGTTTGAAGGAAATGAGAAGAAAGTCAGAGTACAGAAAAAAATAGTCGATGTAGATAAACTAAAATATTTAGTTTTACTACAATTATATCACTGACATTTTTATAATTGGTTGGTATTTGATGATATGGAGTTTCAAAAGACAACATACTTGAAATAAGTGACAGTTTTACAGATACATGCCAAAAAGGACAGACTGCAGCATATTTAGCACAATCAAATATTTATTAATGTTACCTTTCACAAGCACACCACTGAAATAGTTTCAAAAACAATATCATAAATAATGAAATAACTTCAAAAATCTGGGTGTCTAATATGTCACACAAAAGCTGCCTCTCACATACAGACATTTTAAAAGGAAAGCATCTTATTTTTGGCTAACATTAAACACCTTTAACAGCAATACAGCTAAATTACACCTATGCAAAGTATCATGCAATAGGTCTATTTCAGTTTTTATTTTGTAAATTATTATAGTAGAAACACAAATCTATCAGGGAATTGGTTGCAGTATATGAACACGAGGGGAAGATATTATTTAAATTAATCTTATGCTACAAATAACATATGTTTTATAAATCAAATGAAAAGTCACTATCCAAATTTGTGGTAGTCTGCCAAGTTGTTAGTAGTCATAGCATTTAGTATTACTTGTATCTAAAATGCCCCACACATGAGTAATGGATTGTTAGTCATATTTCCTGCAGTCAGTTAGTTGCTTCAATCTCACTACACATTATCAATTTAATAAGCACTCTCAGGTAGTATTTTTAATGTCTCAATTGTCATGAAATTCTGCTGTGCAAAGCAAACTACTTAAAGGCAGTGGTAGCTGATCAGAGTATGTTGACCAATTCAAAAATTAACAAAAAAAAAATGGGTTTAATAATATAATGACAGTTTAAATCTCCCGCAAAGATATATTCGGAGTGTGTAGCTGGAGATGACGGTTGTGTGGCTGTGTGATTGTGTCAGTACTCTTTATTCTGAAGAAGGCCAATTGCCAAATGCTTATGTGTTGTACATGTGCGTCTTTTTTATGTGCCTGTTACAGCTTGTTGTTACGTCTTTGCAGTGAGTGTAAACTGTCCACTTTATGTTACTGAATTCCAACCTGGACTTTCCATTATTAGATCAATGGAGTTTAAATTTATTACAGGTATATTTCCTTTGGGTATGTAGTCTATGTTATAGATTTTACTGTGTGCATTACAGTTTTAACTAACATTAAGAGCATTGTGCTCTTCCTACAAACTGTATTTTTACAAATTCATCTTAAATTCCTTAACTCCTTTTACTATTTTTAATAATGTTGCATATATTTATACTATGCTTGTGCAACCTCAAAGTCTCTGCAGAAGTTTTATTAATAACAGTACTGCAGGTTTTCATAAGTCTTGTGACGTGTATGAGGGAGATGATATGTGAATTGACAAGAGACCTAAGCTTCGATATAAAAAATGTGTGCAGTACATATTTCAATTAAAATGTATACTAAATATTACCTAATCTCTCTCTCTCTCTCTCTCTCTCTCTCTCTCTCACACACACACACACACACATATTAATTACAAATGTTTCATAATACACCTAGTTCTTTCATAAATAACTACAGAATCACCAGTCAGAGTTCTATATATTCTATTACCAAGAAACTACTTCAATTTTGTACTTCAGCACTCGGCTCAGAATGCATCTCACTGCAAACAAATAAGAGTATGAATGTTTTATGTTTCTTTTCGTTTGTAATACAAAAGCAAACTCCATCTTAAATGTCAGTTTTTGAACTGGTTCATGTTCCTTGATAATCATAAATTTTAATGTAAGGTTCACACTCTATGTGAGCAAGGTGAAACAAAGCAAAAGTTCATACTTAATATCTAGGCAAGTAAGGCAGCCATATTGCATCTCATTCTGGGGAATTACAAGCAGTCAGAAACTGATTGCTGCAATTTGCATTATGCCAACACATCTGCGACTTGTGGATAGAAACTGACTGCTGTGGTCCACTACTCATGCATTGGGACCATATTAAAATTGGTAAATTCTGTAGCCTTGCAACATTAGAGACCCATAAAATATTAATACAGTATTTACTGGGGTACCTTTCAAGAGAAATGAATAATTTTCCAGTTACAGACAGTACATTTCCATAATCAGAAGTAAAGGTTCGATGACACGTCTGTTTCTTGTATAAGAAATATTTCCAGCATATATCCATCTTAATACGAGAGAAATGGAAGTCACCAAGATATAAATTCAGAGCGTGTTAAATGAACTACAATTACACCAAATAGTATCAGTTTCTCAAATGTTTATGTTCCACATGTTTGTGTGCTGTGTAACCTAAGCAAATTAAATCTACAATGCTATAATGGAAAGCACAGTTTTGGTAACATCTCTCTAGTCATTCCCTCATGTTCAGAAAAAGAAAAACGCTTTGAAAAACTAGAGATATAAAGCTCATATTCATAGGAAATGTTCAATGGTATGTTCTGAAGAAATGGTTAGCATTTCAGTCACCTTGGTTCAGCATGTGTCCACTTGCCTAGTTGGCACAGGGTCCACCATGAGCCCTGCTAACTTGTTCTAGGTGTATAAGGCATGGCTTCCTGTGGTATAGTCATTCATGCTACAGCCATACGGTTCCAAAGTTTATCTGTGCTTGACATTTGGTCACAGCCCATCACTTCACCATATACCACACACTTGTTATTGATGACACATCCAGTGAAATGGTGGGCCTGGGTAAAAGATTAACATCCTGTGACATGAAGAAGACATGTGTTCAGACAACAACATGTAGCTGTGGATTGTCTTCCTGAAGAAAGGTATCTTCGATGTCTTGCAGACAGGGCACGGCAGGATGTCATCCATATAGGCCAAAGTGGTCATGGTAATATGGACATACACCAATTGTGATTTGTGGTTGTACCGAGGCCAACGAGAAAGACAGGCCCAGCACACACATCATGTCACATAAGTAAGGCTGTCCTGAGCCAGCGCAATTGCTAGCTGATTGGCCGGCTGCTGGGGCACAGCCCACTGCCTCATAGTGGCCAGCCATTCAGCTAGCGAATGCACTGGCTCAAGACTGCCTTGTTTACGTGGTATGAAGAGAGTGTCGCGGCCCGTCTTTCTCGTTGACCTCGGGTTGTACCCGCTATGATGTTGCTTCCCCTTTCTATGGCAGTTCAGAATATGACATTTATTTTGAAACAACAAGGAGCTGCATTTGCCTAAAAACACTATCTTATGCCACTCCTGTCATCAGTGGCATTGTTCTATACTGCAACACCACCTAGGATGATTCTGTGCATTAATCAGAGGTAGGCAGAGAATTGGATCATTAACATGTAAACCATTCCATAAAAATGGTGATGGACTGTCATCTCTGATAGTGTATAGTGTGTTCTATCATTCCACTAGAAGGAGGCTGCAGATCTGACCGGCATAGTCGTTTAGATGAAGTACTGATCTTCTCAGGGTGTAGTGAGACCTGGCCCACCTCATTGTGATCTACAATTGTGTGAGAATGATTTTGCACACTCATTCCACTGCCAAAACATGTTCCAAATGAGCAGCAATGTCCTGGATTGCTGCATCACATTCTGTTATGCTGCAGTACACCCTCTCTCAAGCTCACTGATCTGAATGCAAGGTTCATGCAGCTGTCTGTGAGGTATTCTGAACATATATTCAAGTCATACTTACAGCGACAAGAACATCAAGCATATTTTACAGATATGTGGTGTTGTGCTGTGACATTAATAATGACGTTGAACCCATGGCTGACTTTGTTCAAATGCTAATCATTTTTGCAGAAAATTTTAATGCAAATGTTCTGCGACTATGAACTCCCTACCTCTAGTCTTTCAAGGTGTTCTGTTTTTTTCTCTGAACATGAGTGAACATTTTATGATTTGTAGCACTGAACTGATGGTCGCTCCATACCACTTAATAGAAGATTTGTGAAATCTTAAGAAATGCCCAATATCATTTATGAAATGGCTTATAAAATGACTAGTTATCCTAAAGACAAGCACTGCAAAAATGGTCAAAACATCAATGTTGTAGTTGTCCTACTGTTTTATAATCGGGCAGTCTAATAACCAAAAATTGTTTCCAAATTACAATGATTTTTTAAAAATTTATTTTATAGTTTATACTATTCTAGAATATGTGCATATCTCTAAAATAGTACACAAACACTTCCAAAATGACAAGAAACTCAATACAGGACAAATTATACTAAAATTATATTAAAAGTCTCCCTTTAATTAATGAAAATGTATGACAAAAGTAACTGCATATTATCATAGCAGAAAAAGTTTTCACACATTTCTTGTTAAAAATAATGTGAGTGAGTGTTAAGTTATTCTCATATTTTGTGGTTGTGATCTAGCAATAACATTGTTCTCAAGTTAATAATTTTTCAAAATAAAATGACAAATGTAATAATTTCTTTATGAGTAAAGAATATGAATACCTCTTAACTTTTAGTAAGCATAATTTAAATCTGGAATTATATATTTGATACTAACCAAGTGTCCTGACAGTGATAACCTTGCTAAACATTCCATCTCCAAGTTCATTTTTTCCCACTACCTGGAATTCATAAGTTGTACCTGGAGTTAAGCTATTGATTGTGACCTGAGTGCTTCCCGAGGGCGTCACCGGTATTGTGTTCCAATCTGAGAAACCAGATTCACGATACCTATAATAAAGAGAGAAATTAACAAATTATTTGACAGTTTCAACTTATTATTGTGAAAGCCTCGTAGGAATAATATATTATGCAATATTATAAAATTTGGTCTCTCAGTTACAATCATACAATGATGTGTTCCCAGTTCCTTGGCTTACATTGAAATATTTACACGTAACACATAACTTCAAAACTTAAAATTCAAAAGTGTTTACGGAACTTTACTGACAGGACCACAAAAAATGAATGTATAGTCTGAAGCTGAAAATAACTATGATAGTCACAAAACACAAAACTTCCTTCCCCTTGTTAGTATACTACTTTGGTTGAATTGACCGCATTGGTCTGAGAAAGTTATTTAGGAAACTTCAGAGTAGAAGAGACTAGTAAATACTTTACAAACAAACTTTTGATCTATGTTCATGAGTCACCAGCTTAATGGAAATTATGGCCCTGATTAGTTTCTTTCTATATTCCAAGTAGGGGAAAATATAATTGGCATAATTTCAAAATGCTCAAATTTCCAAACTGATATCAAATAAAAAGACATGTATTAGGAAACTGTGGACCTTGACTCATGGCTAGGATGAGAAGCAAAAACTTGCTGCAGAAAATGAGAAAAGATAGCATCATTAACCTCCTTATGCTGTGTGGTTGGGGCTACAACTGTTATTACAATATTCTCACTACCACTGTTCCATTTGTAAATGATGCATGAGAAGGAAAATTATTGATAAGTCTTTCTGTAAGTTCCAATTTTCTCTGATTTTCTTGTAAATATTATTTTATAAGACATTTGTGGCAAGAACCAATATGTCACTCTGATATTCTTAGGATACACACTTCAACAGTAAATGAAAGGTAGGCACAACATTTCTCTTTTAGTACCTGTCACAGGACTTTTGTTGAGCATTTCCCAATTTTTGTAACACTTATTAAAGAATTATGTGACAAAAGCTGTCACTCTGGAATGGATATAGGGAAACATTCCTGGTATGAAATATATGTGCCTGTCGCAGCTCGTCGCCACGTCTTTGCGGTGAGTAGTAAACTGTCCTCACTATATTATGTATAAAAATAGAGACGGTTTTACTTACCAAAAGCAAAGGCTTGTTGACAGATACACAAATAAAGACACACATAAACACAAAATTCAAGCTTTCACAACTGTTATTTGCTTCATCAGAAAAAGAGGAGGGAAGGAGGGGGAAAAGGGAAGGATGCAGGTTTTAAGGGAGTGGATTAGGAGTCATTCCAATCCCAGGAGTGGAAGGACTTACCTTAGGGGAAAAAAGGGCAGGTAAACAAACAAAGAAACTCACACACACACACACACACACACACACAAACAAACAAGCCAAGACCAAGGCAGATATTTGTAACAAGAAAAGAAGTTGGACAGATATGCCAGTCGAAGTGGAACCTCTATCCAGAGATCTTCGGTGCTATCACAAGTGGCTCTGCCCTTAATTGTATTCAACTTCTGGGATACAGCATTGAAATAAGTCGTAGTGGGATCATGTATAGGGCAGGTTTACACCAGGGTCAGTTACATGGGTAGGAGCCGGAGGGTAGGGAAGGTGGTTTGGGGATTTCATGGGGATGAACTAGGAGGCTATGAAGGATAGGTAGGCAACAGAAAGACACTCCCCGAAATGAGATCCATCCTTCATGACGTCCTACCCACTCCACCAAGAGTGTCTTCCTACCACCCACCTAACCTTCATAACCTCCTAGTTCATCCCTATAAAATCCCCAAACCACCTTCACTACCCTCCGGATCCTACCCATGTAACCGCCCCAGTGTAAAACCTGCCCTAAGCACCATCAACCACCACTTACTCCAGTCCAGTAACCAGAAGGTGTACACGATCAAGGATAGAGCCACTTGTGATGGCACCCACGTGATTTACCAACTGACATGCCTGCACTGTGAAGCTTTCTATGTGGGAATGACCAGCAACAAACTGTCCATTTGCATGAATGGACGCAGGCAGACAGTGTTTGTTGGTAATAAGGATCAACCTTTGGCTAAGCATGCCTTGTTGCAAGGCCAGCACATCTTGGCACAGTGTTACACCATCCAGGTTATCTGGATACTTCCCACCAATACCAACCTTACAGAACTCCAGAAATGTGAACTTGCCCTTCAGCATATTCTCTCTTCCCGTTGTCCACATGGTCTCAACCTCCGCTAAATTCTAATTCCCGCCCACCATCATTAACATCTTTGCCTCGATTCTCTAGACAGAGCCTCTACCTTGAGTGTCCAACTTCTTTGCTTTCACAGTATGTCTGCCTAGGTGTGTGTGTGTGTGTGTGTGTGTGTGTGTGTGTGTGTGTGTGTTGTTTGTGTTGCTATCACTGCCTGTGCTCCTTCGCCTGATGAGTAAACTACATCTACCATATATATATATATATATATATATATATATATATATATATATATATATATATATATATATATATATATATATATATATATATAAAATAGAAAACGGATGACTTACCCAAAGGCCAGGCTCGTTGATAGATACAAATAAAATCACACACAAACACACATACAAGCTTTCGCAACCGTTGGTCGCTTCTTCAGGAAAAGAGGAAGAAAGGAGAGGAGATAGGGAAGGATATGGGTTTTAAGGAAGTGGAAAAGGAGTAATTCCAATCCCAGAAGTGGAAGGACTTACCTTTGGGCAAAAACAGGAAGGTAAACAAATACACACACACTCACACATATCCAAATGCAAACACACCTAGACAGACATTTGTAAAAAGGAAAGAAGTTGGACAGAGATACCACTTGAGGCAGAGGCTCTTTCCACAGAACCGTGGCAAAGATGCTAAAGATGGTGGGCAGTAATTTGAATTTAGCAGAGGTTGAGACCAGGTGGGCAACGGGAGGAGAGAATAAGCTGAGGGGCAAGTTCCCATCTCTGGAGTTCTGAAAGGTTGGTGTTGATGGGAAGGTTGGTGGGACGGTGTCCAGGCAGAGCTTCAAGGAATCCTCAGATCCTTAGGCCCCCTACAAAACCTTTCACCTGACTCCATTAACCTCATGACCCCATCGACACCCCGCACCCCCACCTTCTACCTACTTCCCAAGATTCACAAACCCAAACATCCCGGCCACCCCATTGTGGCCGGTTACCAAGCCCCTTCAGAATGAATCTCTGCCTACATAGACCAACACCTTCAACACATCATGTGCAGTCTCCCATCCTTCATCAAAGACACTAACCACTTCCTCGATCACCTGAAATTTTTACCCAGCCTGTTACCTCCTGAAACCATCCTTGTAACTATTGATGCCACTTCCTGATACACAATTATCCCACATTCCCAGGGCCTCGCTGCGATGGAGTATTTCTTTTCACGCTAACCACCCACTTCCCTACCTAAAACCTCTTTCCTTAATACCCTACCCAGCTTCATCCTAACCCACAACTTCTTCACCTTTGAGGGCCAGACATACCAACAACTAAAGGGAACAGCCATGGGAACCAGGATGGCCCCCTCATACCCAAACTTTTTTTTGGGACGCTTAGAGGAAGCCTTCCTGGATACCCAAGCCTGTCAACCCAAAGTTTGATACAGATTCATTGATGACATCTTCATGATCTGGACTCACAGTGAAGAAGAACTCCAGAATTTCCTCTCCAACCTCAACTCCTATGGTCCCATCAAATTCACCTGGTCCTATTCCAAATCCCATGCCACGTTCCTCGATGTCGACCTCCATTTGTCCAACAGCCAATTTCACACATCCATCCACATCAAGGAAGGAGAGGAGAAAGGAAAGGATACAGGTTTTAAGGAAGTGGAAAAGGAGCCATTCCAATCCCAGGAGTGGAAGGACTTACCTTAGGGGACAAAAATGAAGGTAAACAAATACACACACACACTCACACATATCCACATGCAAACACACCTAGGCAGACATTTGTAGAAACCAAAGAAGTTGGACAGAGATACCAGTTCAGGCAGAGGCTCTGTCTACAGAACCGAGGCAAAGATGTTAAAGATGGTGGGCGGGAATTAGAATTTAGCGGAGGTTGAGACCAGGTGGGCAACGGGAAGAGAGAATATGTTGAAGGGCAAGTTCCCATCTCTGAATGATTGGTGTTGGTGGAAAGTATCCACATAACCCGGACGGTGTAACACTGTGCCAAGATGTGCTGGCCATGCACCAAGGCATGTTTAGCCACAGGGTGATCCTCGTTACCAACAAACACTGTCTGCCTGTGACCATTCATGCGAATGGACAGTTTGTTGCTGGTCATTCCCACATAGAACGCTTCACAGTGCAGGCATGTCAGTTGGTAAATCACGTGGGTGCTATCGCAAGTGGCTCTGCCCTTGATCGTGTACACCTTCCGGGTTATGGGACTGGAGTAAGTGGTGGTGGAAGGGTGCATAGGGCAGGTTTTACAACGGGGGCAGTTACAAGGGTAGGAGGCAGAAGGTAGGGAAGGTGGCTGGGGATTTCATATGGATGGACTTGGAGGTTACGGAGGTTAGGTGGTTGGCGGAAAGACACTCTTTGTGGAGTGGGAAGGATGTCATGAAGGATGGATCTCATTTCGGGGCAGGATTTAAGGAAGTCGTCTCCTTGCTGGAGAGCCACATTCAGAGTCCACTCCAGTCCCGGAAAGTATCCGGTGACAAGAGGGGCACTTCTGGGGTTCTTCTGTGGAAGGTTCTGAATTTGGGGGGATGAGGAAGTGACTCTGGAAATTTGTTTCTGTACCAGATCAGGAGGATAGCCGCGGGATGTAAAAGCTGTTATTAGGTTATTGGTGTACTGGTTCAGGGATTCAGGACTGGAGCAGACTCGTTTGCCACGAAAACCTAAGCTGTAGGGAAGCGAACGTTTGATGTGGAATGGATGGCAGCTGTCATAGTGGAGGTACTGTTGTTTGTTGGTTGGTTTGATGTGGACGGATGTGTGAAGTTGGCCGTTGGACAGATGGAGGTCGACATCAAGGAAAGTGGCATTGGATTTGGAATAGGACCAGGTGAATTTGATGGGACCAAAGGAGTTGAGGTTGAAGAGGAAATTCTGGAGTTCTTCTTCACTGTGAGTCCAGATCATAAAGATGTCGTCAATGAATCTATACCAAACTTTGGGTTGACAGGCCTGGGTATCCAGGAAGGCTTCCTCTAAGCGTCCCATAAATAAGTTTGTGTATGAGGGGGCCATCATGGTTCCCATGGCGGTTCCCTTTAGTTGTTGGTATGTTTGGCCCTCAAAAGTGAAGAAGTTATGGGTTAGGATGAAGCTGGATAGGGTATTAAGGAAAGAGGTTTTAGGTAGGGAAGTGGGTGGTCAGCGTGAAAGGAAATACTCCATCGCAGCGAGGCCCTGGGCATGTGGGATGTTTGTGTACAAGGAAGTGGCATCAATGGTTACAAGGACAGTTTCTGGAGGTAACTGGCTAGGCAAGGATTTCAGGCGATCAAGGAAATGGTTGGTGTCTTTGATGAAGGATGGGAGACTGCACATGATGGGTTGAAGGTGTTGGTCTATGTAGGCAGAGATTCATTCAGTAGGGGCTTGGTAACCAGTCACAATGGGGCGGGTGGGTCTCACTGTGATGGAGGACGGAACTGTTCCAGGCAGGGTTCAATCTGAATGATTTCTTGGGGGAACTGGATCATCACGAAGAAAAATAATCCTATCATTTTGGTTTCTACAAATGTGTGCCTAGGTGTGTTTGCATGTGAATATGTGTGAGTGTGTGTCTATTTGTTTACCTTCCTTTTTGTCGCCTGAGGTAAGTCCTTCCACTCCTGGGATTGGAATTACTTCTTTTACACTTCCTTAAAACCCGTATCCTTCCCTTTCTCCTCTCCTTCCTTCGTCTTTTTCCTGAAGAAGCTGCCAGCAGTGGCAAAAGCTTGAATTTTTGTGTGCTTTTATTTGTGTTTTATGTTTCTATCAGCGATACTGTACTTTCGGTAAGTCAAACAATCTTTATTTTATACATATTTTTCCCACCAGGAAAGTCTCCTAATATACTTACCAGGCGAAGGAGCACAGGAAGTGATAGTAGCACAAATAAATTAATAACTTCACACACACACAAACGCTAGCTTTTGCAGCCTAGCTGCTTCTTCAGGCAGAAGGGAAGGAGAGGGAAAAAGAAATGATGAGGGTTTAAGGGAGTGGGTAAGGAGTCATTACAATCTCCGGGTAGGAAAGACTTACCTTGGGGGAGAAAAGGAGGATAAACAAATGCACACTCACCCACACATATACACAAACGCAAGCACACCTAGGCAGAGATACTGTAGAAAGCTTTCTACAATATGTCTGCCTAGCTCAATAAGACCGGAACACATATTTTATATTTTGTAAACAGCAATATGACATACCAGATAGTATACTCCTGCTTGTAGCCAGATCCTCCACTGTATCCTGGAAGCCACTGCAATGTAACAGCAAACTCACTTGCATTGCCCGATACATTGTATGGTGCATGTGGCTGTGTGCCTTCAACAACAAGTTGGGTGACTGTCACAATTGTTGCTACTTCATTCGAAGCTACACACTGATAGAACCCAAAATCTGCACGCCGCAAACCCTCAATTGTAATGTTGCCACCCTGAACTCGTACACGGTTCCGCTGCAAGGGTGATCCATCTCGCTGGAAAATGAACAATTCTTTATAGGAAGTTACTTGGTCATCACTAATGTGTTTTGAGAAAGACAAAAATAAAATTAGGCTAAATAAAGTCAATCACACTATATCCTTACAAGATGTTAGCTTTCCAAATAAATATTGGTTTATATATTGCCTAAAAGAACAAAAGACAGGAATATGTAATAATTGAAATAGTTTTAGGGAAAAAAGTTACTACATTCAAGAAATGTCCCCTTTGAGAGAGGACCATGTTCCAGTACCCACTTCAAGGAAAAATCTCAGGTGGTAATAATTTAGTCAGCAGGACTGACCCACAGAGATAGCCCAAAAGTTGATAAACTATTTGCAACATGTACTGGATATTTCTTAGAAGCATATACAAATCAGCTGAAAAACAGTCCAGTTGGACCACAAAAAAGGGAAATATGGTCCCCTTTTAAAAGACTCTTGACAGAAAAGTGGGGAACCAGCTTCCTTGGCCCTCCTTCCACCTTCCTCACCAAAAATTTTGGCATGCAGATATACATATTCCGACTCTTTTAACACAGAGCACGCTAAATCATTTTAGCAAGACTCTCACTGAGATGAAGTGTTCATACATAGCACTTGGCTTTCACTGCTGCATCTAAATACAGTAGAATCCCATTTTTACACTTTTCAAGGGACTTAACAAAAATGGTGTAAAATGCGGAAAATAAGGTTTTAAATGATAAAATATGTTTACTGGATCACCTAAGCATTTTCGTAGTTTATTTGTGATTTTTGTACATAATAGACATCAAAATCCGCTGCATGAAGAGCCTTGGCAGCAGTGACAATTATCTATGGAACACAGAAGCCTAATTAAAGTTTGTGACGTGGAGAGAAGTCGTACTTAGACTATTCCGAGGTGCCTTAGTTGTAAGTGGTGTGGTGGTCTAACGGTAAGACGTCTGCCAAGAAAGCATGGAGGTCTTGGTTCAATTCCTGGCCGCATCTCACAAATTTTAATTCATTGCTTCACGTTTATCTTTAACTCACAAGGAAGTTTATTCATTATGTAATAAAGGTTATTCATATTTTGTACTATTTTAAGCAGCAGGCGGGACTGGAACTGGTAACTTTATAGGAAGTAATTTGATTCATCATAATTGACTGTCAGCAAGCCTTTAACTGACATTCATTATTTATGTAATGAAACTGCACAATGAACTCCCCCCCCCTCCCCCCCGTTTCGCATGATGATATTTGAGAATTTGTTCACATTCTCGAGTGCAAATATATGCATAAGTATTTTTATGACATTAACACAGTGTCATGATCTCGCACTATAATCACATTTTTAAGGTTATAGTATACCGTGCCCCCTTTAATGTGCAGGAAAACATACACAAGCAAACCAGTCTCATCTTTTATAAAACTTCACAAATAAATACTTAGATAAATATTTGCTTTTCACAGTACGAATATATTCTCAAAACACATCAAGCATGACAAACTACTAATTGTGTAAATTAAGGAGGCGTAAACAAAGCATCTGACAGTTGGCATGGTGGCTGATGGGATCAGACTCTACGTTGTGAGTCTACTACCGGTGTGTACTGCAAACAACGAAATGCAAAATATACATTTGATTAAACGCAAAGTGTCAAGAAACTTGACTGCATAATGTTTATGAACACTACACTTGAAGGTGAAAACCAAGGCAGCATCAAATTATGTCATTTTTTTCTTCATGAACATGGTTTCATAACCATAAAATGTGGGAAGAGTGTAAATGCCTATATTAATGCAAAAAAAAGGGGGGGGTGAATGAACATTGTGAACATAGGAAATTTGACAAAAAAGATGTAAATGGTGGGAGAACAAAATCTGGGAATGTAAAAGTGGGGTTTAATTGTCCCTTGGCCAGGTCTCCTTTTTCTTCCACTAGCACTCCCAGCTGTCTGTCTCTCCAATTCCTCTGAATCTTCCTGAGCCACTGGCTTTACCACTTTCAGCGCCTCTCTTCAAGTGGCTATGTTGCATTCATTTACTCTCAAGTCAGCTGTTTGCTTCTTCAAACACAACAGTCTCCTCTCTACACATACCCTTGGGTATGGCTTATTATAAATGGCATCATCTACGAAGACACCCCAGTTTTCAGCTGTTCAACGCATTCCCCTCCATTACTGCACTGACAGCCAATTACGTTCATGCTGTAGGCAAGTGGTTGGCTGCGCAATATTTCTTCTGCAGGCTTCACTGTTGGCGCTCATCTGTAGCTCCTCCCCTCCACGCTTTCCATATCGCTCCGCCTCTATGGGTGGAAGTGCTTTTTTATATGAGGCCAGGTATAGATTAGTACACCCCAGACAGATAAACTTTAACACATGGGTGAATGGCTGTAGGGGGACAGTGGACAAAATTTTTCTTGTTAAAATTTGCAAGAGTGGATGATCCAGCCCTCCAAAACTTGAGTATGGTCTCCACTCATCTCTCTTTCATGTTGCAGTTTTCTTTCATTTTTTCTCCAACTGCTACTATCGTTTATCATTTTTACTGCGAATGTCTCTCTTCTACCATGACTGTGTGCGCTCCCTTTCTCTCACACTGGCACAATCCCCTCTCTCTTCCACCACCACTTTCTGTCATTCTTTTTCAATAGAAAAAATGCTAATATGTTCGCATGTCAAAATTTTTGATAAGGAAGATGCAATGACGACTGAGCAGCTGGTTCCCCACTTTTCTGTCAGGGCCTTTTAAAGAGGAATGTATTTTTCTTTATAGTGGTTTGACATTATCATTTTTCAGCTGGTTCCCTACTTTTTCTTGCATACAGCAAAGTGTGATGCTTTTTTATGACAAATGCTACAGATCTGTAAGGATTTGATACTTACCGTATTTAGTCACGCACTTTGTGCACTTTTTTGGATGAAAAATCCGTGTTGAAATCCCGGTGCGCAAAATATGCAAGGAGTAAAAAAGTTTACTCGGGCTATTTCTTGGCGTGCTGCATATACAGTACCTCAAAGACGCGCTTTTAATAGCTTTTCAATTCACTGAATACCTAATAAGTTACATGCAGTGATATATTTACTAGCATGAAAGCCCGTGTTATGATATTTACCAAAGTCGTGTAGTACTGATGACTCCATGCAAGAAATGAAAACACTACTGTAAATAAATACCAAAGTAATACTGAATTTGTTTAATGTTCATTTTTAAGTTATGTATGGTACATTTAACATTATTAACACAAGTATGCAGTTTCAATAAAAGCAGAAGGAATGCCATTGCTGTAGTATCATTGATGAATCTTAATCTGATTGATTCCATAATCTGAAATGAGAGTTCGCACAGCATATAAGATTGTTTGTTTCATGTCTATTGAACCTGTCATCCATAGAGCAGGAACAGTATTTTTTATTTATTTTATCATCTCCATTTCAGAACATATATCTTGATTTAATGCCTTTATTTGCACTATGGTGATTTGTTTACAAACCATATACATTAAAGCAGTTTCTTATTGGCCGCGCAATCACGACTCCTGATTGGCTGCTTTGTACCCTCGCCAACATCTACACGACAACAACAAGACGGGGCTCATAAACTAGGATTTTACCGAATACTGATCAGCAACTAATAAAACGAAAGTCAAGCTACAGCCTTTAACAAATGAAAACAAACAGGGAGCGAGAAATACTGTAATGTATAGGTAGTCAGTTTTTGATTACTACCTATGGTAATTGGCTGCAAGTTTCTTTCTTTTCTCTCTCTGTCTCTCTCTCTCTCTCTTTTTTCACATCGCAAAAATTTTGTAAGTACTGTATTGTAGCACTATATTAGCATGAAATTGTACTGTAACTTTTAACAACATATTTTTCGTTATATTTACCTGTGTTAAAACTTCTTAATAAATAGCTTTCACGTAAGCAATATTCCTTTCATGCCTTATTTTTACCGTATCAAAAGAAGGCTATGAAAAGCGAAGGTTTTAGAACAGCGTGGTTACAGGAGGCGGCATTAAAAGTGTAAATTGTGTAGGAAACCAGATCGTGCACTACACACAGAAAACGACGGGCAGCCGACAGGCGCAAATTAAAGTTTGTAGAGCTTTCAGAAAAGTTTAATTTAATTAATACATGGTCACATTATCATGCACATACACTCAAGGAGGCTGAGCAAACTCTGCATATACTATGGCATTTGGTTCTGAAAAGAAGTCTGTTGGCTGTGCTGCTGTGCGAGAGGTCAGAGGGAGAGGGAATGTTTATGTCCACTCGTAGTGTCATAACAGTCATAATGATTAGCAACTACGCCATGTTCCACACTGGGAACGGACTGTGAAAATACTTAACCACAGCTCCTACAATCCCTGTCATTTCACAAATATAGTATGACAGAAAATTTTACAAAGTTTAAAAAAAAGTAAAAAATACATGAGGATTTAAAATGTACGAAAATTGGTTTTAAAAACTAAAGTGCACAAAATACGCAGGGGTGAAGATTAAACGAGTAAATATGGTACTTTATTTACTTTGGGACATTTATGTACAAGGTAAAATGAATAACAAAAATAAACTGTTGTTATTGAGAGGAGATATCACATTGAACAATGTACCAAATCAATTTTTTTTTCACAGAATAGTTTTCTTAAAATGGAATTATAAGTTATTTCTAGTGGCAATTAAGTCTGCTTGGGCAAACCATGTGGATTCACCAACTGGATATGAAACTAGTACCTCAAGAAAGCAACAAGATTTTCCTCTCAATTTTAAATGAAACTTTGTTATTTCCTCTGAATTTCACACTCAAAGACAAAGGAATCTGTTTTTACTTCTACAAACTCTTTAAAATGTTGTGTAATATTATATTTATTTTGATGCTGCACAATAACTTAATGAGTAATGAAAATAAAATCAATCCTTCACCGAACAAAAATATCAAAATGTAAGATGTGATAAAACCAATTTTTTTTCACCATTAGATTTCTTAAAACCAGATGTTATGTTTCATAATGGTTGGAACTCTGTCTCTCAGCACAATCACCACTTTTGGTACCCAAACATAATTGTTTTTCAGGTGTATCTTGATAATGAATAAAGATTTTTGAAAACTGGAAACATTCCTAGATAAATTCTTTTGACTCTTTCTTATGGTTAGTTACCGGAACTTATATATAGTACTTGTGGTTTACAATGCAAAATTGGATAAAAACAGAATTTGCAACTTTGTGGAAAAGTAATGCACATAGGACAGAGATATTAAGAAAAATTAGATTGAGAATATAATCTTCAAAATATATAGTAGTAACCTATACAATTTTCAATGACTAAAAAGAGCATTAGCAGCCATCCCCACAATTTGAAGTTTTTG